>OX438764.1:4268355-4813490 GCA_949316455.1 Acleris holmiana
CTGTGGCTGTAATCCTTATAAATCGGATCTACTCTACTTAATCGCATTTACGTGTTATCCAATGCTATAGACAACTGTAGAACGGAAGGTATTTAAAACAAAATGCGACTCTATTTTCAACAACGTAAGAGTTTGGACTTTACTTTACTTAATTTAACTCTTTTCAATTTAAACTATTCAACTGTCTAAAAAGTAATTACAACTCAATCTCGTAAACTTAGCTGACTACTTTTAAAAGCGCTTCAAAATCTAATGCTGCCTGCAAGACCATTGGGACAAAGCGAATGTGAGATTTCGTTCGTTTGGCTAGTTTAAATTCAAATTCAAATTCAAATCGTTTATTTCATTAAATGTAAAATGAGAAAGATGTGAGCACAGCTTGGCCATGGAGAGTTTACATACATACATAAATATTAAGATTACATTGAAAATTATATGTAGTGTGTGCATTAAATTTACAAATTAAATCTTAATTCTCTAGCTTAATTTTGTGTCTACATAGGCTCTGAATTTATAATATTCTGATATAGTTGAGTCATAATAGGAATGTTAAAAGTTTTGCTCTCTCTCCAAAATATCACAGGGCAGCCTATTATACCACGTAAAACCATATTGCTATTATTTAATTAAAATACGTTATCATACTAAAAGATAAAATTTGTTTATTCAGTAACCAGCGCTTCCCAAAAGGAGTCCACTGCTGAGAAGAAACTGAGCAGTCAGCAGTATTGGTTAATTCGGCCGCCATTACGGTCAAATCAAATACGAAAATTTTCGAGTTACGTCGCCCATCTTTAGGAAAGTGAAATAAACAAAAAATACAGCAACTAATAATTTTGAAGCATACATATTAGGTATTTTAATTATTGCAAAAAAACATGCAGCGAATTTACCTGCGCCTGCTGATTTCGAGATATGCTCTGGTATAATTGCATTTTGTATGCAGATATTTTTAAATCTATTTTGTTCATTTTGCGATATTTCCTAGCTTTTATGATGAAATAATTAAGCATACAATTAATAAGCGTCTAACGTTGTCCAACTATGACGTCAACGAAGACATACCTTTGCAGTTATCTCTCAAGACGCTTGAGTAATATCCTCGTTAAACTTGGGTGGGTTATAATATACCTAAGTAAATCACTTGAGCAATGCGGTCTTCGTGTGTAGTACTTTAGTTTTATGGCCTGGGGTAGGCAAACGAGCACACATGCCACCTGATGGTAAGTGCGATTTGAGACCCATAGACATTTCCATTCTCAAGACTAAAATCACAAGACTGCAATCCTAAGACTGAAAATGCGTTGCCCACCCTGAGCACTAAGGTGGAATGCCTCCGTTTATTATTACAAGCTTTATATTAACTTGCAACGTATGTTGTGCGGATGGAATCTTAAAAAGAAGATTTTAACCACTTCCCGCAGACCGATTGAGCTGAAATTTGGTATACGTACGTAACCTCGATGACATTACGATAATATGGAACCATCGAGTCGGTCTGATGATGGAGTCGGAAGGTGGGGACAGGATCTCCGCTATACTCAAAGTAGACCCATCAAGTTTGAACTCGTTAGGTTGGTCTCGATAAGCAGTAAATGACTTTGCAAAAAAAGTACAGTTGGCAAAAAAAGCTTGGCTTAAAAATGAAATTTGGGACAGAAACTTTTTAATTATATACGTTTACATACGGAAGCAAACGCACGGCAGAAGCTATTTCTATGTACCTAGTGGTGATAGAGATAAATATTTCAAAAACAATGACTGGTCAACTTGACTGGACAAATGATAATTAGCTAAGATATTGCGATATATATATGACATGACATTGTATCCGTATTTTTCCACAATTAGGTAGTATAAAAGTTATGAAAGGAACACGCTTGAAATAATATGTATATGTATGTACCCTATTAGTAGAATAAACAATCATCGAAATCGGTTGACAATTGGCGGAGAAATCGAGTAGCATACGCAACAAAAATCATATGAGTTGAGAACCTCCTCTTTTTAAAGCGGGTTGAAAAAGGATACCAGTCTTTCAAGGTTGGTTCTACATGAATAATACCCTAATTAATTATACCCTTTTTTACCGCGACCACAGTCGACTTGAATTAAGGCATTCAACTCAATCAATATAAAGAAAACCAGTGACCTTTGGGGAGTGTCGGTCCATGTACTCAAATCCTTAATTGAAGTCATAGCATCTGACTTAATGGTCGTATTTAATCACTGTGTTGATTGTGGTGAGTTTCCTGATCTTATGAAACATAGTAAGATAATTCCATTATTCAAAACGGGTAGTACTTTTGACCCCACAAATTTTAGACCAATATCCATACTACCCACTTTCAGTAAAATATTTGAGAAATTGATTTTGTCACAGTTAGCGGAACATTTTCGGTATAATAATTTATTACACAATAAACAATTTGGTTTTACTCGGGGTCGCTCGACAACCGAAGCTGGTGTTGAGTTGATTAAAAACATTTTTAATGCCTGGGAAGGGTCACAGGATGCTTTAGGTATTTTTTGTGATCTGTCCAAGGCCTTCGATTGCGTTAACCATGACACATTGATCAGGAAACTACACCACTATGGAGTTAGAGGTACTGCGCTAAACTTAATAAAAACGTACTTATACGGGAGAATAAAAAGGGTAGACGTGAATGGAGTACGATCACCTGGGTCATTGGTCTCAATGGGCGTACCACAGGGCTCAATATTGGGTCCATTTTTATTCCTCATCTACATAAATGACTTACCTTACCTTATAAAGGACAACCATGATATAGTATTGTTTGCTGATGATACGTCACTTGTGTTCAAAGTTAAACGACAACAGCAGTTTAATGTCAATGTAAACAATGCTATATCAAAAGTAGTCGATTGGTTTAGTGTTAATAATTTATTACTGAATGAGAAAAAGACGAAATGTATAAAGTTCATGACTACTAATGTGAAAAATAGTCAAACTACTGTAACTATTAAAAATGACAAACTAGACCTAGTTAATGATACAGTGTTTCTTGGTATAACGTTAGACTCCAAGCTCCAATAGGGTCCTCATCTTGCTGGATTGGCGGGTAGACTCAGTTCTGCAGTTTTTGCAGTTAATAAGATTCGGCAATTAATAGACTTAGATACCGCTCGATTAGTTTATTTTAGTTACTTCCATAGTATTATGTCATATGGTATTTTACTGTGGGGTAGTGCTGCTGATGTAAATAGCATCTTTGTTCTGCAGAAGAGGGCTATTCGTGCTGTCTACAAGATGGGCCAGAGAGACTCGCTTAGAGATAAGTTTAAAGAAATTAACATATTGACCATGCACAGTCAATACATTTATGAAAACATTATGTATGTTCATAAAAACATCGCTAAATTTAGAAAGAACTGTGACATACATAATGTTAATACCAGAAATAAATATAAGCTCGCAGTGCCCTTCACGCGGCTCCATAAAATAAAAAACTCTTTTATGGGTAATTGTATTAGGTTCTATAATAAGCTCCCAAGTAATGTTACTGAACTATCAGTAAATAAATTTAAGAGTTACGTTAAGCGTAAACTAATTTCTAAAGCATATTATAGTATTAAAGACTATATTAATGATAACAATGCTTGGGACTGAATTGCTTGTAATAAAATGTTTAGTCCTTACGACAAAAGGTTGCGAACGTCGAAAAAAAAAAGACATCCGACAGAGTTTCTTACAGGTTCTTCTCTGATCGGTCGCGATTTGAACCTGCAGTCAATTTAGGCTAAGTCGCTACTATGACGTTTCAAAAGAGTTTATTATTTGTAAACCTACTTGAATAAAGATTATTCTGATTCTGATTCTGATTCTTGTTCCCGTTTTTACTAGGGCTACTATTTATACATTGAGTGCCAGAAACTCCGTTTCATGTTAATTTTCGTTGGTAATTCAGAGAATTAGGGGCTGAATATTTTGAACAGGGTTTAATAGCCTAAGAAATATTCAAAGTTTACCTTTTGTTTATGAGCGCGATATAGCTCGGTGTGAGAGTTAGGGCTAAATTAAAACCCATTTGGGAGAGCTTTGTCTTTGGTTTATGATTTGGAGGTAAGGCAACATTCAATTAAAATGCGATGTTTAAATTTTGACTGATTATTTATTCTGCATTTTATCAAACATTATTATGGTGTCCCGTTGTTTCACCGACCCTCATTTGTTCTGTATTGTTCCACATAATTTCACTTCATCGAAAACTATTTTCTGCTAAACCCTATTGTTTTCAGGTTATCTTAAACACTGTGTCTATCACAAAATCGAAATACCTGCGCCTAGAAAAGCCTGTCTATGAAATTAAAATTCTATGAAATGAGTGTTGGTAAAGCCAGCCATTTAGGTGTTTTCAGCTTCTTAAATACTGGGAAGCATAAACGCAACATACCCATAGCTTTTCAAAATTATACATCAAATAACGTGGTTGTGTGTAGTGGTAGTGGTTCTTTGGATCCACCAGTTTATTTGGATCCCAAATTTGTGAGCCACGAGATCACAGACTGACATGCATTTACACAGAAACACTAACCCTCTCGTTAAACTTATTACAGCCCCCTTTATTCTGTAGGCGATAAAAATGGTATTTAATCGGCCTAACACCAGCATGTTTAGAGTATAATTAACACAAAACCACAAATACACAGTACGTTGAATAATTACAAAGTGTACAACCGGCCCAAGGTCCTGCGCAGTTTACCGCGAAGATAATTAAGTTTAACCCGAATATAATCACGCGGAAACCCTCCATTAAGAGTATTCAGTATTAAATATTTACGACTCGTTTTCCAATCAATTTATCACTTGTAAGCACGTGATCTACATTAACTCCAATATTTTGTTTATTTGTTTAGTATATTTAGATCAAAGAAACCTCATCCTTCTATGAAATATAAATATATAAATATACATTTCAGGGGACAATCTCACACAAATTGACCTAGTCCCAAACTAAGCTCTAGGCTTGTACTATGGGTACTAGACAACGATAAACATACATATATAGAGAAATACATACTTAAATACATAGAAAACATCCAAGACTCAGGAACAAATATTCGCGCTCATCACACAAATATCTATCTGCCCTTACCGGGATTTGAACCCAGGACCGCTGGCTTCGGAAGCAGGGTCACTCCCAACTAGGCCAACGAGTCGTCATTATCTAACTGATGGTGAAAACCGCGTCGAAATCCGTTGCGTTGCGAGGATAGACTAAGAGATGGTTACAGTACAGGATCTTGGTTCTTAAACGAGACCCATCGACTTTGGCCTTTTAAACCTAATCTCAAAAATGCATCGTCAAAAACTTATGAATACCTGAATAAAATCTTGACGTTTTCCTCAACACATTTTTGAACAAACGTGGCATAAAAACAGAAGTGTTTACACCCTCAATGAAAAACGACGGGAAGAAAACAAAAGTAACGACTTCACTTTTTGACAATCCGGAAGCGGATAAAGGAAAAATAAAACTGACGCTGCATGGCTTCCGTCTTTGCTTTTGCCTTTGAAAAAGATTGTCCTTTTAAGCCGAGGGAAAGGTTAAAATATCGACACAATAGGAATTGTAAAAAAAAAAACAAATTGATCCTTAGAGTTTGGAGTTAAACGGGTCTTAATCTCGTAATAAGTCGACATCTCGACGGTACAAATACATTAATATCGTGAAAGTTTTGGAACATGGATTCTTAGATAGAAATTAAAAGTATAAATGATTGAATTTAAGAAGTCTCCAGAAATCCTGACAACATATTTATTTAGGCACTGTGTATAGGTTTTTTAGTCGAGTGCCGAGAAATTAGTGTAATTTGTTTGACGTGTACGAGTATGTACCTACTCGTATACATGTATGATTATTGGTTCCTCGTAGAGGCTGAACGGATGGCCCGATCTCGTCAAACGAGGTTTTATTTCGTCACTACTTTGAAAAAACCTCGTATCTTGTATTTTGATTTGAAACTTACTTCTCTTTATGTTTAAGTTTAAAATTGTACATCACAAATTATGAGATACGAGGTTTTTTCAAAGTAGTGACGATTTTACTTGTAATTTGTAAGTTTTATAGATTTTGTCCTTTAGAATAGATTAGGTTATAAGTCACTATACTAATGTCATGTCATGATTTATGCATAATTGAATTGTTATACGTAGGTAAGGTTTGGTTTGGTTCATAATAAGCGATGTCAAAAAACAGTCTTCTATGGAAACTGCATTCAAAAGTATGAAAATTCCCCGTCGCTAATATATATGGGACTTTTAATGTAATTAATAGTCATTTTATAAGTAACAGCGCCACATACTGCGATATGAAGTATAATTCAGGTGGATATCTTTAAGATAACCCTTTGGTAATAATTAGTAAGTGTTTTTGTGGCCTTTCTAATTGAAATGATTTTGAGTCATTTTATTGATTGTTTAAAGGTTGTTGTAATAGGTAGGTATCGCAAAATTCAATGACTCAAGCCTAACCATGTAGGTTTCATCCCAATTTCCTGCAAAAAAATATGGAAACTATCATGTTTTACTGAATAAAGTCGGGAGCGAGAGGTTTGCAATAAAGTGAGATTGAAGTGCTCAGGATTCGCGGGTGTGAAATAAATTGAGATCCGGAACGGACGAGCTGATACGAATTGAATTCGAATTCATTGCATGAAAATGCTCCAGGTGAAATATTTTACAAAGGCATGTTTGAAATGTAAGCCTCAAAATACGAGGCTTTAAAAATAATCAAAAAACGCATTATTCAACCATATTATTTTTTATCAATAGTGTCGCTATTGCTGTCGTAATAAAAGTAATATTAACATTAAAAATATGGGTAATTAGACCAGGTATTTAAAAATATAAATTAACTAGCTTTTGCGCGCGACTCCATCCTCGTAGAAGTCGTTTATCGCTATTTACTTGGGAACTGTTCAATTTTACAGGATAAAAAGTAGCCTATGTGCTGTTCTAGGTGTCCCCTTGTTTTACAGACAGAAAAATTACAGAATTTTGTTTCACAGAAAATGTTTCATATACTATTTGGTCCTTGTATTTTTGCTTCGAATATATATTTTTTTAAACTATTTACTTGAAAGAAACAAATTCCACAGAAAATCAATTCAATGAATTTTGTAATTTTATTTTTTCATTACACAAACTTATCAAACAATATAATTATTTTTTAACGAATATTGTTTGGTTAATGTTTTCAGATTATCTTAAGCATGAGTTACGAAGGTTAGGTTAGGTTAGACCTAAAGACCATCAAAAAATAATCTGAAAACAGTAAGATTACAGCAGAAATTAGCTTTCTAAGAAATGAAAATTCTGCGAAGTGATACATTCTATAAAACTTCTGTCTGTAAAATAACGTACAACCCATATTATCTTATAGTATAAGGGTTATATGATAAATACTATATTATGATATAAATATGAGCGAGCGGGCGAAGCGAGCGACCAAGACCTCTCTGGGCAGAACCGACTTGAATAGGTTAGGTTAGAAGGCTATGGCGGGAGCGAAGCGAAGCAAGCTCCCGCCTTAGCCTTCGAGGTTATTTTTTTTATATCCCTTGAATAAGCTATGCGATACAATTTTATTGTAAATTAAAATTGTTATATGCGTTTATATTATACGTAAGATGAACTTGCTGTCTGTAAAATAAGGGTACACCAATAAAATTGCTACAGTGCATTTGAGAATAACAAGACAGTTTTCCTCTTTGGCTACAATTTACCCGCATTGTTTCTGTGAATGCGGTGTTTTAATTTTATAGGAGGGTATACCTTTTTCAAACATTTCATTTCACACACCTTCACAAACTGCACCCAATTCTATAAGTTGATTTTATTGTTATTAAGTTATATTTTAAATAAATAATATGAGAACAAAGAATATTTAATTTGCTATTCTATGATATGACAAAAGAAACATTGATTTTTATTTGAAATAAAAAACGATGATTTAAATGTCTTCAAAGTTATTATTCTACATATTGATTATTCTATGAAATGATAATACGAGAATTTTTTTATATGAAATGAAATTCTAAACAGCTTCTGTCTGTAAAATAACGTACAACCGCTGTTCTAGACCATGTGCATGGGGGGTTAGCTCTAAGCGCTTCTGTGAGTCGGGGTTTATGTACGGTAGTTAGAAAAACCGGGCATGAGCATGTCAGACCATGCTCAGTGTACGGTTCCGAATCCGTTAAGTACTACAAACATAAAATCAACAGGTAATAACTAATTTTCTATTTAACGTCAATTGGTGCCGTGATAGATGATTTTAGTAGGTATAAACTCTTTAATCGCCTGTATCTCAAAAACCAATGATGTCTAGGTACTTAGTCGTGATAGTTTTCCTTTAAAATTCGTTATATGCTCTTTTATTTAAGATTTTTATCAGAGTTTTAGTATTTGTAGTTTTGGCTCTGAGGGGGGGGAGACACGGGAGTCTAATAAAAATAAGCGCTTAATATATTATTTCATAACCGGATTACTTAATTGAAAATACATTCCCAGGTTACATGCAGGGGAGATACTATATTATTATTATTATTTTACCTTTTATTGTACCACTTTGTTGGCGTGAGTAATATGCATATTCATGCCAAAAAAGCTTTCTAGTACTAAGAGTCTGCGCTAGGCTGCGGACGGATGGACATGGCGAAACTATAAGAAACTAAAAACTGACATAAGCCGAAGCGAAGCGAGCGCGGGTCGCTAGTCGCAGATGTAACTTATATAATAACTTGTTATTTACCTTGTGTCTACGTATGAATACGTCCACCCAAAAAACATACCCGCCTTCGGTAGTCGGAAAAAAAATGCCGAAGGGCAAGTTCTACGTCATATTTAAATTCAAAAGTAGGCGCAAAATTGAACGCAAAAGCTTAACTAATAATACCTTAAACTTAATCCCCGTAAACCCTCCTTGCCTGCGGCAAAGCTAATATATTCCTAGTAAAAGCGCTAAAGTTTTCTCGTTAAATTGTAGGTATAGTTAAACTGTAAATAAACTTTGTTTAAATCCTTTAATCTGGCTGGCCTAGGAAACATTGAAATAATGTTTTAATAAACATTAATAAGGCTTTTCTTACCGACCGATGAAGGGTTACGTTTGAAGCCTGTACGTATGTATAGTGTGTGTTAATTGAAATTGGCAAAGATGTAAACAAATTAGTTAAAAAATTACTACGCCCGTGGGATGATAAAATTAAGAATTCTAGAAAGTCTCTGGCGAAACTAGTCACGTATCATTTATAGTTATTCAATTATGATCAAGACATGTGTATAATGCAAAGACCTCTTCATCTTTAAAAGTATATGACTATAAAGTAATAAATAAATAAATAAATAATCACAGGACAATGTCACACAAATTGACCTAGTCCCAATTTAAGCTCTAGACTTGTACTATGGGTACTAGACAACGATAAACTTACTTATATAGAGAAATATATACTTAAATACATAGAAAACATCCAAGACTCAGGAACAAATACTCGTGCTCATCACACAAATATCTGCCCTTACCGGGATTTGAACCCAGGACCCCTAGCTTCGAAGGCAGGGTCACTCCCAACTAGGCTAGCGTGTAGTAATGTATGTATGTATGTATGTAAACTCTTTATTGCACAAAAATATAAATATTACAATTATAATACTAAATTAATGTACAAAGGCGAAGATGTAATGTTTACATCTTTGCCAATTTCCATTGGCATTGACTTTATTTATGTATTAATCCATAGGTCACTGGTTCATATCCGGTTTGAAGGACCATGTAGAAATCACATATGATCTCTAGTACATTGTAGGAATTAAAATGCACTGATTTACAATTATTATGAATTTACTAATAAAAAGGTACAAGACACGATTACACAAGTTAATATGGTGGACGGATGCTTGGTAAGAAAGCGCGCGATATCGCTATCCTTCTCTCCTATTGTTGGTGTTGCCAACACTTATAGATCTTTGTGTCCTCCTAGGGGCTGAACGGATGGCCTGATATAGACAAAAGAAGTGTTGTTAGATTTGTGTTATCGTCGCGAGTGTCACTGCGTAGCTCCCGTGACGGACTAACTGATTGACTGACCGCTAGACCCAGAGACTTATTTTTTTTTAAAGAATATTCCATGGGTAGGTATAGTATGAAATTATTGTTCGCAAATCAGTCCTCAACAGGAAGAAAAGGCGGACTCGAGTAACGGTAAACTCTAGTTAACATATGTAGACGACATTATCATAACGTGAAACATGCAGGCTTTTTGAAGCGTGCTTTTTGTTAGACTTGTCTGTGGTCTAATTAGGTGTCCAAGCCGTAACATCTGTCTCATTTGCACCGGTATAACACGTGCAATTACCCGGACAAAAGGGCATAATATGCACAACGGCAGCGTGAAATACATTCTGCGTCCATTGGCCTTATCACTCGGCTGCCACGTTTAAAATAGAATAGTATATACCGTTTTTAAACTGGTTAAACTACATCCTCGTTAGCATAATTTACAGCATCCAATCTTCAATGTATGTTTTTAGTAAAACATGTAAGTTGAGTGTTGATTTTCTCGCGGTACTTCTCAGCAGTATTTGCTTGAAGTGCTTATGTGGACTTATTGAATAAACATATTTATCTTTGTCAATAAATCCCATGTTGGACCTACTGAGAATAAAATAACATATACAATTTTATTACCCCCCTCTGTACACAGTATTAAATATTGCATGCTGCTGGAATATGGGAATAGCTCCTAATTCGAAATAGTGGTTGCAAAATAGTAAATTTTTATTAAACAAAAGCGACTATCTTACTTTCGAATTCGACTTAAACAAGTTTTTTAAACATAATATAAATAGGATTTTACATTGTGAAAAACAAGCATAAGAATTATAAAAAGAATAAAAGGAAGAAGATAGAAAGGTCCTTTGATCATTCCTTCCGTTTTGAGCTTCCATCAATGGCCCTGAAAGATGAATAGGACATTCCTGAGTATTGTCTTTTGTTTAAGCTACGTCTCTGTTTAGGTGATTTTCTTAAACAGCTCGCTCCTAATTCGTCAAGGAATTATTAACCTGCCGGCTAAAGTTGTCCTGTCCGAGCTTAAAGTAACATTCTCTTAATGTCAAGAAGTAGTGTGGTTGCAGGGTTAGAATAGTGCCACTCCATGTCTTCCCGTGGATGTCGTAAGAGGCGATTAACGGATAAGCGCTTAGTACTGTTAGACGATGAGCTTGCAACCTGTCACTAATACACTGGTAAACTTCTTGGCCTGATTGTGCAAAATGTGGTTACAGAATTATAAACAAGTCTTTTTAGAGTTGTTGGTATTTCTGTAGCTCTGCCTATCCCACTCTGGGAATGAAGGCGTGTTGTTACGAGTATGTATGTACATACAGAGTACGCGTGAGAGTTCATGTGTGTAGTCGGTTTCGGCTACTTTTCATATCATAGTCAATATATACCTATGTCGAGTTTGCCTGTAATTGGGTGGATACTCAACCAATGTAAAAATGTTAGTTTTACTTTGTAAGTTTTATAGTATGTTACCCGTTGGTAAACCTTTAAATAAATAAAATAAAATAAAATATATACCTATATTGCGATTACAAGTATCTAGAAAAGAATAGGTAGCATTCTGCCGGCCTGCGCCTCGGTTTTAACCATAGTGGGCGGACATCTATTCTTAGAAGGTTGTAAAGAGAATGAATAAACCAAACAAGTAAAGAAAAACAAATTAAGGATACCTAGTCTACAAATATAGTCACGGACAAAAAACTGCATTAATTTACGATCCAATTAATGCAGTACATATGAGCCAGTGTATTTACATTCCTACACAGGTTACCTAGCTATTTCTGTCTTAGATTTCTGACAATTATTTGCCAATCCTGTGAATAGGATTGTTTATTATATAATTATTATGTAGTTTAAAAATTTACCTAGATTATTTTTAATAATATACATTCATCAAAAATACCCCTACACTAATTTGATGTACTGCGTTGCGATACATTAAAAAATTACAAAATGATGTTGGAATATATTTGTTCTTTGAGCATTTTTGATGTGTGTGGACGATGCTCGGAAGGGGCCCTCCGCATTTCTTCCTAATGCGGGTAGAATGCCACATATGATAAAGTCGGTATTGTTCCTCGATTCAAAACTCAATATCCATAACGCCTATGTGTCTGTTATATAAATATATTAAATTTGATCATATTTACTTGAGACTGTTGAACGTGAAAACACGATTGGAAACAAAATTGTCGATATTTTATCTTCACACCTTTTTCGCATGTTCTTGGTTGAATCTTTAACGATATTTAAAACCTTTTAATCATGTTAATCGACTTTTAAAGTAGGTAAATGCTGTGGTTTTGAGTAAACAACAATTATTTGAATTTGACGCTGCCATCAAGGCCAACGGAAACTATCTCCATCTCATGTTCGTCGCGTGGAAGCAGATAAAGCTATCCCTCATTCTTCTTGTATGGGCGTAGCGGCATCTGTGGCCTCTTAGGGAATATTATTCCAAGTCACCGAGTCAGTCAGTCAGTCAGTCACATTTTTTTGTGTATTATATGAAAAACCACTCGAACTTTTCTTTTCAACCAAACTTATAAATCTCGACTTTTTCCTTTGAGATGTTCAAACCAAACTTCTTCTTTTTTGCACTAGACTAAGTGGAATTGTGAATAATGAAATTCGCAGCAAAGCGAACAAGTCGAGCAGACGCGGCGGGCTTTGAAAACTTATTTTTTACCATTTTCAAGCAATGAAAAATATTTGTTTTATGAGCCCGAATATTTTGTTCCTGAGAAGGTATTGTACCCATGTATTAAAGAAAGAGAAACATTTATTCGCGACAAACAACAAAGGACAGAAAATTACGTAGTAATAGAATGTCTTCACGAAATGTTTTCTATGTATTTAAGTACCTATGTATTTATAAATAGGTATGTATTTATCCATAGAAGGTATGTTCAAGCCTTGAGCTTACTTTGGGACCAGCTTGATATCATTGAGACTGTCCCCTGATACTTTTTTAATATTTAATTACTCTTCTTTTAGGTGTTGGTTATTTGTACCTGGAGATCAATGAAAATCATAAATTAATATTATGACTTTTATTTTTTACGGTATTATAAATATTAAAATTTTCTTTGCAAACTCTTCTTGAATAATTATTGAAGAGATAAAGTCTAAAATAACTTATTAAATTAGGTAGAGTCTTTTCCTTTCCTTTGTTTTGCAAGATTTAATAATGCATTAATCTTAATAGGGAAGAGATAATTCCTGCTTTATTTTAAAGACTGTATCGGAAACCCTTGTGTGTAAAACAATTAAGGCTTCAGAAGGGGAATATTCTGCGTTATAATCTCGTGAATCTGATCATTAAACTATTTAACTCTTTATGAGTTGGGGTTTTAAAGATATTTACAATTCTTTGGCCATGTTTTATCCCGATTGATAACGATTTCTGTGGGAAACGTTATTTTCACAGATCACATCGTCATTAAAATCTCATGGAAACAGTTACGGTCAACTTATAAGGATAACATTCTAGGTCCTAGATTCTTTCTCATAGCCAATAAGTTTATTCCAAATTTCCCGTTGCCTCGACAGAAGCAATAGAAACGATTATGTGAAAGAATGCAAGTAGTAATGCTGTATCGAAAAAAGAGATCTAATTGTTAAAACAATTGCAAAACAATTTACTGTAGCAGTTGAATAAACTCTAGTCTCGTATTATGATACTATGTCGACGAATCTATTAAAGAATGAGGCGCACGCAAGCAAGCGGGTCTTCATGAATGTGTAATACTTTTCGCGCATTACCTCGTGCGAATGAACTGCTGTAGTTTATTTAAGTATATCTTACGCAAACCTTTAATAATAGTAATTTTGATTATGTGGTCCTATCAAAACAATATTTGAGACTGTACCCACGTAAGGATTGTTTACTAACATTATGTCACCATAAGTATTATGTAATATTTCCCAAATAATTTCAACACGCATATGCAAGTCAGTCAGTGATTATACCTCGAGCGGTCAGTTGCATATGTAAGAAGCGGTACTCATGTGATTTCTTTGTGCTTTTCAGGGAGCTGCCAGATCAGTTCTGCTGCACCGCAATCCGAAGAACTGCAACACATTACCACCGAGTTCGAAGTCGAGCATCAAAACTCTGACCGACAAGGCAAAGCTTTATACTTCGAGAAGACCATACCAATTTCAACCACAAAAACCCCTTTACCGTCAAATTTAACCAGCAACCAAACAGAAGAGCCTATCGGACTTCCAATCTTAAACGTAACTCACGTCGACGAAACAGAAGAATTTGTTCCTCCCTTAATCCCGCTTCAGAAGAATCTGAATGCCACCGAATCAACTAATACAACGCAGGCAATACCTTTAAACAGTACGCAAATTAATGCAACAACAATACCGTTCACAAATTTGACGGTAACACAGAACACGACGATCACCAAGAAGCGGAATCTAACGACGCTTGATAGTGTAAAGAGTGATACTATAGAGAGGACGTCGGAGAGCAGAATCGTGACAGATAAGCCTCTTTCTCTTGAGACGCAGAATTTTCTGCAGACAAGGATTTCTTCGAATATTGAGTCGTCGAGGAGGGTGATAGACCCGGGGGACGGAGGGATGGACACGGGTATGATCGCCGGGATTGCGTTCGCTGCGGTGGTGCTGGGCGCGCTCGCCGGCAGTACTGCCTTCGTCCTCTACAGACGGAGGTACCTGAACAAGCCCCAGACGTTGAACGACAAGTGCTCCAATCCAGATTCCAGCGGTTATCTTGACGATAGCACTATTCGAGTACGTAATATTTTGTCTATCTCTAATTAGTTTTTTTCTAGATTAGTAAAATTTACCGTTATTTTGCACACGTTTTCGCTTTTAAGTAAGTTAAACTTAGACGTTTAAAACAATTGTGTCTTCTTTAGTAATTACCTAATAACAATTATTAGAGTTTTTGCGCAAATATTTTAGTATTATCCATGTTTTTTCAATGACATATAGTTTTCTCATCGAGACCAAACACAAAAACCCCCTTTGGATCTACGTTCAGAACAGCGGAGATTCTGAATTTCGACTTCATCATTAGATCCCTTACCGCCGTATTCAGAGAAAATGGAAAACGGAAAATGGAAAATGGAATGGGAAATGGAAAATGGAATGGATAAACGTGGATAACACAACTGTCACTTTCTGACCAGTATGTCAGTGCGAGAGTGACGGAAGCGTTATCGAAGTTTATCTACATCGATAAACACGACCATGTTAGGCCCCCTGCAATATGAAAATGCAATATGGTGTCTAACGGCCGCACTAAGAGACAGTTAATGTCAGTTGATGAAGTCGTCCCTTAACGACGTCTTTTTAAACACGAGTTTGAAAATGGAAAGAGTTAATTATCTCTCATTTTAGAGATAATTAACTCTTTCCATTTTCTCTGAATACGGCGGCCATATTAGGCCCCCAGGATTTAAATTACGAGTAACATAATGAGAAACAAACATACATGTGAAGCTAAATAAAAGCTTGTAAATTAAGAAACTTTGACAGCACCACGGATTTTTTTTTGGGTTCCGTAGTATAACTAGGAACCCTTATAGTTTCGCCATGTCCGTCCGTCTGTCCGTCCGTACGCAGCTTAGCTCAGACTCTTAGTACTAGAAAGCTGTTATTTGACATGAATATACACATTAGTCACGCCAGTGGTAATATAAAATCATGAAAAAATAAAAAATAAATTTTCTCCCCATTGAATGGTGTGGGGTATCGTTGAATAGGTTTTTCGAAAATATTGCGGGTTTGTGGAAACAATACTTCGATTAAAGGAACCGTTAAGTTTTAAAGTGCTAATTTTGGTTGGAGTCAAGATTCCTTTACTTTTAGAATATTTGTATCCCTACTACTACTACAACGTACTTAAGCGAAATTTCTTGTTTAAGTTTAAAAACTTTAAAGGTAAAATCACCCATAAAAGGGGATGATTCAGGGGCCGCACCAACTGGGAGCACCTTAAAATTCCAAAGTATTCCGTATATTAATTTGAACAAATTTTAATTTTCCCGAAAGCAATGTTATGTTCGAGTTATTTAAAATTAAATGCATAATTAAATTGTTATACGTAGGTTACGTTACGTTTCATTTATGAGCGCCACCAAAAAATAAAGTCTTCTATCAAAAAATTGCATTCGGAATTATGAAATTCCGGAAATTTGATTAATTCGGAGTTATGACCCTTCGGCATTGTGTAGTGTACCCGCACAAATTACGTTAGAACAAAACCAACTCCTTAATCGGTATATTCCCAATGACTAACAGATGTTTTTCCTCTTTCAGGACAACTCGGAGGAAATGTACAGTCTCGACAACGACTCGTTCCTCAACTCTCTAGAAGCCATGACCATTCAGAACTATTGGACTGACACGGTGAAACACACTAAATTGTAATTCCTATAAGTAGACGTGAAACTGTCTAGTATTAGTACGTGAAATTCGACTAAGAACTCTTCCAAAGTGAGAACGTGTGTACTTGTAATTTAAGTAGATGGCGTAACTAGTAAGTTTCCCATTATGAACCTATTGTTAAGGGTTCACCTCCTGATCTTATATCCCATAATATGCTCTACCAATGTCCAGTTTATCACTAAACGAAATAAAGCAATCCAAGTGTTGAAAAGCGGACAGAAATGTGTATTCCTGTTGCTTTTTAACATGCTTATTTTTCTTAAAGCATCTTGATATTTGTTACATATTGGTAACTGTGTAAACTATAAAATCATCTAAACTTCACCAACAATTGACCAGACGATTTATTAAGAAGTCCTTAATTCTTATCATTGGCATTGGTTAAAACTAGAAGAAGACACTACGAAGCAAGAAATTTTATATCAAATAAATATAGCTTCATACTTGACTTTGCGTTCTTCTTTATCATGTCGATTCTACATTGTAGAATAATGTCATGTTGTTTTACATCTAAATGTCTGGTAAGTTGTGGGCGAAATCCGTGTCTAGAGTATTTTTTATGGGTACTTACATAAGTTTGTATTTAACAAGACTTGATTGAATAAACCTTGTTTAAAAATTGCCGAGAGGTGGCTCAAGCAATAAAATTAACGATGTGACATTTCAGACAAGTAAGAGATCAAAATACCTATTTTTAAGCTTCGAGCTGTCGAATCTACCCACAGAATTTAGATTTTGAGAAATGAAATGAAGGAAGATAATAATTACTATAAATGATGCACTAAATTGACCATACCGTAAGATTATAATTATGTGTAAATCTAAATTTAGGTGTAATTTAGCACTCGAAACTTAAAAACAATTTTTGGTACTTAGTAAAAATGTAACGTGTAGTGCTTCGTAAAAGGAATCATTGGAAATTGAGTTGCAAAAACTACTTATGTTGCATACATATTGATCTTAATTAAGTAAATATTTATATATCTATTAACAATTGATGTGAACTTAAAAAATAAGATAATTATTAATTTATGTTAGTGGTCGTCTTTATCAATCAACACTTCTGTAAATAGTACATATTGTGATAATTATTTGTAGACAAGTTGTATTGATTTATTATAGATTAGTATCCATATTAGATACTATATTATTAATTACCGCTTTTACACTATTTTATGTTTTATTGAAACCTTTTTTCTTTGTAGTTACTTAATTTTGACGATTCTTAATGATGTTTAATGTTTTTTAGTGATAGGATTGTCTTTAATTCATCGGTCATCACTGATTGACCAGTGCGCTTTTCCATAATTATAATAATTAGCTTAGGTATGTGTTAATGATCTCAAATATATCATTTTACGGATATGAAGAGGTATTCGTAAGCTTTAAAAGGAACCCCTTCGCAAGTACTTACATTACACACTAAGTTATAATATAAACCTTAGCCCTTAGGGCCTATGAAATTAAGAAGGCAACGTGATTATTTGAAGTATTTTTGATGATATAAATTTCATCAAAAAGTGGTTACTTTAAAATGCTATTATTTCTAACCTAATTCAATGTAAAAATTCGGTTAATACTCGCATTATAACAATACAATTTGACTAGCTATGCTAGGTACTTGACTGTTTCTCAAACTGCGATCAAATCTAAATAAACTCAGGTTTGATATATCCTTCGTGTGTTATAATTATTCGTCTAATGAATTTCTGATTTTTAAATTTTATTGTATTTCTCTGTAAGTACATTAGAGAATTAAGATACAAGAGAGCATGAGGAACGTTCAAATCAAATCAAATTAAATTCTTTTATTTCATTACATTTAGACATTTCCCTATACTGATTGCATAGCTTGTGGTAATGAAAAGATCGTGAGCTCACCCGTGGTCACACATGGAGAGATTACATGCTAAATTAACGTTATTTATTATACAGCTATTCAAAAGTTGGAGAGCACACCGTCATATTGCTTCAAATTATCATGTCTTCCTAGTATTTATGATTAGGTACATTTATGAAATTACATATTAACACAATCTGTAACAATGAATGCTCCGTTTAATACTTACAAAAGTTAACTTTGTTTGCATCCCTGTTTTACAGTGTTTGAAATTTGTTTTTAATAACGCATAATAAGAATATAAATGTTTGTTTTCCGTTATTTGATTGTGATTCCGACATCCGTCCATTAAATTGTTTCTTTCGAGTGATTTGTTGCATTTATGTTATTTCTTATAAAGTTAATTTATTGTTCTCCTACGTGCTCGGAAATGTAAACCTTACTGAGTTCCAGGCTAAGGCCAAATAAAAAAGAAAGTAATTATGTATACCCATGGCACCAGCAGAAAAAAAACGAAATATCATTCATTACCGTCGCGTTTTTTTACTTTTTAAAACTATGTTTGGACTAGTATAACTAACTCTAAACAAACAAACACTCGTACAGTCAAGTTCAAAAGTATGTATACACTTTAGTACCTTGTCACTTTAATCGCTTGGATAATTTCATATGGCAGTTTAAACATGACGTTAAATAGACAAGGTACTAAGGTGTATACATACTTTTGAACTTGACTGTACAATTAAAGTTCTTCCATGTTATTTTACTTTATTAAATGTCAAAGAATAAGAAGGTTAACCTTTACAAACGGCGTTTACAACGTATAAAGCGTACAGTTTTTCTTTAATATTGTGTTCATATACAAAATGAATTACCGTAGTAACTTCAACACGTAATAAATTTTATAATTTTTACTCACTTATTCAAATTGGTTTTATTAGATTTCTACTTTGTGGTTTTATTGAATGGTAGGTATTTTTCAGTTTTATACTATGTCGTACCTACTTTTAATTTAAATGGCATTATGAGGGATATCAATGCTGATATTGGCAATGTTTTTTTTCGAAGTTAGTTTTGTTGTGCTTAAAAATAAATAAGCAATCAGGTTATGGGTCGTTTTCAAAAAAAATGTACTTAGTTCGCTTCATGAAAACAAAATCACGATCGCGTCCTTTGTGTCACGAAAGTTAGTCATACGAACTATATGGGTAACTTTCGTTACACAAAGAAATCAATTAAGTTTTGTTTTAATTAAAGCCTTAAATATCTTTTATATTTTCTCGCATTGTTGGAGAAAAGCACTTTAATAGCCTCGGCCGGGGAGAGCAGTTGCTTGACTAGGATCTCGTATTATAACAAAAAAACTTTATCCGAGTGCAACCAGCCATCCAAAAGAAAAAGACAGTATAAGAGTTTGAAAACGGTCTGCAGTCTATTTGCATATATATACCTTCTTTTTATTTTGATCGGCAGTTTAGCACTACGCTGTCGTCATACCAAAGAAGGCGGCTATTTGCACTATTATGATAGTTGAAGCATTTTGAACTCTGTATGATTATTCATAAGGTGTCTTTTACAATAGTTTCCTGTAACAAATAGCTGCTTTCGTATGACACGGACAACAGTGTCGTACCTACTGCCCTCATACGAAAGAGTTATTGTTACTATCCTTCTTTCTACTCACATACCTATTGTGTTAGAACTGCACACGAATATCCGTATTCCTTCCATAAAATACGAAGTTAGTTATTTAGATGTTCCATATTCAGAGACGAAGAAAACTGTCTGTTATACAAAAAAGCTTCCGTATTTAATCTTCAGTCAAGAGCTCTCAATCATATTTTTAATTCAACGATAATAGTCATATCAACGTTAGGGTTCTAATAAAGTAATAACGTAGTATTTCAAATAAGATTTGAATCGCTATATAGTGTACATTAAATCTGAATAAGTAATTAAAAGTAGTTTTGATGGAAATTAATTCAAAATGTAATTTCGATACAAAATTCTCTCTCTAACGAAGCAGTGGTTTTAAAGAAACTAATAATTTATCTTGCGCATGTAAATAAGTATTTGGATGCGCCAAGGGAAGGCGCGAGGGGACGGGGGAGCACTAAAGCAAGGACGTAAACTGCAAAGCCTTGTCCTCACCCAGCCCGGTTGCTATTCGAAAAGATGTCGGGTACTACTGTGTGAACGGGATCTAACTACCGGTACCTAAGTACACATTTCTTAGCATCGAGCTTAAATCATCTCCAAAATTTCCAACTTCACTCTATCCTAAATTGGCATGTCTGTCTAGGCATAGTGTTGCCATATTTACTTTTCATTGTTAGAAAGTGTACAAAGCACCGAGAAGTTAGTTAACAGATGATAAATATAACGGTGCTAGGATAAATTATATTTTAATACAAACGAAAGAAAAGCCCCTAATTATTATATTACATCCTACCTTATTTGTTTATCAAACACATTTAATTGTAACAATAGTAATAATGGGATTAAATCTATTTTTACTGCACACCGTCTATTTATTTCAACCTCTCTAGTATAGGTAGCCCGTGTGGTAGCCGGGTTAGAATAGTGCCACTCGGTGTCTTCCCGTGGATGTCGTAAGAGGCGACTAAGGGAATAAGGGCTTGTAGTACTGTTAGGCGATGGGCTTGCAACCTGTCACTAATACACTAGTAAACTTCTTGGCCTGATTGTGCAAAATGTGGTTATAGAATTATCAACAAGTCTTTTTAGAGTTGTTGGTATTTCTGTAGCTCTGCCTACCCCACTTTGGGAATGAAGGCGTGATGTTATGTATGTATGTCTCTAGT
This sequence comes from Acleris holmiana, assembly GCA_949316455.1. Lineage (NCBI taxonomy): Eukaryota > Metazoa > Arthropoda > Insecta > Lepidoptera > Tortricidae > Acleris > Acleris holmiana. Next base: position 4,289,547 of record OX438764.1, read on the forward strand.
ATAAGGAATACGCCAGATGTTCATAAATTTTACCAAAGGTGTAAAAAAGATTTCGACCGCTTACTTTCCCAGTTGCAAAACTCCAAGTAAATTTACTACAACCATGTATTACCTACTTTAAAATATTTAAATGCGAAAGTAACTTTGTCTGTCTGTCTGTTACGCTTTCACGGCTAAACCGTTAAACCGATTTTGACTTGGTATGGAGCTAGTTTAATCCCTCAGGACATACGGTTCTTTTTACCCGCTATAAACAACTTCTACGCGGACGGAGTCGACGCCGACGACGAAGAATTTCGTACATTGACCTTTACTGTAGGTGCCGTGTTACTATACGGGTGGAAAAGGTTTATAGTTCCTGATGCCGGCGGCGGTAAAGGGTCTGGCCGATCTACCATATAAAATTGCCCCTGGCTGAAAATGTAGGTTTCTTACGTGTGTTTATTAACCTTATTACAAGATATAATTTTACGAAGTTTTAACCCTAAAATGCTCTTGGTTTTGAAGAAAAATGGAAAAGTAAAGAATATGTTTTTATTTTTTTGTAGCCAAACTAATGATTCGATTTCTTTGTAAATTGGATATATTATGTACCTAATAATAAACTATTGTCAAAAAAAAAATCATTGTTCAAAATCATTTATGAAGGGTTTAAAATTGACTTTATTTTTTTTAAGATTTTTTTTTTAATACTTACGAGATAGGGACAACCTCTTATTTTAGTTATTTTATGCGGAATCTTATATTGCGTAACATATATTTTTTGCAAAAAAATCTATTTGGGGCAACAGGGTAAAAATATCTTACTAATGTATATACGTAAAAATCCTTCATGATAGATTCAGAATGTGGTAAAAGCAGTCAGTATAAAACTTTTTTCTCTTTACTACTTAAATATTAATTTTACTACGCAAATACAATATTTCTTATAATTTGTTTCTAAATACAAAACGGTTTAAAAACTACTTCAATAAAACATCTAATCTACAATTTCAATTTTAATTTGAGCTCATTCATTCGAATTCGAATTGAATTTGAATTTGAATTTGGAATGTATACGCGTTCGAACATCACCGTGCCTTTTTTAATTTACGGGCTTTACCTAATGCGATGGTTGTATTGTACATTTGTCTATGCCGCTTACAAATTAAAAGTAAATAATGGCGGGGAACCATAATCGTTTTTCACCTATCTTATGCGTTATGGATAAACGTAATGCGATACGCAAGGTGTTTAGGAAACGTGTCCAAAGTTTGTATTTAAAAGCATATAATGCAATAGAAGCCCGTCTAGAGCAATGCATACAAAACTATATCGAAAATGAGCATCTGCTATCCCTAACGGAAAACGTAAGTATTTTTAGTCATGCTTTATACTCTTTCAGTTAGTACTCGTAAAGATGCAGGAAGTTTAGTTACTTTAATTTTATTTTATACCTAGGTGGAAACGATCAAATCTGAAATCTTTGAACAAATTAACCTGCCAACCAGAATTCTAGTTCCACTGTACCGCGACGCACTACCCCCTTTATACGTGTGTCTACTGGATGAAGGAATTGTAATGCTTGAAAGATGCTCGCAGTGTGGAAGATATTCAGACTATGACGGAAGTGATACAGTTATGTTAAATTCTTTATACTGCATTTATTGTGCTGGCAAATTATTTTATATTAACAATGATATTTGAAGTAGGTAATTAGTAGGTACCTATGTCACTTAACTACTTCAGTCGATCCTGGTAACTTAGAATGCTCAGGAAACATTAACTGCCCCTTAAAGTTATATTAAACGATTAAATATTTGTAAATAAAAAAAGGTACATAAAAATATAGATCACAATTAACTTCATTGTATATAAATAAACTGACGCAAACCATTTTGGGAAATCTATTTTAAGTTTCGCTCAATGATACCTGAGTATTGAAAATTACCCAGATTTACTGTACCTAATGTACTTCATCATAATTGTTTGTACGTAAGTTTTCATAAGATACTGTTATCGCCTAAGTGTAAATGGATTCTTGAAAGGTATTATATATTATCTTGGAATGATATCATTAAAATGTCATCAAACAGTGAGCGTAGTAAACGTGAATGCGATAGTTGCAAAATACGATTTTATAAAACGTCTGGTAACAAGAAAATACTAGCGTCATCTCAGGATGTAGAGTTCTTTTCGACTTCACTATCTCAAGATTTTGAGATAGGTGATATTATATGTTCTTCTTGCTGCACAAAAGCTTACCGCAAGAAAGTTATTGTGAATTCAAATAAATATTTAACAAGTGAATCAAGCAGCGGAGATGAAGATACTACATTCAGAGTTGCTTCTAAAAGGCCAACTGAGGCTGAAAGTGTTGAGTTACCATTAAATCGAACATTATCTACTCATCGATATTGCTTTATTTGCTCCAACGCTAATACATTAAAAACAGTGCCCAAAAATGCTAGATTAGAAGTTTATGCTAAAAAAAACATATACATACCAGTTGAAAACAGATGCTGTCCCTCACATTTGATTAATGACCACTTCTATCAAGATGTTTTAGACCAGATCACAGTTTATTCGACTACAGCTACAATCAAGGTAACTGAAATAGTAGAGTTATTTGGGAGTTTGGCAATTCAAAAACCATTAACTTTATTAGAGAAAATCGTTACTAAAAGCAACCTTGACAACCAGTTCGCTGTTATGACCGGTTTTACCCGGGAAAATGTTGATATTATACAAACCGAATTAGTCTTTAATCAAAATGATATCCCGAGTGACATGTTACAAGCTATCGTCGTATTTTTAATGAAACTTCGAACTGGCTGTAGCAATAAATTAATTTCTTCAATGCTAGAACTTTCAAGAGAGCAAATGGTTTCTGAATACGTGTCAAATGTTATTTCATCTTTCGAAAGTCATGTACTTCCGTTTCAGTTTGGCCTTAATGCATTTAGTAGGGAATGGCTTATAGCAAACCGCACTTCGGAACTTGCAAGTAAACTTTTTGATGTCAAAAACTGCTTAATACTCATTTGCGATGGTACGTACGCCTATCATCAAAAAAGCAATAATAATGAGTATCAACGAAAATCATATTCTGGGCAAAAAAAAACGCACTTATGTAAGCCTTTCACGATTTGCACAACTGACGGATTTATTATTGACATGCTAGGACCCTACTATGCTAATGAGAATGACGCAAGTATCATGATAAAAGTTATCGACAGTTTAACCAACCTCCTGCAACCCCGCGACATATTTGTTTCAGACCGAGGCTTTCGAGATGCAGTACCTCTTCTTGAGTCAAAAGGCTATCGAGTTATGATGCCTTCTATGAAAGGCCAACGAAAACAATTAACAACTCAAGAAGCTAACTACTCGCGGTACGTTACAAAAGTTCGTTGGGTTGTAGAGGCAGTACACGGGGCACTTAAACAAAGATTTAAACTTTTAGATCAAACACTCGACAACAAGATGCTCCCTAAAATAAAGAGCTTTTATCGCATAGCTTCATATCTTTTAAATCGTTTTGGGAAACGTCTAAAGTCTGATACCAACATGTCCAGCAAGATTTTTGAAGTAATGAGCCTGAAAAAATGCGATGAAAAAAATGATTTAGCAGCAACGGTAGAAGACAAGGGTTGGTTGCGGAAAAAACTGCCATTTCAGATTTTTTCCGCTAATAATTCTATTGCTGATTTCCCCCAACTAACGGAGTATGAATTAAAGTTGTTATTTACGGGAAGTTACCAATTCGGGCAAGCTATTTCATATTTAGCCGAGGTTCTAGACGAGAATGATAACATGAATATGGCCTACGTCAAGGATCATACAAATATTCTTAAAATACAGATACATTCTCGACATATGTCTAAAAAGGTATATAGATGCTTCATAAAGTATCATGCCGAAAAAAGGGGAATACATGCAATCGAACAGTATTGCTGTGAATGTGCAAATGGGTTGAGAACGGTTGGCTGTTGCTCCCATGTAGCGGCAGTCATATATTACTTATCATATGGCAGATTTTTATCTAGACTTCCGCGTCCTAACCAAAAACTCAGTTCCTTGTTCAAGAACGATGGTATAAATATTACTATTCATACCGATAGTGATGAGGATGATTAATTATTATTATTAATGCCTGAGTAATCTTAGTCTTAATTCACGTAGATGTACCTATGTCTCCTTATGTTTAGGTGTAAGGATTTTAATAAAATGTGTTAAATATTTACCTTTCGTTTTTTTTAATACAATTGCTCTAGAAAAGTTGTTGATTGATATGTATATATTACCGTAGGATTGTGAACACCGCAAGTTAATAAACAATCCGTGAGATTGTAAACAACCGATAAAAGATAGATTATGAACTAACGTAACCTAGTATTATTATAATGTAGCGGTGTTAACAATCTTACCTTTTTTTTTCTTTAGATACATAGTTCTTTACTCTTAAGATTATTATAATACCAAGGAACTAAAAAAGAAGCTGTGGCTGTCCCTATAACACTGGTGGGAAAAAATAAAAGATAGTTAAATTCCCGCCCATTGTTGATATTAATGAATGGAGGATTTTTACGTAAGTATATACAGAATCAGAATCAGAATAATCTTTATTCAAGTAGGTTTACAAATAATAAACTCTTTTGAAACGTCATAGTAGCGACTTAGCCTAAATTGACTGCAGGTTCAAATCGCGACCGATCAGAGAAGAACCTGTAAGAAACTCTGTCGGATGTCTTTTTTTTTTTTCGACGTTCGCAACCTTTTGTCGTAAGGACTAAACATTTTATTACAAGCAATTCAGTCCCAAGCATTGTTATCATTAATATAGTCTTTAATACTATAATATGCTTTAGAAATTAGTTTACGCTTAACGTAACTCTTAAATTTATTTACTGATAGTTCAGTAACATTACTTGGGAGCTTATTATAGAACCTAATACAATTACCCATAAAAGAGTTTTTTATTTTATGGAGCCGCGTGAAGGGCACTGCGAGCTTATATTTATTCCTGGTATTAACATTATGTATGTCACAGTTCTTTCTAAATTTAGCGATGTTTTTATGAACATAAATAATGTTTTCATAAATGTATTGACTGTGCATGGTCAATATATTAATTTCTTTAAACTTATCTCTAAGCGAGTCTCTCTGGCCCATCTTGTAGACAGCACGAATAGCCCTCTTCTGCAGAACAAAGATGCTATTTACATCAGCAGCACTACCCCACAGTAAAATACCATATGACATAATACTATGGAAGTAACTAAAATAAACTAATCGAGCGGTATCTAAGTCTATTAATTGCCGAATCTTATTAACTGCAAAAACTGCTGAACTGAGTCTACCCGCCAATCCAGCAAGATGAGGACCCCATTGGAGCTTGGAGTCTAACGTTATACCAAGAAACACTGTATCATTAACTAGGTCTAGTTTGTCATTTTTAATAGTTACAGTAGTTTGACTATTTTTCACATTAGTAGTCATGAACTTTATACATTTCGTCTTTTTTTCATTCAGTAATAAATTATTAACACTAAACCAATCGACTACTTTTGATATAGCATTGTTTACATTGACATTAAACTGCTGTTGTCGTTTAACTTTGAACACAAGTGACGTATCATCAGCAAACAATACTATATCATGGTTGTCCTTTATAAGGTAAGGTAAGTCATTTATGTAGATGAGGAATAAAAATGGACCCAATATTGAGCCCTGTGGTACGCCCATTGAGACCAATGACCCAGGTGATCGTACTCCATTCACGTCTACCCTTTGTATTCTCCCGTATAAGTACGTTTTTATTAAGTTTAGCGCAGTACCTCTAACTCCATAGTGGTGTAGTTTCCTGATCAATGTGTCATGGTTAACGCAATCGAAGGCCTTGGACAAATCACAAAAAATACCTAAAGCATCCTGTGACCCTTCCCAGGCATTAAAAATGTTTTTAATCAACTCAACACCAGCTTCGGTTGTCGAGCGACCCCGAGTAAAACCAATTTGTTTATTGTGTAATAAATTATTATACCGAAAATGTTCCGCTAACTGTGACAAAATCAATTTCTCAAATATTTTACTGAAAGTGGGTCATTAGTAAGATATTTTTACCCTGTTGCCCCAAATAGATTTTTTTGCAAAAAATATATGTTACGCAATATAAGATTCCGCATAAAATAACTAAAATAAGAGGTTGTCCCTATCTCGTAAGTATTAAAAAAAAAAACTTAAAAAAAATAAAGTCAATTTTAAACCCTTCATAAATGATTTTTAACAATGATTTTTTTTTTGACAATAGTTTATTATTACGTACATAATATATCCAATTTACAAAGAAATCGAATCATTAGTTTGGCTACAAAAAAATAAAAACATATTTTTTACTTTTCCATTTTTCTTCAAAACCAAGAGCATTTTAGGGTTAAAACTTCGTAAAATTATATCTTGTAATAAGGTTAATAAACACACGTAAGAAACCTACATTTTCAGCCAGGGGCAATTTTACATGGTAGATCGGCCAGACCCTTTCACTGTGCGCGAGTGACAGAAACAAGTAATGGTGACTCAACATACGAAATTAGTCGTTTTCGGCACCCGCGCTTTACAATCGGCAAAATGGAACCCTGACCCAACATTACCGTTTCAGAAATCATCATCATATCAGCCGAAAGACGTCCACTGCTGGACATTAGGCCTCCCCCAAGGCTCTCCATTCAGACCGGTCCTGTGCTTTTCGCATCCACCGCGTTCCCGCGATTTTTACAAGGTCGTCGCTCCATCTTGTTGGAGGCCTACCTACAGCTCGTCTCCCGGTCCGTGGACGCCACTCAAGAACCTTCTGACTCCATCGGTCATTAGTCCTGCGAGCAATGTGCCCCGCCCACTGCCACTTAAGTTTGGCTATTCTTCGGGCTATGTCGGTAACCTTAGTTCTACTGCGGATATCATCATTTCTGATTCTATCACGCAGAGAAACCCCGAGCATAGCTCTCTCCATAGCCCTCTGAGTGACTTTGAGCTTCCTTATAAGGCCCATTGTTAGCGCCCACGTCAAGGGCGTAAAACAAACCATTTTATTTTATTATATATTGTATATATATATGGTACTAATGGTAAGTTCTTTTGCATTTTTAACCATTAGCGTGTTAGATGTAAGCATTATTTCCTCTTCACTTGACGACATTTTAACAAAATTCCGTAACAAATAAGTTTTTCGAAGAAAACAACTAATTCAAAGTCCAAAACGACACAAAAACCTCTTTCCCGCCACTGATGTTTTTTTAATTTCTGCGTGAAACTTCTAACGTAGGTCAAACACAATACTGCCACTTTTGCGAAGAAAACGACTAATGAATAGTGCAAAACGAGACAAAAACCTCTTTCCCGCCAATATATTTGTTTTTTTTTTTGTGTGAACCATTTAACTCAAGTCGAACGCAATATACTGCCAAGTCATACGTTGATTTTGTATTTTTTTTTAATAATGCTTGTTTATAATAGTTTAAGATTTAATTTTTGTTAGATGCACAATTGAAGGTAAATAAATTAAAGTAAATGTATTAAAATAAGAAGTTTATTTAGCGCAGTCACCTCGTCAGAATGGCTGTCGAGCTTAATTGTCTTAGGGCCTGTTTCACAATCGACAAGTAAATTTATCTGTCACATAAAGATGTCTCTCTCCTTGTCTATTTTCAAATGTCAGAAAGAGAAAGGGCTAAGTTTATCTGTCAAATAAGCTTTACTTGTCGATTGTGAAACAGGCGGTAAGTCTATAAATGACGACAACACCTTATACACTAGTGCGGTTTTATACAGTCTGTGTACCTAGCATACAGCTTACTTTACGAGCATTAAAAAGCGAGCGAGTGAAAATTAAATTTTACATCCTTTTGAGAGAGTATTGTACCTACCTACTTTATACAGCGGTCTCCAAGAAAGTCATCTGTGTATTTGTTAGTACAAACTCCGAAATCTCATGATTCGTTTTTGTAAAGAGTATTAAAGATTGGCTCTTCCGGACGATTTTAGTATTTTTACCTTGGCTCCCAAAATCGGAGTTCTTGTAAGTTAGTGACCACGAAATAACTAAAGCATCAAAGGTATCAAGCTTTTGAAGATTAGAATTTTGTGCTGCGCGACAAATGTAAAGCACAACAAACGAATTCAGTAAAAATACTTTAGTTGTATTTTTAAAGTTTTTACAACACTTAAACAGTGTTGATGCATGCTTGTGTTTTATTTAATTATAAAAACGCCTCTCAATGGCAAATGTTGCCAGCTTTTTGATAACCCCAGTTTTTAAAGTATTGTATTGTAATTTGGTTTCGTAACTGAAGCGTGACATAGTGAATAGGGCAATTTATTTAGGTTTTCTTCAATTTTAGTCCTTACAGAAAAAATATGTGTTTGAAAAGTTGGACATTAATGAATAACAAAAAACCTTTAGTTAACAATATTATGACTTTCCTTTGTCGCACAAATAAAAAATTCATTAAAATTAAAACACGTGAGTAAAATATAGTGAGTATAATATAAGTATAAAAAGAGGTAAAACAACGATTGAATAGGGAAAACATAATGTTTTTGCTTTTTTAATGTGGCAATTATCGGCTACAAAAGTTTCCTGTTGAAATAACAATAACCAAGTCAGTTGGTTTACTGTCTGTGAAGTGTATCAGCAAGGTTGGCACAGATAGGTTGGTTTGCCGAAAGCCGTTAAAAACTTATTAGGCATCAAAATGGTTAAAGCGTGGTATATTGACAATGAAAAAACGGACCAGCGTTTGGAACATCATAGAAATCCACCGAAATTTATCTCTTTGCAGAGTTTGTTCGAGAAAACTGGTGTTGAGTATTTCAAAGTGAGAATATTTACACAATTTATTTATTTCAATTGATTATTTTACAGTTTGTTACAATTCGTTAAGGTTAAGGGAAGTATGGGGCTAATTATTTACTTTTTCTGATATTTTATTTTATGAATTATTTTCTTGCTGACTATACTTTTATTACTGATAATCAATTGAATATTAAGAGACAAATCAAAGAAGTTCAAACTCCACGGACTTATTTTTCTATTGAGTTTTAAGACCATTTATAATTTTCATGGGTAAGGTATTATATTTGTATTGTTGTAAAAAAGGTGCAATATTGCGCATTAAAATTGACCTTCTTGACCTCCTAGGCCAAGTCTAAGAGACCAAAGCATTTAAATAACATTGATAGTCGTTAAGACAACATTAACATAGATAAACGTTAAGATCAGTAACAAGGTTATCAACTATGTTTATTTTGGGTTAATCTTTTTAAGTAAACATTGTGGCTTTAAAATTAAACTACATATGAATAAACTCACATATTTAATGCCCGTACCCTTTTTACTATTGCATTTTTCAAGTTGAGACGAAAACCTGTTAGCCTGTTCCTTGTAGCTATGCTATAAATGTAAATAGTATAAAATACATTTCAGCTAAATATAAATACACATAATACCGATGGAGTTCTAGACAATTTTAAAAAGAAACGAGGCTACAACTATGAGGATGAGATTATTTTTTCTAAAGAGGGTCTAGAAAACTATGAGGAACAACTGGCAGCATTCTACGCTGAACACTTGCATGCTGATGAGGAAATCAGGTAAATTATCTCTCCTATGTATAAAATTAGGTTTTACTATGTTTTACCTTTTAAGTTCCAAGTGTTTCTTTTTACCTATATTCTAAACACTTTTAGTCGCTCGAGACTCAAAGCATTTATTCCTCAGATCGATGATCTGGGATTTATTATTTTCAATTTTCTTGGAAAGCTGTAAATAGCCAGCTAGTTATTACTTGTATCGAAGAGCAAAGTAGAGTGGAATTCCGGGTTAATTATCTATTTACGGAATTTTGAGTAGGGACCATTTTTAGGATGAGAAAGTTATTCGCAAAGTATATTTTCTAGAGTACTTATATTAAAAAATATTCTTAATTTAAGGCTTGTGCTGGAGGGGTCGGGGTACTTCGACGTCCGTGACCACGGTGACTACTGGATCCGCATCGCGGTGACTGCTGGAGACATGCTCGTGCTCCCGGGCGGCATCTACCATCGCTTCACGCTTGATTTTAATGTTAGTATATTAATTGAATCCGGGTAGAACATTGTTTTATCTCAAAGAAGTAACGTATTTTTATTATTCTATGGCCATTTTGGCTTCGAGTTCGATCCGCTGTGGCCGTCGCAAATCGATTTTCTGAAGCAAGATCGTGATCAATCCTCTGACGGTGAACACACACCGACCACACTGACTGTAGACTTAATCTACCGAATCAGGACAGCCACACAATCGTCCGATAGAAGGTTTGCAGTCTGAGAGGGTTCTAAGGGTATTTTCCGCAAAAGTTCCTACAGGGTTAAAGTGTATCCGAGAGTGGGTCCCAAAACATAAGATAGAAAAAAAAACATCATTTGTTATTAGTCACTTAGGTCGTTTTATCATTAATAGGTTTTGAGCTATTATGAATGCACATGGTCTTATGTTACTATAGAACTTTGAAAACATAAAAACTCTCATTCCAGAACCACCTAAAACTAAAGCGCCTCTTTACTGAAGAGCCAGTATGGGTGTCGTACAACCGGCCCGCGGACGACATGCCCTGCCGCAAGAAATACGTCGACAAACTTCACAAGGGATTCATCACTCAGGCTTGCTAGAACTGACTAACTGTAAATCCTGTGGCACTGATAGATGTGTTTTAGCTTCATTTCATACCTTACGGAGTAGAGAATAGTAAAGATTAACTTGTACCCTTAAATAAATTAAATTATAAATAAAATAAGCAAATAATAATAATTAAATTATATTAGTAGTTTACATGAATTTTAAAAAATATTGTATGTTTGTACAGCGTTCCGTGAATCACTCAGTTCTGGCTGAAAATCAGCGCTGCAGGTGTCTGACACCTCAGCATTTTGCTGAGCCAGAGTCCGTTTCACTGCCGTGGCGACACACTTTTCCGGTTGCCTTAATATTCTATAATGTATAATGTTTTATTTATACCTATGTGTGTCTTATGACTTTGAATAAATGTATTTCTTCTTCTTCTTCTTCTTCTTCTTCTACCCGACGTCACACCGAATTTAACGATCTTTAGGACAGCTTGATTAAAAAAGCGTATGTAAACTACGTTTCGAAAATAAAATAATCCAATTTAAACACACATGCATGAGTTTTAATACCAAAGCAAGCCAGTTTTGTTTAATTATATAAAATAAAACATGCGAGCAGATGGAACGTAACGTTACGACGAAAAACGTAACGGAATACTATGGGGATTTATTTATTATAATGGCAACAATTATCTCACTGTCCACTGTCATCGCATATATGACGTATGGCGTCATTTAAGTTCAAGAACATCAATCTCTCATAGGCTGTATGGATTTATGTCCTTTGCCTTTCCCTCTGGGATAAAACTGAGAAAAAAAAAAAAAAAAGAACATCAATCTAATCTATACTATATATCAAACAAACGTCAAAATAGTTAAAACTCTTACTTGCCTTGCTTTGTTTTATTTTAATTTCCATTATATTTTCATATCATAAAATGGTTAAAGCGTGGTACATGGACGATGAAAAGACCGATCAGCGCTTGGAACATCATAGAAATCCACCAGAATTCATTTCTCTTCAGGATTTATTTGACAAAACAGGTGTTGAGTATTTTAACGTAAGTATTAACGTCTTATTCTTATCAATTAGGTATTATTTGCGTTGGTTTTGTTACGATTAGTTAGAGCGCGTATATTATCTTAAGGTTATCAAGTTTTTGGGTTAAATCAATAACTTTTAAATCATATTAAACGAGTTTGAATATTGGTTGTTTGGTCGCTTAAAGTCAAAGTCAAAATCAAGTATTATATATTAAGTATTTATTGCATGTCACATTACAGAAGACAAATGATGGAAGAAATACAGAGGTATACATGTGACGCCCTGGGCCTCTATTCAACTGCGTTATAACAATATCGTTTTTGACCTGTGTCCGTATTGTCAATGTTTTGATAACTGTTATGTCATTTACAATAATGGCGACTGTGACATAAACGATTCTTAAACGTGTCAAACACGATATCGTTTTAACGCACCTGAATAGAGGCCCAGTAAGGGCACAGCAAAAATGCGAGAGGACGACTATACATATAATATTACTTATGGGCTAATTTTTTAATTAATTAATTTAATTTAATTTAATTTAATTTAATTTATTTATTTATAAGCAATTAAGTCAATTCCTATTCTCTATTATTTTGACTTAAATAAAGGATTTAAAAATTGGTACCCTATTACTTAATCTTAACTGTACATACATAATTAAATTTCAGCTAAATATTAACACATTTGATACTGATGGAGTCCTGGATGACCTCAAGAAGAAGCGTGGCTACACCTATGAAGACGAGATAACCTGCTCCAAGGAGTGCCTCCAAAACTACGAACAGAAACTGGTGTTATTCTACTCTGAACATTTGCACACTGATGAAGAAATCAGGTAAAATATATGATCGTCCAACTTCCTGGTTCAATAAAAGTTTACATCAGTACTGGGCTGGGATTCTACATGGCAATAATGATATAGTCTTTGACGTATTTCTGTATTGACAATGTTTTGATAACTCTTATGTTTTTTACAATTCTAAAACATGTCAAATGAGATATTGTTATAACGCAGTAAAATAGAGGCCCTGATCTTTTAGATACTGGTTAATTTGATTTAAGCTTTAAAATTTTACATGGTCAATGGGGCCAATTTTGACTGTTTTTTCTAATTTTACAAACGTCAAACTCTATTCTTGTTAGACTAAAAACTAGAATTGAGTTTACATTTTTCAATTTAAGTTTGCTTAAATTCCTTGTATGATTAAACAACTTATTCAGTCCCTGGGAATGCTGCCCTACTATTAGAAATGGCAGTATCTCAGACAAAACTCCTGTAGCAAATGCAACATTAAGGATAGGATGCTATCACAAATGGCAGTATCTCAGTCGAAACTCCTGAAGAAAAAGCAAGATTATTACCAACAGGATAGGATTGAATCTGCTTTGCTGTTGAATTTGAGATACTGCATATTGGCTTAGGAGAGCAGTATGTGTCTTAACAAAATTAAAACTTTAAAAACGTTGCCATGTGTTTCTGGATTCACCTCAACATCTGTCCAACCCATCTACAGGAAGTCTCACACATAATACATATACAAATCGCTGAAAAACATTCTTGACTTGTCAGATAAAAAAAAAACAAAAAATATAGTCTTGTTACAAATGACCAAAGAGCGGAATTCTTCATAGCAAAAATCAAACTGTCAGAGGGATTGACCTAACTGTTTTATCGACTTATCGATAAATATTTGTCACTTAACGAAACAAAGTTAAAGTAATGAAATCAGGCTTTTGGATATACATACAAACAAATTAACGGTGTCCCTAATTAGCTGACCGCCACTGTATTTTAGTATAATAGTAAAGAATAAAACAGAAAATAAAAATTAAAAACAAATATTGCTAAGAGTAGGTACCTAATCTTCATTCAAAATAACAAAGTCGAAATCTAAATCTGTACTAAATATGTTTTCTTCATCTTCCCTGTAGTAAAAGAAAATAGTCATTATTTTTTCAACATTGTCACCTTTCAAATTACCCATTTTTTCATTGTAGATCCATTTATAAGATGAAAACGAGCGTTCTACTTCAGTTGAAGTAACAGGAGCATATTTGTAGTACTTGATAACGATGTTTTGGCTGTAATCACCTTTTTCTATAAAATCAGCATATTTGCGTATCATGTCGTAGTCCGGAATTCTATCTAGTACTTTTTCAAGTTTTATTTGCACTGTCTGAGATCCACACCAATTTAGAATACTTCTCACCTGGTCAAGTATTAGAAGAGAGTCTAATAAGGATAAACAGGATGTTTGTAATTTGATTATTGCGTCACGTAAAATGCCATAACTTTCTTTTATGTACAACAGATCAATTTCTCGAATTATTGTGCTTATGTACTCTTTTAGCTTCTCTTATTGCAGCTGACTCTTTTGAATTTAATTTTGAAATTACTTCTGTAATACATTCCAAATATTCTGCATAATATTTTTTTATTGTTTTTCATTTAGAATTAACCATTTTAGTAGCACGGCATGGAAATTACTCATGAAACTCAAGTGAGATGACATATGTGACGCTGACATGATTTACTTTAATATGGAGATGCAAGTTGCTTATCAAAGAGGTCAAATGTTACAGAATAATCTTTTAAGTTGATTATGGATACCTAATGCGATATTATTCCGTAACATCGATAAGTCGATAAAACAGTTAGGTCAATCCCTCTGACAGTTTGATTTTTGCTATGAAGAATTCCGCTCTTTGCAAATGACACAAGCATTGCTTACCTATGCCATCTACCATTCGGTAGTGGAACTAATTACTGGACATATCACAAGCGTAGTACCGCCGCTGCCCGCTAGATGGTCCTCAAAGTCTATTGATTTTAGTTTTTTAATTTCCAGCCGCCATGTTTAATTTATAATAAAACAAAATAGCCTATAACCATCTCAAAAAGAAGACAAATCGCTAGACACCTCAGTTGTTAAAATCGGTTCAATAGGCAACATATGTACATAGGGTGTCAAAATCATTACCCTTCCTTTGCTTCACCGTAGTCGGGTAAAAACCTCATTAAAATATGAGAGATTTGAGATTGATTTCGCTTTTTGACTATGATAGTTTTATAGACAATAGAAAGAAAGAAAGATAGATTGTCTAAGGCTTTAAACACTTCTTTGTTTAGTCATCTTGACACATTAGCCTAGTTGGTAGTGACCCTGCCTATGAAGCTAGTGGTCCCAGGTTCAAATCCCGGTAAGGGCAGATATTTGTGTGATGAGCGCAAGTATTTTTTCCTGACTTATTTAAGTATTTATTTCTCTATATATGTTTATCGTTGTCTAGTACCCAAAGCAAAAGCCTATAGCTTACATTGGCACCAGGTCAATTTTTGTGTAAGTTTTTCCCTGGATATTTTTTGTTATTTATTATCTTTGGCCTAAGGCAACTATCGTCTCAATTTTCAGGTTCGTGCTGGATGGATCTGGCTACTTTGATGTGCGCGATGGCAGTGACCAATGGATCCGTATTGCGGTCTACCCTGGTGACATGATCATCATTCCTAGTGGCATCTACCACCGCTTTACTCTTGACGTCAATGTATGTGAATTCTTTTATTTGAATTTGTCATCCATTAAGCAGAATGTGTGCTTAGTGAATAATTGAAGGACATCATATTTTGTCGGTATGCTTCATATTAGCTAGCTACTCGTCAATTAAGCTAATTGATAAAGCAAGATAAATACAAACTTATTTGACACTTGAACATGTTTCTGGCAGACATGATGGTGATTCGAAAGGTTTGAAGCATGTGGCATATATCATTTAACTGTGTATAAGTACCCAATCGTAGTTGAAAGTGTCGAGAGTTGCGTAGGAAATCTTGAGTACTCTATATAATAATGTTTTGTTTGTTAATATACAAAATCGAAGTACTCCAGCAGATTATCTACCTTAGTGATATTTTGTTGTAGCATGACCTATATATATTCACTCATACAAAGACCATAAGCAAAATTACTTACATAACTGGCCAAAGAGCCATAGGTACCTTACAGAAACTGGTTTTATCACTAGATACTAAACCTGTCATGAGTGTTTAAATGTTTTCTCTTTCCGTAATTAAATGGCTTAGCGAGGTATGTGGTAATGTCGAGTTTTAGACAATCACCACAAACTTATTAGAACCAAGTCCATGAATATGACACGCCTGGACAAATTGTTCAGTTAAAGAATATTTACTCATGGAGCACATGAGGTTAGCTCCACAGGCTTCTGTCAAGTTGTTTAAGTGTTTATCTTTCGAGTCCTTTTTGGCAACTCATGGTGATATGGGTTAAATTTGCTATGTGCATCTGAATTATATCTTGAATGTTCATGTTTTCAATGTCTTAACTGGCATATCTTCCTTCCAGAATTACATTAAAGCGAAGCGTTTCTTTATCGGCGAGCCAGTATGGCTGCCGTACAACCGGCCCGCGGATGACATGCCGGCACGCAAGGACTACATCCACAAACTCAGCAAGGGATTCGCCCAGACCTGCTGAAACTACATCCATGGCACACTTCTGCTCAGTCCAGCTAGTACAGTACTTCAATGGCACACTAACTGTGACTTAACGTAAGGATTACAGATGATAGACTGATAAGTTAGTGCCAAGAAGCTTTTATATGGGGGCCATTTGCAACGTTAAAAGATGGCGGACGTGTGATTTGTTTTAGACTTTAATTTTTGGGTAATTAGGTGTTCAAAGTTCTTTTCTGATAGTGATTTGTACTTTTTATGCCTTTGTGTCGCACAGTGATTGAAGACTTGGACTTATTTCGTGTATCTGGCATCTTTCTTCTCGTTTCAAGTGGACTCGCAGTGGTGCAGAGGTTAAAACTATCTTGACCTCTGACCTACAAATCACCGTACAACGTTGCCCCCAATCTTCCTAGAGAAGATTGGATTGTGTTTTATTGCTATATTGATTTATAATTATATATACTTACTTGACACTGGCGAAATCACTTCACGTGGAAACGCCATATCCCCGCGGTAGTAGCTGTTCAAGTCGCCGCGGGGGCAAAGAAAGAAGAAGAAGAAGCTTTTATATGACACGAGAGATTGCACGGCAAAACATAAACATAACATCACGTCTTCATTCCCAGAGTGGGGTAGGCAGAGCTACAGAAATACCAACAACTCCAAAAAGACTAATAATACTGTAACCACATTTTGCACAAGTAGGTAGGCTAAGATGTTAACCAGTGACAGGTTGCAAGCCCATCGCCTAACATTACTACACGCCTTTATTCCCTTACGGCCGAACCCTATATTTAAACCGCGGACAGATAGCCTTACGTCGGATTAAAATTTGACACATTTTGTATGCGCAAATGTCCAATTTCAACCCGAAGTAAGCCTTATCTATCCGCGGTTTGAATATAGGCTTCGGCCGTAAGATGGTAACCAGTGTAATAGTGACAGGTTGCCTAACCTAACAGTACTACAACCCTTAGTCGCCTCTTACGACATCCACGGGAAGACATGGAGTGGCACCATATGATCAAGTTTAATATAATATCCAAAGAACAAACACAGGCGTTGTGGTTATTGAGATCGAGGTCGCGGGACACTACCGGCTTTATCAGATGTGGCCTCTTAAAGCTGGGTACGAATCTGAGCGGCTCAGCCTGAGGCATGCTCGCCCCGCGCGGCGAGCTGCTCGCGTGTCAAATTGTTCCACATAAACATCCGCGGGTGAGGCAGCGTGCTTGATGCGAGCCGACATTTCAAAATGGCGTCGGGCACGTTGACAGCCGTGGCTGCGTTTATTATAATTCATCGAATTATTAACAAAAAGAAGAAATCGCCTCGGTGGTGGAGCAGCTCAGCAACTTTATCAAATTTGTACGCGCCTCACCCACAGACAAGTTAGAACTTGTCGTTCTGCCCGCGGCACGCTTCGATACACGTCCAAATTACGCGAGGCACGCACACCGAGGCGCCTTTGAGCACGGTCAAAAGACCGACTCTCGACGGCTCGCCGCGCGCCGCTCGCCCGTTGCTCGCGCACAGCGCGTGAGCGCGTACGAATTTGAGCAAAATCCGTGCGTGCCTCAACCCGAGGCTGCTCTAATTCGTACCCACCTTAAGATGCGAGCAAGCAAACGCCGGCCGTCCAGTGACGCCTTCATTACTTTTATTGTGATTGCCCGTGTGGTTGCCGGGTTAGAATAGTACCACTCCATTTCCTCCCGTGGATGTCGTAAGAGGCGAAGGGAATGAGGGCTTGTAGTACTGTTAGGCGATGGGCTTGCAACCTGTCACTAATACACTAGTAAATACTTTAGCCTGATTGTGCAAAATGTGGCTACAGAATTGTCAACAAGTTTGGAGTTGTTGGTATTCTGTAACTCTGCCTACCCCACTCTGGCAATAAAGGCGTGACATTATGTATGTATGTACAACCAATATAAAACCACACTTTGATTTCAAGAAAATATTTTTCTTGAATTAGTAAACACAATAACGGTGCCACTGTACACCCGACGTAAGCTCAGCGTATTCTTAACTCTTGGCAATGTAATATATGTATACAATCTATGTAATGTAAGAAAATAACGTTTGTGCCGCGTATATAACTAAATTAGACATCTGTCATACTTCAAGCTGTCAAATTGTACGGTGGTTATCTAATTTGGTTATATAAGGTAAAACATCCTTTGATTGGCGCCGAAAAACCAAATTAGTACCAGTTTTTAAAGAATTGTCACCACTGACTTGAAAGACATAAAGATTGTCCCCAAAATTGGGAGTGCCGACAATTAGGTGGTTAAGCCTATACGCCACGAACCAAAAAGAAAAACACACTTGACAGTAATGGTTTGCTCAACATTTTTTGGCAATTATGTTATAAAAGTCACTTTCGACTCCGCTGCCTTGCGCATGAACACCCCACGCGCCACCACACAATTGCATAAAAAGTTTGGACGCATCGTTTGCGTCATCGGCGTGTCAGCGGTACGGTATACGATCGGACGCTCACGTTGCGTCTGCGGAGTCGAAGGGGTTAAAGAATATATTGTTATCTATTTTTACTGTTTTATATCGATGTTAAACTTTAATAAATATTATATTATGGTAATCGGGTGTTCTTATTTAACCGTGTAGAAGTTCCTAGTTCTAAATGTGTGTTGTGTATGTGTTACGATAACTATAATCAATTCCGAGACATTCGGAAAACGTATACTACACAAAAAAAAGACCTACTATATGTTTTGGCCAAAACGCAATTGTAGGTTCCTTTTTTTGTTTGCGTAGTTATTTCTTTTCATTGTTTTTATATATAACTAGCGACCCGCCCTCGCTGCGCTTCGGGGTAAAGTATTATATATAAACCTTCCTCTCGAATCACTGGATAAAAAGTAGCCTATGTTCATCAAGGATAATGTCGGCTTCTAATGGTAAGAGAATTTTTCAAATCGTTCCTGTAGTTTCGGAGCCTATTCAAAACAAACAAACAAACAAATCTTTCCTCTTTATAATATTAGTATAGATTTGATTCTTGTGTATCAGTAAATGACCCACTGCAAGACAAATAAGTAATAAATTAAAATGTTATCCTAAGTGAACTTTAGGTTAGTAAAATCCCTGTTAACTGACCACTAGTAACCCTTATTGCTAAGGTGACAAGGTTCATAAATGTTAAATTAACTGTGTATATGCTTCGCATAGTAATTAAACTATCCGTTTATCTAATGATAAGAGATTTAAAGGCCTATTTCCTTAAGTGTAAAAAATGTTGGTACAGCCCCTATACACCTCTTTTATTAAACCTACTCAAACTTTATACAACGTCCCATGACCATGTAGATTTCTCCCTTTTCTATCCTTAAGTATGACGTTTTCAAATTGATTTACAGTGCCTAAATCGGCAATTTGCTGTTAAAAGGCCTAAAAAAGGTAACAATTTTCTTTTCTATAAATATTATTCATTTGTAGGGTGTAATGTTGGATCACACGCTCAATATTTCATAGTATCAGTCTATCAGTTCGGTCAAAATGATCGGTCAACCCACGGACTGACGTACCTACATCCTAATCCACTGAATGATGAAATACTGATAGGAAACTGATCGTGTAACCCACTCGTATCATTCTCACGTTAGTCACCGCCCACGACGAAATGGAGCCATACGTGTTCCGCGACTAAATATTTAATTTTCATCAGTCCGTCAGTCCGAGGGTCAGCCGATCATTCTCCGGTCATTCTGATCACGCTAATGGACTCAACTGATGAAATACTGAGCGTGTAAACGGCGACTGGCGTACGCTTTATCAGTCTGATGCCAGTCTTGGGTTGATCGTGTAAACGTTCAAACTATCCATCATTCTGGCATCTGTCAAGGTTTGACCCAGACTGATGGATTGAACTGATGAAATACTGAGCGTGTAACCTCTCTCTAAACGGCGACTGGCGTACACTTTACCAATCTGATCTCAGACTTGGATTGATCGTGTAAACGTTGAAACGATCTATTATTCTGGCGTCAAAGTTTGACAAGACTGATGGACTGAACTGACGAGATACTGAGCGTGAAACCTTGGACCTCCCTATAACAATTGACTACTGCTAATTGGGTAATGCTTATGCAAAACGTGCCTTACGTACGTTAGCTGGGGTAAAACCCAGGCACTCTTGCACGGGCCTTTTCATAGCGCACCGCATATTGACACACTATTCTGTTTACATCTTCCAAATATTAATGTTTGTAAGAAATAATACTTCCTCCTTCGCCCGCGTTAATATTCTTGGCAAGGAGCTCCGCCACACTGGGCGTTTGAGAACAGTTCCCCGTCGCATAACACTTGCGGGTAAGAACCCGCTTGTCATAGGTCCCACGTACTATGAGCGTCTACCCGCCAAACTTAAAAATATACAATCCGACGAAGCATTTAAACATCAGTTGAGAAACCTTTTATTGGATAATCCATTGTACTCCGTGGATGAATATATGGAACTGAAATTGTAAAATTATTATTGTATACATATGATTGACATCGGATAAGTGACCATTTACTAGATATTTAATTGTTGTTGTTTTGATTATTTGAATGTTATTTTTATATTCTTTGATTATTAGTATTTATGTCGACAATCTCAATGTAGTTTCATATTTTTTGACATCTAATGCAATTTATATTGTAATACTAGCGACCCGCCAGCGGCTTCGCCCGCTGCAATATTTTTTTTTGGACTTAGGCGTATGAAAAATAGATGTTGGCCGATTCTCAGACAGAGGAGTTCAATAACGTACACCGTGACACGAGAATTTTATATATTACATTACATTGATGAGCAGCGCTGCGAGATCAGCGGGCTCACTTCCTTCTTCAATTTCTTGGTTTTTAGGGTCCCGACGGGGCTATGCCGTATTACTAAAGCTCTGCTGTCCGATCGTCTTTATATCCGTTCGTTTGTCTGTGAGCCGGCTGTATCTCATCAACTGCTGCTGCTGCGCTGATAGATTTTTGACGTGTAAAAGTGCCCGTGCGGCGTAAATTGCTGAATAAACATCTTTTATCTTTGAACCATAATAGTAGACAATTGTGATTTTCACAGATTGTATAAGTATCTATATTTCTATTGCCGGTATAACAAGAAATAATAAAAAAAAACAAAGAGGACCCCATACAATAATGGCACAGAACCCTTCGTGTGCTAGTCTGAGTCGCACTTTGTTTTTTTTGGGTTTTGTAGTCAATGAACTAAATGAACCCTTATAGTTTTGCCATGTCCGTCCGTCCGTCCGTCCGTCCGCAGCCTAGTGCGAAGACTATTAGTACTAGAAAGCTGCAATTTGGTATGAATATGCATATTAGTCACGCCAACAAAGTGGTACAATAAAAAGTAAAAAAAATATTTTTTTAGTGTGCCTCCCCTACACGTAACGTGGGGATGTTTTAGTTTTCTCGTCTACCCTATAGTGTGGGGTGTCGTTGGATAGGTCTTTCAAAAATATTATGGGTTTGCGCAAACAGTTTTTTAAGTAAGTAATCCGTTTATGAAATATTAAGCTTTAAAGCGCTAATTTTTGTTAGACTCAAGTGTCCCCCCGTACAGCCAAAACTACAAATACTAAAAATCTGAAAAAAATCTTAATTGAAAGAGCATATAACCAATTTTAAAGGAAAACTATCACAACTAAGTAAACATCATTGGTTCTTGAGATACAGGCGATTAAAGTGTTTATACCGACTAAAATCATCTACGACGGCACCCAGTGACTTTAAATAGAAAATTAGTGATTACTTGATGATTTTTTATGTTTGTAGTACTTACCGGCTTTGGAACCCTACACTGAGCATGGTCCGACATGCTCTTGCCCGGTTTTTATTATTTAAATGGATCACTTTATTATTATAATAAAAATGCGAAAATGTGTTTGTTTACCAATCGATGTGAAATTAGGCGATCCGTCTGCTCGTTTGCCTCCAATTCCATACAAAAAATTGGTACAGCGATAGTTTTGTCCGTTGACTAACAAAGAGCTATTTTTAATCGGAAAGTTCTCGAGAGAATAACGATAAAAGACATCTACGCAGACAAAGTCGTGAGCCAGAGCTAATGTATTGACATATCTAAATAGGTAATTCAAATCCCGGTTAGGACAGCTATTTGTGTGATGGCACTAATAATTGTTCCTGAGTCTAGTATGTTTTCTATGTATTTAAGTATATATTTATCTTTATAAGTAAGTTAATCGTTGTCTAGTACCCATAGTACGAGCCTAGAGCTTAGTTTGAGACTAGGTCAATTTGTGTAACGTTGTCCCATGTTATTTATTATTTATATAAAATAAGAAACTGAGTAACTGACTGACAATATCAACGCACAGCCCAAACCACTCGGTCTAGAGATTGTAAATTTGGCACGTAGGTTCCTTATGAGATCTAGGGGTGCACTAAGAAGGGCTTTATGGAAATTCACCCCCTAACGGGTTAAAATAGGGTACTGGGGAACTAATTCCACGCGTACGAAGTCGCGGGCGTCCTCTAGCTTGTAATAAAAGTAAAAATTACGCTTAAGAAGTATGTATAGCAATTATACTTGTAGAATTTCAGTGAATAAGGTCTGTCAAGGCGATTATAAATCTGTAACTGTACCCTTACCATGAGTTGTAAGTACCATACGTGCTAGCGAGGGCAGAACATTCGGCGCTGTCCCTCCCACTCCATAACAATACTGCACTAGCGTGTACGGTAATGGCAACTCATGGTAAGGGTACTGAAGAACGCCCGAGATTCCGTAGTTTCCGCACGAGTATTTCATTCCGTTGGGGAAGGATGTTCGTAGAACCCTTCCATTATTAAATTCCAAGGGAATATTCACTGGGTAAACCAAGGGTGTACCTACCAGTGAGTATTCCCTTCAAATTTCAAATCTCGTTCAGCGGTTTAGGCTTTGCGTCGTCTGTCTGTCTGTCAGTCAGTTACGGAAGAGAGTGGTGGTACCTTGTTCAGAGTGCGTCGGGAACGTTACCAACATCCTATTACATCCGCTAAGTAGCAATGTTCGCTTTATTGTGTTCTGGTGTGGAGTTGAGACAGCCGGTGAAATTACTAGCATCATATAGAGGCATTCCATCTTCGTCCTCAGTGGGCCGAGCACGCGCTCACGGGTCAATTTTTGACATAGGGTCGGGACTTCAATTCGTCTATTCCATATTCCAACGTAAGTATGAGGAGTAAGGTTTAAAATAAACGTGTGTTTAGTGTGATTTGAGTCCTATTGAGACTAAGTAACTTAATCCCCGGATGGCTGTCATTTTAATAATTTCATAATACTATTTGACTCTAGTTCCCGTTTGACGTCATTTGACAATTAAGTCCCGTGGCCGGGTGCTCGGCCTACTGGTGTGGAGATAAGAAAACCGGTGAAATTACTAGCATTATATTGAGGCATTCCATCTTCGTTCTTAAGGGCTGGCTTCGCATTTTTGAGATATAAGTACATAGATCTCAGATCCCATTTAACATTAGCTGATATAATATTACATCTATGATCAGCTGGCCTATTTGCTCGTTCGCTTTCTCTATGCTATAAAAAAAAACCGGCCAAGTGCGAGTCGGACTCGCGCACGAATGGTCCCGTACATTTATCTATACAACATAACCACGGTGTCTGTCTGTAACCAAATCTTGCAAATACGGCAAACAATCACGCTTGTTGTATATGAGCCCCCTTTTAATATTTATTTATTTTTATTTAACTATTTACTGTAAACAACTAAATATTCTGTAATTATTTCAAGCGTGTACCATTATTAATATCGAGCAAAAAACGGTTAAAATTAAAACTCACGTTTGTTGTATAGTATTTGTTGTTATAGCGGCATCATCTGTGAAAATTTCAACTATCTAGCTATCACAGTTTATTAGATACAGCCTGCTGACAGATAGACAGACAAACAGACAGACGGACAGTGGAGTCTTAGTATTTTTTACCCTTTGGGTACGGAACCCTAAAAACATCCTCATCCTACCTTGGGGCATTCGTTGCCAACCAATAAGATAGCCATATACTAACGCATTAAAAACTTTTCTTCACTTCACATGTCCACCACTTGTCAAAGTCAGTCATGTCAATAACAAGGTTATAATTTGGACGTTAAATGCTCAACCATCTAAATTACAAAAATATCTACAAAATGTACGAGCACCCCCGCCGACAGAAAAACGGCCGAAATAACATAGGTTAGATAGGTAAGTTACAAAAATACAGAATGATAGTTACACACAACAGACTCGTCACACGAAGTCACAAATTGGAATGCAAGCGTTATCTTCTCATAGGTTCGCGCGACGGCTCACACACAACTAATATCTTACTGAGCAAAGGATGGCGGGCATTTAGGTACCTACCCGCTTAATACCAATAAGGGTGGTGTTGTTGAATAGGTCATACAAATAGGAACAACAATACATACATGACATCACGCCTTCATTCCCAGAGTGGGGTAAGCAGAGCTACAGAAATACCAAAAAATCTAAAAAGACTTGTTTATAATTCTATAACCACATTTTGCACAATCAGGCCAACAAGTTTACTAGTGTATTAGTGACAGGTTGCAAGCCCATCGCCTAACAGAACTAAAAGCCCTTATTCCCACTGCCACTATTCTAACCCGGCAACCACACGGGGCAAATAATAGGAACAACAAATGGAGATAATATACGCCCCGGTTATATCCAAGGATCCAAGTTGCCGGAGGGCATAAAAATACTTTTTCATTGATACATTATATAAGTCATGCCAATTGAGCCGAGAACCACATTCTATAAATGTTTGCGCATTGTCCTTTGGTCTAGTGTGAGTAGTATCACTTTGGTGCGTGAATTAGGTTTCTGTGTTATTCTCAGTTCAAGGGTAGAACGGTCGGCTTTGTGTTACCCTCGTCGATAGGCTTTTCCCGCAATGTTGACCAGTTCGTCGGTCCACTTTTTGAGAGACCAACACTTCGCTTTTGTGGATATCCATGGGGAAGGTCTATTATGTAGGACTTGAGAGAAGCGCGTGGAACTCCATGTGCTCCTGTTTAGTCCCGAAGAAAACAATATTTTACCAAACAATCATCCTCGCGTGTGATATCCATGGACTTATTTTCATAGGAATAAATCCACAGGAATGTCTATAAGTAACTTGACATATATTGTTGCAGGGTTAGATTTTTTTATGTCAAGGAGAAGACACACGAGCGCTCAGGTCACCTGATAGTAAGTGGAATCTGAGACCCATAGACATTTGAATTCTCAAGACTATGATCCTAAGAACTCAAATTCGTTGCCAACCCTGAGGACTAAGATGGAATGCCTCTATGCTAGTAATTTCACCGCTTGTCTTATCCCCACACCGGAAAACAACAATACGAACACTGTTGTTTGGCGGGTGGTTAATGGATAAGATGGTGGTAGCGATCCGGACGGACCCTGCACAGGGTCCTACCACCACTAAGTGAATAGTGCCACTCCATGTCTTCCAGTGGATGTCGTAAGAGACGACTAAAGGAATAAGGGCTTGTAATACTGTTAAGCGATGGGCTTGCAACCTGTTACTAGTACGCTAGTATACTTCTTGACCTGATTGACAAAATGTAGTTACAGAATTATAAACAAGACTTTTTAGTGTTGTTGTAATTTCTATAGCTCTGCCTACCCCAATCTGGGAATGAAGGCGTGATGTTATGTATGTATGTTATTTAAATATTAGGGAGGTTGTTAGGTATGATCACTTGAATAAAGGAACAGTAATTTTACTTTTCAGCGGTTGGTTAATTAGTGTGGCAATGAAATATCACAGTGATAAAAAGAAAATTGTTTCGCCGGCAGTGACCGTGTTTATACATGTACATATTACATACCTTTTCACACCTGTCTCCTAAATGCAGAGACTATATGGAACGCGAGATGCATCGATCCAAATAAATATTAATCCTTACATTTTATGATTGCAGAAAATGCTGACGTTCACGCTATGGTACATAGCTATTGCAGTAAGTTACTATATGTAAGTACCTATTGTTAAATTCAATATCGGTGTTAGAAATAAACCGTGGCACACGAACTAGATGTCTGACAAAGTCGCCTTATGTAACCTCGTGAGACCTGGCCCCTATCCCACAAAACTTTACAAGTGTACAAGTTGACAATATTGTCAACTTTTTCTATGGAAAACCTTACAAATTTGTCAAATTGTACACTTGTAAAGTGTTGTGGGATAGGGGGCTGGTGTGCCAGTGGAGGTACACAATCAAGGCAATTTAGTTTAAACTATATGTTAATGACTATAAAGTTCATATTTATTTGTTTTAAATTAGAAAATGGTATTTAAGAGCAAAGGAAACTGAACTTTACTTCCTTGCTGGTAGATTCAAATTCCCACTGACAATAATCTCACTGTTTGTATTATGATGCGTGTGTTTTGAAGAGAACCCATTATATCTGATCCTGAAATCGTATTCTGATTATAATATTTATAATGGAACTAAGTAGTTTTAACACATTCAAAGCCAAGCACTCTGATTTCCATGCAAAATGGACCCGACTAGCAGTTGTCGGATTTGCAAGTGTTAGAAGGCATATCATCCGATTTTCAGTTTCTGATGATGTAAGAAAGTTTAGTTTACTATAGGTACATGAAATTAATTTGTATTAGTAATTTTATACAATGCTTTTATAGTTGGGTCATACCTACATCATACACAGATTTAGGTTACCGTCTTTCCTGTGGACACGAAAGTTAACGTTTTTAAGGCCTAATTTTCTGGCTAAGCCTATTCCCGCAAAAACGCCGTCAGGACTGCTTTAGACCTATCATATAAAAACATAACTTATATGCACACAAGCTTTTAACTATTGACCCAGGAGAGACAACTTTTGTTTTTAAGAGTGTGTATGACCCAGTTCCATAATCGTAACCGGCAAAAAAACTGCTTTATTTTAACAAAACGACTTTTTTCATTCGATGAACCGGAGATGAAGAAGGTAATATTTGCATCCGCCAATACAATTTCTATTTTTAACTTGAATGCTCTAATATGTATTTCCAACCACTTTCTGACTAAGAAATGATTTTTCTGACTACCTTTAATTGCCCACTCTTCAAAATATTATAACAACTCGTCTGTCTCAACTATCCCAATTAAGTGAAGACAAAGATTTATGTTTTAGAAGGACGGTGAAAAGCAATTTAGAATAGAATAGAAATTATTCGACAAACGCATCAACACAATTTATAGCAATAAAGTGTCAACTCACAATGACACCGAGACATTTTATTGATTTATTGCTGTCGTTTATCACCATCCGATATAACTCAAAGTAGGTACAGTCGAGTTCTCAGCTATGTGTACACTTTTGCACCTTATCCCATTATAATACGGTGCAAAAGTGTATACATATTTTAGAACTCGACTGTACCAAGAAAGGCTATTTCCCACAGCCTTGAGCCGGACTTTAATCCGCTCTGGGTCATGCACGACCTGTTCAACCATTTCACGTAACGTTACGGAAACCTAAATCTTACTTAAAATGGATTTATTCCTATCCTACCGACTGCGCCAGATCAATTATGTTTAGTAAGAGTTTGAGAAATTATCACAATATGCAAGTATCTACAATATAAGGATAGTGTTTCTAACCTACGTTTTTAATCAGTTTAGGATAAAAAACCGGAGTTAACCGGATCCACCTGCATCTAAAGCTCATTATTATGGCATTTTTGTAAAAATAAATCAGTCTAAAATGTTCCGTTATACGAAAATAACACTACAGCATAATTTACTAAAGCTCATTTCCCGTTATCTTCAAATCAATTTGCGTCAAATCTCTCCCCGCCTGCAGCGTTATGCAATAAATTTCACAAAATCCATACTCAGCGTTCTAAGCGCTTACACTGTGTAGTTGTGTTAGTGCTCTTCAGCTCTTTCTGGCAAAGCTGCGGCGTACATACTTCTTCAACCCAAAGAGAATATGAGCAACGTAACAGCTACACCAAACTCTACCCTATGTTATTAGTACGAGGTCGAATTTTCTGTACGAGTTGTAGCAGATGTGTCCTCTTGAAAAAGGGGGGTGGTGCAGGCAGTAGGCACTCGCTCTGATCTAGGTCACGAGTTACGTAACTGAGGGGGCCCTACCCTCGAGGGGAGGGGGAGAGCGCTCTGATGCTTGCCCGTTTCCCCGTGTTTCGGTAAAATGAAGTATTCGGCTTGTTTTGGCTACGTTTTATGCTGTTTTGAGTGGGTTCACAGTTCACAGTAATACGAATCGAACGGACAGACAGCAATAGGATACGAAACCCCTTTATCGCTATATCTGATCGGCCGAGACTGTAATTTTATTAAAGCCTGACCAGGAATGTAAAAACCTGCTCTTTATTAGTACCAATAGTTTTCTGCAATCTGGCGACGATTTTTAAATTCCTGGTCAGGCTTTAGCTATATGCCTATATTATCGCGTGCAAATGACGTGGTGAATTTACCTTTATTCTTACAAGTTTTCACGGTTACTTAGTCATTGCAAAGTCGTGACAAATATGTTTGCAGCAATGTGCTTCTGTTTATCCGTATATTTTGCTAACTTTCATGAGTTCTAAGAAAGTAGCGTGAAGTTTGAAAGTATTTTAGAAATTTGCATTGTTCCTAACACTGTGGGCCAGTGTGTGGTCAATGTCTGAGAGCAGAATTTCTACATGCGAAAGTAGGGTTTATCTCGCTTATTAAGATAAGCGAGATAACACCTAATTTCGCGCGCAGACTATAGTCAGATGCTTAGGCAATGTTTTGATTTTGCTTTATGGCACAATTACGTACTTACATGTAGAGTTTAGTGGTGGTAGGACCCTGTGCAGGGTCCGTCCGGATCGCTACCACCATCTTATCCATTAACCACCCGCCAAGCAACAGTGTTCGCATTGTTGTGTTCCGGTGTGGGGATAAGACAACCGGTGAAATTACTAGCATAGAGGCATTCCATCTTAGTCCTCAGGGTTGGCAGCGCATTTGAGGTCTTAGGATAATAATCTTGAGAATTCAAATGTCTATGGGTCTCAGATTTCACTTACCATCAGGTGGCCTGAGTGCTCGTGTGACTTCTCCTTAACATAAAAAAGTGCTATTTTCATTCAAAAATTTAATGAGTCGCAATTAGTTTTTTAGGAGGAGACGGATATAGGGTACTTTGGATGTGGCGAGAACTTAGGACATTTTATGGACTATGCTAGGACTTCTAAACATCCTCAGAACTATCTCTGTTAAAGGTAAACCGCAGGAGTTAAGTGCCAAATTCGGAGTCTAATTGAGTACCCAATGCGCTGGTCCTAGTAAAAAGTTTACCATAAGCACCACAGCATGGAATTATATTTAAAGAAATTAAAATTGAGATGCTTTTTTTGCTTGTTGTTTGTGTTTTGTGAAATTAACTCGCCCTTAAAATCCTTCCTCACTATAAGCCTTAGCTTGAGATTAACCCCTTCTGATTTGCCTTTGCATAAACGCACCATATACCTACGAATAGATGAGCCTCAACTGAAACAAGCACGATGCAATGTGTGCGTCGCTTTATTATGAATGTTGTGTTGGCTTCACCACTACATTCAAACATCGCAGGCAGCCTAGGTCTCCCAGGGGCCTGTTATGCAACATGCAACCTCCGCAATCGATAGAGGGACGCTCTACCCCGCGGGCTGATTGCGCAACTGTGACCTTTGCCATTTGGACATTAAAATTAAAAAGTTTGGAACATAACATGTAGGTTAGGTTTGCGGATTGCAGTTTGCGCTTGAATCAGGTGCTTATATAAGTGCTAAACTTACTTAATAATTTACAATGTTACAGTTAGATTAGTTGCTTTAGTAATATTAAGTGGGGATAGGTGATAACTGAGAAGAATATTAGTTTATAAGCTTACCAATCGCAATTAATTTCAATAAAGTAACAAAAAAGCTTTTTAAAACTTGACTTCACCTCTATAGACCCATTGACCATTTACCATTGACTTTGCTCAAGGAACCGTCTTCGTCGGATCAATGAATCACGACAGTCAGAAAAAGCGAAGGTAACGTCCATAGTTTCAATTCAATCTGTTGCATAGGTAGCCTCAAATCGCTCCGGTGCAGTAAGCAATGGCGAGATAATTATAATTATCGCGCGATAAAACACGGTGTGAAGGTGGCCACTGACCATAGAATAAAAACCAAGGATACCATAGCCGCGTAAAGGCGGATTCACACGCAAAGTTGCTACTGTAAAAATCGCGTATGGTTTCGTTTCGCACATTCAGAAGCAACTGCAGTCTTATTAATTATTTATTGGTATTAGTAGTGTAGCTTGATGTATATCCTTATTCACGCTATAGACAATTATAAGTAGGTAGGAAGGTAGGTATTTATAGTACGGGCACAGTAGATAATGTAAGTGTTTTTAAATTCGCCAACAAACTGTACTGCAGTTTGGCGAAGAGGGTATAAACTTTAAAAAAAAGTATGATACGGTACAAATAGGCCACTCGCGTTCGTTCGCATTGTTGTTTCGGCGCCAGGTCAGGATCCGCTTCCTAACTTCTCTTGACTAAAACAGGCAAATGGTTAAAATGCAATCCTTCTTGGTCTTCGGGTTGGTAAGCCCACTTAGGTATCTTAAGTTGGTATGTTTTTCTTGCTAGTTGGTCTACTATCTAACTGCCATAAATAAATACTCTTTATAGTCTACTGATGAGAAGTTATTTGAAAGTCTAATTCTCCAAATTATTTCCGAATTCACAAAAATGTTTTCTTAATTTACATGTATCTATTCTAATTGTACAAATTGAACATTTAGTCTCCAACTCTGTCTATATTGATCCTTAATAATTTTTATGCAATGAATAGCTAACGAGTTTGGGCTCAAGGGGTGATGGTAGACAGACATACCATAATAGTAGATTGTTTAACAAGGGACTAAAGTAAGCTATTATGACAAGAGATATTTGTCCTCCCTCGCTCTGCTAGGGTGGATTAAGTTCGAGCGTCAGTATGGCTTTTACTCTCTACTTTACACTTCGATGGAAATAAGTCTTAAATTATATTATAATAGTATTAATATACACAAGTAAAAGATTACAATTTAATAGCGCTATCATTATCACCCGGCACTTTAATGCAACATTTCTGAAACAAAGACTGAGGCGGTGTAGGTTTCATGCACAGCTTCTACCGCGCACTCCGACGACAAGGGCGAGATCATCATATGGCAAGTTGTATCTGGCTGTTTGTGGTTTTCCAACACTATTAATTATAAGGAAAATACTTTAGTCCCTAGGGGGTAAAGTGTCAATTTAGTCCCCTAGGTATTAAATGCCTCACTTTAGTCCGCCTATACATTTTTCGTTTCGTTTCCTCAAAATATCGAGCTACGAGTATGTGACTGTATTGTGAGTGTACTAAATATAAGCGACATAGAAACTAATCGCTCCGGCGCAGTGAACGTTCGAGATAATGTCAATTGTCAACTATCGGCGATAAAACGGCGTGGAGGTGTCCCATGGCTACTGGCGCGGATAATGTACCTACTGATTATAAAAGATAGCTTGTTAAGTGAATTTTTACTCTATGCATTTATAGCGAACAGGGAGATATTTTAGTGGTGGTAGGACCCTGTGCAGGACCGACCGGATCGCTACCACTATATTATCCATTAACCACCCGCCAAACACCAGTGTTCGCATTATTGTATTCCGGTGTGGGTGTCAGACAACCGGTGAAATTACTAGCACAGAGGCATTCCATCTTACTGCTCAGGGTTGGCAACACATTTGAAGTCATAGGATTGCAATCTTGAGGTAGAGTCTAGCGAATACAAATGTGAATAAAAATTCACCATTAGGTAGCCTAAGTGTTCGAGTCCTTTCACCTAAAAAACTTTTTACTCTTTCAACATATTATCTGAGTAACTGTTTGTACTGAGTACCTATGTTGTGCTTTTTTTATTACACTGATGGTCGCACACAGGGTCAGTATATGACGATTAAGTCATTCTTTAGTGACACAAGGGACCTACTGAGGCGAAACTATAAGAGTTTCGCCATGCCCATCTGTCCGTGGTTTAACTCAAGAGACTCTTGGTACAGTCAGCAGCAGAAGTAGCTACGCAACCGAAGAGCCCAAAATGATCTGCACTCGACTCTATTGTCAAGAGAATACGTCGTGAGCAGGTCATTTTGAGCGTGTTATTCTGCTTAGCTACTTTTGATGCTAACTGTTCTACAAAGCGTTTGGTATATTGACGACACGTTGGCCTAGTTGGGAGTGACCCTGCCTTCGAAGCTAGCGGTCCTGGGTTCAAATCCCGGTAAGGGCAGATATTTGTGTGATGAGCACGAGTATTTGTTCCTGAGTCTTGGATGTTTTCTATATATTTAAGTATATATTTCTCTATATAAGTAAGTTTATCGTTGTCTAGTACCCAAAGTACAAGCCTAGAGCTTAGTTTGGGACTAGGTCAATTTGTGTGAGATTGTCCTGTGATTTATTTATTTATTTTATATACTTACATTAAAATTACGCCAACAAAAAGCCTTGATAATTTTTTTTCGGATTCCAATTTATGTATAATGTTATGTCCCAAAAAATGTGTAATGTTACTATCAAGTTTTAAGATTTTGGGCATTATTATGGAAATAATGAAATCGAAAAAAATCATAAGTGACAAATGACAAGGTAGCAATGAAAGAATACATGAATGAATGAATGAATGTATGAATGTATGAATGAATGACTGAATGAATGAATAGTTTATTTGCATAAAAACAAGCGTATATAAAAGGTGTTACAATAGTCATAGATCGTATCTTGTTTTGCCAAGGCTGGCGTACAAATTTAAAGTTATATTACAATTTGCATTCGCTTAAGCGCACAATATTTGCATTATCGCAAACATGTAATCGATACAAGAAGTTTGGCTTGTTTTCCTCTAGGAACCGTCACTAGAGGTATCCAACCGCGTGACGTCACCGATGGCGCTGCCAAATCGCCGGGTTAGTTTTATTGTCATTCGCGTTTCCATATACATACGTCATTAAGTCATTAGTCGTTAGTTATCGTTGGCTTATTTAACTAACCCATACCGTTTATAACAAAAAACCGGATGATCTCAGAGCTTGCGCTATTAGATTTACCTCTTTTGCTTGCGCTATTAAATTAGACAATTATAAGATCATTTCATCGATTTTTTATGCCCATGAGTTTTTTTTAGTAAGGCGTGTGTATATTGTTCTCAAAATCTTGAAATTAAACCAAATGTCAAAGAGACGAATACTGTGTCCAAATGTTGATCTTTAAAAAAACTTGCTTTTCAACTAAATGTGAGTTAGCAATTCTCCATCAAAATATTTTTTTAATTAAATGATAATATAACACTCATACATTGTACAAATGTACTGGTATATACCAGCTTATCATTTTTTCAAATGTCTACCTATTATTTGATCTAAACAGCTTTCGACATGCTTATCATTACGCAGAGATTTCATTTAATCGAACGGCATTTCTCGCCACATGTTTTTTTTTTGCTAGTACGCAATACAAATTTAACCTAACCTAATCTTTGTAATGTTTAAGACATCCTTAAAACATCATGGTTTAGCAGAAAAAAGCGTTCGATGAAATGATGTAATAAATGAAGTGAAATTCGATAAAATAATTGGTTACCGTGTATGGGTGCAGTACATAATTCCGAAGAGACATAATTCCGAATTGATCAAAATTCCGAATTTTCATAATTCCGACTGCATTTTGTTATTGAAGACTTTATTTACTGATATCGTTTAAATATCAAATCTAACCTCACCTGCGTATAGCAAAGATAGTCTCAGATACCACTTACCATCAGGTGGCCTGAGTGCTCGTGTGCCTTCTCCTTAACATAAAAAAGGACGCTCCATGAAGTAAGTAGACAAACATTATGTATCGTGACGTGTTGTGTGTAAAAACGAGAACGCGTACTGATGTTTATAGTGCTCGAAGATTGGACGATAATCTCTGCAACAGTGCAGAGATTTATCCCCGACCTCGCCTATCGGCTTCACACTATATTCGACGTCTCTACGTGATTAATTAATAACAATAATAATTAATTAATAAACAAGCTACACACAAGCTTTTAGATATAAATAAATTAAGTTTTAATGTAGAAGTATCTTTCTATTTATAAAACTTGCAGTTAAAGATAAAGTGTGATTTTAAAAGATAGCGACGCTTCAAAGTACAGCCGAGATACTACCTCTAGCTACATTACTGCCCTTTTGAACCAATAGGCTATATCGCAGATAAAGATCTTGTAGCAATATCAACCTTATTACTAACAGAAGATAACTAAAATTGTAAAAACAAAAGAATACTCAATAAGCAGTGTCTCAAATCCAAAAACCAAAATTATTGGATTTGAGACACTGCTTAATGAGATTATTTTATTAGTCATCTGATAATAGAGTCAGAGGAGAGCGCATGCTTTTGCTACTTGTACTCTTAGCTCTCACTCTATACCAATAGCTAGGTATAAGAAAAAAAAAACCTAACTGTGTATACATTCTCTTATTTTATTTGCATGATACTAAAGCTCTGCATTGACATTTGAGAATCCACTATCTTTTCATTCCAGCGAGCTTGTTTCTACCAAGTTTATATTCTCACAACAAGAGCCGAGCTGCATCAATTTTCCACACCATGTATTTCGGAGGCAACAGTGTAGCCAATTATTTTTCACTGGTACAGCCAGCGGGAAAAACTGAACAGATAATTGTATAAAACACAGTATTAATTCTATTCCCAAGAAAAGAGTGAGTGGAGTTATTTACACACATACACAAAGTGAGTATTGTAAGTCAAGTAAGGTTGACCCTTTTTAACCACCTCTAAAAAGGAGATTCGGCAACATAACAAAAAAAACAAGACGAAATTATCCCTATAATTTATTATTTTTTGTGTATTTGTATCTTCACAAATATTTCTAAATATACTGCACCGGTTTGTATTTTGGCAATATAATCCTCTTCAGAGATGAGTCTTGGTTTAATACATGATGACTTTCAACCGGCGTTGCTTGTGGCAAGCATATGTCCATTTTGTCTTTGCCCAGGGCATGTGTAGATTAACAAATTACTGGTTTATTTTACATGCTTTGTGTCTTAATTGGCGCTGGTATGTCATTTATTAA
Organism: Acleris holmiana; assembly: GCA_949316455.1. Classification (NCBI taxonomy): domain Eukaryota; kingdom Metazoa; phylum Arthropoda; class Insecta; order Lepidoptera; family Tortricidae; genus Acleris; species Acleris holmiana. The sequence continues at coordinate 4,324,918 of OX438764.1, forward strand.
AAAAAAAAAATCAACCACTTAACCCCTGGAGCTTGAGTGTTTGTAGACTATAATATATTTAGTATGTAACGTGCGCCAATGACGTTGTGGACGATTGAGGGGAACGAGTCCGTGTATTGAATCCTACGTCGAGCTTTTCTTTTTTCTTTTTATAGAAAGATTATTGGCACGTAAACTCTCCTACTTCGGCTGCTGTCCGTACGATTTTGTCAGTCACTGCGACGAATCTATTCGACGCATTCACTACAGGTTCTCCAAAATAGACTCGATCTCGAGTCACTGGGCACTAAAAGTTAATCCGCAGAACGACCACGGTGGGTTGAATTATGGTAATAGCAGTCGCTGGCTGCATTGTAGAATGTTTTACTAAAAGTTATTTAAATAAAAATCTAGCTAAAATGCATGTAATTCTGGCTCGCGGCGGGAGCATATTGGCACGGCGTGCGGTGCAATCAATTATTGATGTTCTTGTTGCAAATATTTACAAACGTTAGGTCTCTTTTGCTGCACAGTAATACAAGCTTTGTTTTCAGGGTTTCGCACCCGAAGGATTCAAATGGAACCCTATTTCTGTCACTCACGTATCTCTTGTTGAACCAAAGTCATAGAAACTTAAAAAAAAAAAAAAAATGTGCTCCCATTCAGCCAAAGCGGGACGCGCAAAAAAAATGTCATACACCATCGAGTTGGGTATCGTTTTGACATAGACACGCACTTGGTTTTATAGGGTCCCTATTACTTATTAAGCCTCTCCATAACGTGTCGTGGTGGAACTATATTTTCAAGAGGCAACAGTCACATTACACAACTAAAATTTGATCATGGTACCAATTTCACTACGAAACGAGTTAAAAATAATACATGTTTCATATTCAACTTCTTGGCCTGATTGTGCAAAATGTGGTTACAGAATTATCAACAAGTCTTTTTAGAGTTGTTGGTATTTCTGTAGCTCTGCCTACCCCACTCTGGGAATAAAGGCGTGATGTTATGTATGTGTATGTATGTTTCATTACCTATATCAAAAAAATCTGGCAACAGGATTAGCTTAGTTAATTAATACATTGCAATACAATACAATACAAATACTCTTTATTGAACACCAACAAAAAAAAACAGAACACGGAACAGTACATTTAAATCATAGGTATACAACAGGCGGTCTTACCGCTAAATAGCGATCTCTTCCAAACAACCTTGTATAGAGAAATAACTGAGGACACAAATTCATGGCAGGCGGTGTTAACTAATTCGTTTAGAACTCAAACTAAACAACTACAAGAAACAATTAAATTATTTCAATTTTGAATTTAGAACTATTTATATATAGACTTAATATAAATAAATAAAATAATAAAGAATATTAATAACGCAGAGTTAACTGTCCTTGTGTACACAAATTTATACTCATTTTTCGGGATGGCAACCCTAGAAACTCACGAGTCATGAGTCACTCGGTAGGACCGGACGCAATAAGAGGCCAATCATCGCACGCGCAGACCTTACCGGAAGTCCCAAGGCCTCGTCGTTTTGACGATGTACAATTCTGAATACAGGGGGGTTATTATGACCTAGCTTTGAAGCTAATTTTACGGTGAGCGTAACGGACAGAGCTATGGCAGTTATATAGCTCTGTCCTTTTCTCTGAGTGTAAACAGAACTACATAGTTATGTTATGTCATAATAACCCCCAGTTCATTGTAACATTGGATTGGGACGTTACTGTAAATAATTGGTAATGAGTCAGTAATGTCGTGTCGTCAGTATTTCTCTTTCTAAATCCACCATTTATTCAAACCGCGGATAGATAAGGCTTACTTCGAAACTTTACTTGAAATAAATTTGACATTTGCCCGTACAAAATGTGTCAAATTTTAATCCGAAGTAAGGCTATCTGTCCGCGGTTTGAATATAGGGTTCGGCCGTAAATAAATATCCGAGGACAATGTCACACAAATTGAGCTAGTCCCAAACTAAGCTCTAGGCTTCTACTATGGGTACTAGACAATGATAAACATTCTTATACAGAGAAATACAGGCTTAAATACATAAAGCATCCAAGACTCGGGAACAAATATTCGCGCTCATCACACAGATATCTGCAACTCCCAACTAGGCCAACGTGACGTCAAAGCCATCTAAGTCAAACACCAAATAAGTCATCTAAGGTTCAAGTAAAATAGGGTATTTTCTAGATTCTGTAAAAAAATACCATTTTGATTACTATCTAAGTCAACATAATGCTTTGTTTATGAAAGACACGCACACAACAAGCTCGAGCGCTGAGAAAATGCCAGTTGTGTGGTTTTTACAACTGCTTATTTACAGAGTCTATTTTTCGTTGTTTAACGTTGTGACAGAATTCGATAATTAATAGGGGCCCGGTTTGGCCATCTGCCCTGTGACGCCTTGTTTTGTTTAATTAAAGAACGTTATTCCACTTGTCGTGATCGTTGTTTACTATGGAACAATGACGGCTTGTAGCTAGCGCCGTAACTAGAAGTCGGTCGCGTTGAACAGTTCCCGTGGACGCTTGTACCATGCACTGATCTTACCATTACTACAGAGAATTACTCAATTATTTGTCCATTAAAAAAAATTATTAAGCGGCCGTATACGAAATTTTGGCCGGGTTTTCTTCTTTTCGTGATTTTACAGTTAAAATACTGCTTTTCAATAAGTTCCTTCTACTTCATGGAATATCATTTCAGTTATGATCGAATGAATGAGTTACGAATGAATGAGCTCCTTTTTTATATTTGGTGAGTATTGAAATGCGAGATTTAGGTTGTCTTAAAACATTATATGTTGCTTTTTATGATGTTTTTTTTTCAAGTTAATGGATTGATTGTGAACTGAACTGTATTACTGTTGTTGTTTTCATTTTATGAACGAGAGTGTTAAAAAGCCGAAATAAAAAAAAGTTGCCCATTTTCTATTAAATTTTACTAAGTTAATTATTTTTTAACATAGAAAACTATATAAAGGTGGTAAAACGTTATTCATACATTTTTTAGACGACTTTTACAGCAGTAAATTGTAATTTTTCATACCTTTTAGACGTCAAAACGATTCGTGTGAATATGCGATATTACCACGAATCGTAATCCCTTACAGCAAAATACACACAGCAGTCGCCAGTTTCAGGTCGATTAACCAAAATGAAATAATAGGAACAAAAAAGTAGCTCATACATTCATTAAATTTGTAGAAGTAAAGTATTTCAACTGTAAAATCACGTAAATCAACGAAATCGTCAATCGTTTTTCATTGTTGTATTCTTATTCCGATGACAATACCAATAAGTACCATCGAGCTTGTCTGACAAATGAAGATGCCATGGTCATGAATACTCCATAATGACTCATGTAGGCCCGTCGAGTTTAGACTCGTTGTACTCTTTTTGAGAATGTACGTTATACTTAATTAGCAATAGTAATGGAACTATTTGCCACTTATAACGTACTTTAACGTTGACTGTGTTGCTGATGGGCAACACAGTTAACTTATCATTTGTGAATCTTGTCACCTTACAATAAAGCTACTAGGCTTACTAGTGGTCAGTTAACAGTGATGCTGTTTGTACAGTCGCCAATAACAGCCTGTCTCAAACACTTATTTTATTTGAGCGAAGCTTATTCGAATCGAAGTCAATTGGTGCTCCAAGATAGTCCAAGATATTACAGGTCAAAATAAATGCCAAGAACCAGTAAATATAACGTGCCGTTTCGTCTTTAAAATCTCTTTAAAGTTCTCGTCGGGTTTAAGAGTGCTTATGCCGAATACCTACTTTGCCGTAGAGTTTTGACCTTTTCAGGAAATTCCACGCATGCGAATTCAGTCCTGACATTTTTAGGTGAACATTCGACCTTCTAAAATGGTGCATAGCTGGCCATGTTCACATTGAGAAGACAAACAAATAATTCTATGTCACAAACATTCTCTGATCCCATCTGTCTTAGTTCATGCATCAAGTCGGCATGCAGTTGTGTATAATATCGTATTGATTCGCTTTGACCTTCGAATATAACGTAAGCTTTTAATATAAATTGACCGATTTTCATTTTTTCAGTTTTGGTAAAAAACTACATTGGTCGGGCCCATCAGACAAAAAAACGTCTCCAAGAACTGAATGAATAAGTATGTTCTTTTTGTTGCCAAAATGAGTATTGGATTTTATTAACAAAACGGACATCAATACAAAATATATTATTTCCTAAATGTAAAAACAAAATTGGTGATATTTTTATCAACTTTTCTTCGTATGTACTTTTGGTTTAAAACTTGTATTCATTAATTCCACCACTTGTTGTCAACTACAAATGTTTTTTGATTGACGTGTTCAATATTATCAATGTTATCGTGTTTATTTAAGAGCTGATATTGCAGTTGGACTAACCTTTTAGATAGGTGCCTACAATTTTAAAAGAAGTCATTTTTTGCGTTTTTGAAGGCGCCATTACCCTTATAAAACCCATTCGAAACACTTTTATTGGGATAGCGGGCCGGTCCCTGGCTAGCAGTGTTCTGCATCTTGACTATTCCCCATGGGCATTTATTCTATTGTTTTAGTCTATTTCCTCGCAATATGATTACCATAGAAAGACAAATAAGAAAAGAGCCCCAGATGCGCTTTTGGGCTTTTGGCATGCATAGCCATTTATGCTGTATAAGGTACCCCGTGTGGTTTCCGGGTTAGAATAGTGCACTCCATGTCTTCCCGTGGATGTCGTAAGAGGCGACTAAGGGAATAAGGGCTTTAAGTTGTTAGGCGATGGGCTTGCAACCTGTCACTAATACGAGTACACTAGAAAACTACTTGGCCTGATTGTGCAAAATGTGGTTACAGAATTATGAACAAGACTTTTGGAGTTGTTGGTGTTCTTATAGCTCTGCCTACCTCTCTGGGTATGAAGGATGTTATGTATGTGTATGTATGTAAGCACGAGTAGAGATGTTAATTTGCACGGATTTTTACAAGTTAATAAATAAATATCAGGGGACACTCTCACAACTTGACGTAATCCCAAACTCTGGACATGCACTATGTGTACTACACAACGATACACATACTTATGATAGAGAAATACACAAGACAAATATCCAAGACTAAGCACAAACATCACGCGCCCATCGCACAAATATTTGTCCATACCATAAGAGACCGTAACGTTAAAAATACGATAACAATAGGAAAAACAATGTGGAATGGAGGGCCAGATATAATTTAGCCGCTGTATTTTATGGAAATGTTCAGCCATGTCATAACTCATAACCCGATCTATAAAACAATGGCACATCGGTTGAATGGCGACGAACGGCTTTACGACCAGCGCACAATAACAGGCGAGCCGTAGCCGTAAACCGGCGACGTTTAAACGAAACCATACGTGCTCGCATTTGCAAAGGTTGTTTGTTGCTTTGATCTACATGTGATTTATTTTTGTCTGACTGCACTTGAGGAACCAAGTTATTCTTGTCTAACCAGTTACAGTTACAGGTAAATAATACGGTCTTAGGGGGTATTGAGACCGCAAATTCGTTGGAATAGTTAGAATAGATAAGTTTCTTTCAAAAACAAGACAGTAGAAGCTTTTGCCTACGAGTACTGTCCTTTTTTTCGCCAATTCATTTATCTACCGCTTATAAAGACCAATCTAATGAGTCCAAACTTGGTGGGGCTATGTATAGCGGAGATCCTGTCGCCACCTTCTGACTACATCATCAGATCAGCTCGTGGTACCATATTATTGTATCGTCATCGAAGTTACGCAAGTGCCTATGCCAAATTTCAGCTCAATCGGTCCCCGGGAAGTGGTTCAAATCTTCCTTGTAATATTTGACACCAACTCACAATATACATTGCAAGTTGTTAAAAACCTTGTAAAATAGACAAATAAAATTCGCACTATAAAGGGAAATGCTTGTTACGAAATATAGGTGCGAATGTCACAAAATGAAAGTTGAGGGCTGAGTGTCTCAATATTTGAAACGTGTGGCATGTCTCATATTATCTAGTCATCAACATAACAGCCAAAAAATGTTAATTGCTTGACTTTGGCCTCCCCCACAATAATTGGTCTTGCCACCCGCATCCATATTAAAACGAAACAGTACTTAATAAAATTTTATATGTGGCATAAAGAGGAAGAAAAGTGTTAGATGGTATCGTCTCTTCAACTGCTCTAGGATAAATTAATGACATGCTCCCACGTTTAAATTCAATGCTCATTGTTCCCGGTATTTGTTCCACTGTTTAATGCTTTGATTTCTCTTATCAAACAGCAAAACTACTATCATCCGTACTTATGCGAAAGTTTTTGTGCGAGTTATTTTGTTTTTTTTTTTATGTTAAGGAGAAAGCACACGAGCGCTCAGGCCACCTGATGGTAAGTGGAATCTGAGACTCATAGAAATTCTATAATTCTCAAGCCTATAATCCTAAGACTTCAAATGCGTTGCCAACCCTGAGGACAACGATGGAATGCCTCTTTTTGTTACTCAATCACGCTGCAACGGCTGGACGGATTTGGATGAAATTTGGAATAAGGATAACTTATAACCTGGACTTACACATATGCTACTTTTTATCCCAGAAAATTAAAAAAGTTGAGTTGGAAATAACGATACTCAACATCTATATGGATGATGTCGCGGGCAGAAGCTTGTGTACCTATAAAGAAGAGGTAAATTTATACGCATTTCTCTTTAGCTTACTTTGTCGGTGTTCTATTTATATCGTCGCCATTTGGTTTATCGATTGCCAATTAATCGTCTCCCGAAGTGCTGGAATCCTACTGATTTGGAACAGAGCCATCGAGCGCGGAGCGGGTAGTGAACTCTGGTCTTCATTTCTTGAGATTGTAGATTCTCGACGTAAAGATAATTGAAAAACTTTTGCCCAGGTGAATACAAAACACCCCTATTTTGTTACGGGTGAAAAGAATGACGTGACAGGTGACATTTCAGTGTAGCTGGCGCAGTTTATATGAAACCTAGTGATGTGTCATCGTATACCGAACTGTCACCAGTCACTTATAGTTGTCAAGATGGTGAAATAGGGGGTAGGTGGCCTAAGTGCTCGCTTGCCTTCTTTCCACGAAAAACTCTTCCTACCATTACTTGTACTATTATGTATTTTGTGCTACCATGTCTAATTTCCTCGCGTCATCAATCCCAATGCAATCTTTGTTTTCAATTTACGGTTGCCAAAAGCGAAGTGCTAATTTGATCCAATTTCGGACATTACTAATGGAATACAATGTTATCAGCGATGATTCTTTCTGGACGCGACCGGAACACGGGTGAAGGTCAGCCTCAGGTTAATTGATAGGGGTTAAACGATGTTAATTGGTTTGTCAGAGAGCAGAGATAACGGAATGATAAATTTATAAATTGCCTCTGCTATACGCGTGGTTTTACTCTTGCTTTATAACTATACGAGTGTTTTCTGGTGGATTGTGTTCATATATAAAGTATCTGTTAACTAATGTGTAACAGATACTTTATTGTCATAATTTTGTGTTGCATAATAATACTTGGCAGAAATATCTTTTGGCAGAGCTACATTTCGCATAGTTTCCTTCAGCATAAAATCACTTCACATTATTTTCTAATTCAGAATCATACTTTGGCGTATTGTTGTTGATAATAATGATTGTTGCATAATGTTTAGGTGGCATAAAATTAATCTAACGTACTTTTCTGTCAGTTGCGTTTTGTTGCGGTCGCAGTAATAACCTAACCTAACCCATTTTTTGGCCACATTTCGTTTGTGTTGCGGTTGAAGTTCTAACTTAACCTAAACTACTTTCCTGGCACAGTTCCGTTGCTGTTGGAGTCTCAGAACTAACCTAACCTAACTGCTAGCAGTAAGATCGTTATGCCACAATAAAAGTATGCTATAGGATTGTTATGGTTTATGGTACATAAAATTATGTTAAACAAAAGTCGACGAAAGGGATCCTCTGCTAAATAATATGCTGTATGGGTAGTGATGGTTATGCCAAATATATCTTTATGTGAAATTATCACTCGACTAAAAGTGTTTCTGCGATACATGTTATGCGAAGTCTCTTTCGAACAATTAATACTATGCCAGATGAGGGTAACCCTATAAAACACGACCTTTTTAAAAAATAAACTGCGCATTTGCCATAGAACTTATACTCATTATAGGCAGGTTGAATCCGAATTACCTATAAAATTGCCAATGTGCCCTTGAAACTTAACATTATTGATAACCTTGACCTTCAACATATAATGTCAATCACGTTGTCATGCAGCTACACATATCAATGATGTGTGGAACTGTCACACGCTTTGTATGAGGGGCGCTCCCCGACCTTGGCTGGCGTGGGAACCAGCGTGTGGCGCCTTGTCTGAAGCGATTACCTGTGTAGCGATCGAAGAACTAGGTGAAGCCTTTGAAGATATACTTTCTAGGCTTCCCACGAGGTAGTCTTTTCTTGATTTTCCGTATAAATTGAACTCCAGGAGATAACGTTTCTTACCCACTTAAATCAAGTCCGATTTTCACGATATTTTCTTCCAAAAAAATGTACATACCTAGCTTGTCATAGTTTCTACAATATATTCAAAAACCTTAAAAATCGGACTGAGTTTAAGGGAGAGAAACGTTAACGGGTTATCTGCCTTTTCGCCGACAAATCTTTAAGAAATTCATCGTTTCGCAACCTATTCATTTGCCAACCTGCTTTTTTTTCTGTAACTACAAATATATCAGGATTTTTATAAAACTAACCTAACCTATAGGGTTCTACACGATGGTCCTGAAATAAATTCAGAATTATTTGCAGTTTCGGAAAAAAACGCGGGTTGTCAAATGAATCATTTGTGAAATGTTGGTTGTGATATGAGATGAGAGGATCCCACGTTAACGAATTGTTATGGAAATTTTTAGCTTCACAATCTTCTTAAGACTTGTTCGGACAAGCGCTAAAATCTCTAGTATCTGACCAGAATTTCCGTTCCGTCTATAAGGACCTAAAAACCTCGTGCCTACTTTATGTCAGGTAGGAATGGGGTTTTTCGCTATCACCATCAAATCTTTTAACCTGCCGCCAGGCAGCAGCTTACACATTGTAGTGTTCCGGTGTGGATAAGACAACCGGTGAAATTACTAGCAAGAGGCATTCCATCTTACAATTGTTAATCTTCAGGGTTGGCAACGCATTTGTGATATTAAGATTGCCATCCTTAGATTGTAGTCTTGAGAAGGCATGGGTCACAGATCCCAATTACCATCAGCTCGTTTGCCTTCTCGATGCCATAAAAAAACGACCTCTTAAGACACTTTCAACGCGAGCGACGACCCGTTGTCTTTCCTCTATGCCATTATGTAAAAAATAAAATCATTTGACTAAAATAATTGCCATCGCCCTACTAAATGTAATCATTGTTAAACTTTTCGAGAATGTTTGCATGTTTAGATGTTAGTCTTTCAATCATGCAGCGGAACTGGTCTTGATAAATTTTGGCACACAGACCATACAATAGCTAATAGTTTTTAAAACAAAGAAAAATAATTTTATCTAGAAAATTCCGCTGTCCGTAAATAACGTTTGACGAGGTTTACGCAGGAGTCGCAGTTTGTATTTTATGAATTTTTAACAAATCTATCAAATCGTGATTATTACTTGGTTACTATTCTTCGAAAAAAAGTGGTCCCTGAACTTTAAGTGGTTTGTCCTTCTAAAATGATTAGTAAGTTTTCACAATTCCTTAATCTCTTTGCTAAACTATAATCCGCGTTTCATGCCATATGCCGATTTTCTCAGTGTTCCAACTTACGTTATCAGACAAATGCTGGGAACTGCGCGGCTTGTTCGGCTATTTCCGGTTAAATCGATGGCAGAATGGTAGTATGGCTTCATTTACCGCATCTGAATCTGTAATTTCCGTTGCGAGGTTTCAGATTGGCTTTTAGTTCCCTTTCATTTGGAATTAAACCACTTATGATTGATCGTAACGGTAGGGCTAAGCATTAATAATCGTAATTATTGGTTATTGGCTAATAACAACTCCAACTTTTCCTTATTACGAGTATTAATATTTTCATCATTACGAGAAGATACATCAAACTATTAAAACTTACTCGTAACTATCAAGTTGAGTCCGGTAACCTTCAGTGAGGGAAGATGGCCGATTAAAAATGTCCGGATTGTACTTTTGTTTTTTTTCTAATACCCTTACTCACTTGACATTGGCGAAATCACTACGGAATCTAAATAAATAAAAAAGAAGAACTATCAAATAACACAAAAAAACGATTTGATTTCACAATCGACGAATAAATTCATCTGTCACATAAAGATAGCCCTCTCCTTGTCTATTTTCAAGTGTATGAAAGGTTTATATTTATTTGACAGATACTTATTTGATGAGTGTGAAACAGGCTGTAAGTTTGAGTTTATAATAGGGAGCATGCATAATTTGTATTGTAATTTTTTCATAAGATTTGAAGCTTTAGAAAGTCATAGTTCTTTCAGACCCCCAGCAAAAACTCTTTACAAAATCGACAACAGCAATGACGTCACAGCTATCCACGGTTCATGTTTAAAATATACCTTATAAAAAAATTGCATTTGTTTCGTAAATTACTATGTTTAAGCCAATAACGTTGAACTAAAATATTACGTAAATATAATAACAACGTCGAAAAAAACAATCTAAACATTTAAAAAGGTTTTAAAATTTTAACAACTTTTATTCTTTATAAAATCTTATAAAACAGTTCAAAACTTGTTGTATTTCGTTTTATATTCTTTTTTTATATTTTCTCCTATATCGTATCAATGAAATTTAAATCTGATTTTCACGCATGTGCACTATTAATCTTTATCTTGAGAGTTATTCAAGACTTCTTTCCATTTTTTCCGTCTCTAAATTATTTAAAAATGTGTGTCATTAGGCAATCGGGGAGTGATTTAGTTTGTAACTTTATAAAAACCGTTTGGCTCCGGCCTAGACGCCTGGACGCCGGCCAGCAGCGGCCAATGTCACGTGAGGTCGTTACTAGACGAACTCCGGGTTGTTGCCGTCGGGATCTTTTAGCTGAATCACTTTAGCCTTGCGTTTGCACTTTTTTATAACCTGGACCAAAGCTTTTTGCTGAATGTCCTTAATTACCCGACTTCCAAAAAACAAGCAAAGTTTTTTAGCTTTGGCTAGGGCTCACGGAAAATTTGAGTAACTAAATACCTATACAAGTAGAATAAGGGAACACCTTAATTTTTTTTTTCAGAACATTCATTTGTCTGAAAGCTATGTTATGCTGGAGCTATTTTAGAAGAAGTGCATATTAAAATTGTCATAGGTACTTTAGGTTAGGTTTGATTTATGGGTTCGATATCAAAAAGATTCTTCGGAATAATGTAGTTCTAGTCCATAAAATTACCATCGTCGAATTCTGTTAGAACCTTGCCCAACATCTTACTTTTGTTGAATAGTAATCCAGTTCGTCTACTCGGGATAGGCGGTTCAAACGCTCCTGCGCCTAAGCCTCTCTCTGTATGTATTTTGACAGAAAATAAAACCAAAGTGTACAATTTGCACAAGAATTATCTTCCTTCCAAACGCCTGAAAATAATGTTAAATAAGCAATTAAAAAAAAAGTATACTAAGTATACATATTCAAAAGTAGTCATTGTCACGTGTCCGTAAACAACAGTGAACTAAGCAACGTTTCACTCGATTATTAGTTTAAGGGTGGTTTTCAAAAAAGTGTACCTACACATCGTTAAGGACAAAATTAAGAAAATTTATTTTTTCCATTTCGTCACGAAAATTAATGTATCTAAATGTATGGCTAATTTTCGTGACAATAGGAAAAATTTAAATTTTCTTAATTTTGTCCTTAACGATGTACACTTTTTTTTGGAAAACGCCCTCAAACGCAAAAATCGAAACAAAATCTAAGTAGTTTATTTCAAGAATGCTTAGACCTGCAATAATTGTGGGGGACATTGTTTTAAACCTTAATGATGATTTATTGAAAGAAAGAAAATGTTTATTAAATTAAATTACTAGTAAACTTCTTAGCCTATTTGTGCAAAATGTGGTTACAGAATTATAAACAATTATTTTTACAGTTGTTGGTATTTCTGTAGCTCTGCCTACCCTACTCTGGGAATAAAGGCGTGATGTTATGTATGTATGTAGAAAATGTTTATTCAGCCACAACAGGTATAAATAAATAGAACTTAAAAATATACAAAGAAAAATACGACGGCGTAAAGGCGCTGCCACAAATAATTTCGCACCGCTGATATTCTGGCAGAACCTAAAATCCTGAAAGCTTATGCACCACCTAAAGACACAGTAGGATGTTGGGTGAAAATAAGAGGCATGGTCGTATGAGTTATAGATCAAGGGATAATGTTAACATACATTTTGCAGCCTTTTTTCGCTAAGGCATACCTAGATAATGCATTTTTAACTTATTTCAAAAGTGTATTTTGACTTAACACATTTAATAGGTGGAGGCAGATCATGGTCCTGGGTTCAAATCCCGGTAAGGGCAGATATTTGTGTGATGAGCACGAGTATTTGTTCCAGAGTCTTGGATGTTTTCTATGTATTTAAGTATATATTTCTCTATATAAGTAAGTTTATCGTTGTCTAGTACCCATAGTACAAGCCTAGAGCTTAGTTTGGGACTAGGTCAATTTGTGTGAGATTGTCCTGTGATTTATCTATTTATTATTTATTTATTATTTCACAATTCCTTGCTGGTAGCGAAAACATCCACGGAACGACATGGAACGGTGGAAAGGCGCTACAAGAATACAGCTGCAATACCTAGCCTGTCCCTTCCTATAACTATTTGTCCAAACAAGCTTATTAAACAAATATTGTCTTGCTGCTAATTAATAACCTTGGCAAACAAGTAGGTTACGTTATTGTACACGTGACCTACACCAAACGATTGCACGTTGCGGAGACTTTAATTACGATGTCGAGCCAATTGTACATATTGAATCGTTGATACGCAATAACAGAGAGACGTTCTTTATACGCATCGATAGACTTCGTGGGGAATATTTCTTATTAATAGACTTGGAGGATTCTCATTGTCAGTACTGTTAACGTTCTGTATGTTTCCTATAGCTAGCTTTGCTCGGGAATCTATCCTCTTTCGTTGATCGCTATTCTCTCTTGGATTGCCTTATTCTGTTCATAGTATGACCGTTTATCCGTGTCCGGGCAAATAACTATCTCTGTACCAAATGACTTCGATCGCTCGAGGCGTTAACACGTGAGGACTAGCAAACACATATGCATTTAATATTAATAAACAAGGTAAAGATTTGAATTTTGGCGGAGAATGATGTACTTACAGTGGTGGAGTGATGGAAACATTAGTCAAGAACTTTTTGGCTGGTGGTCAAGTTTACAAGTCATTTTTGGAGGGAAAACCGTATGGGTATATCGCAAGCGTTTCTAACCATATTGTAGCCACCACAATAAAAGTGAAAATATTTTGATAGATTGCTGGTTCAGAATTTAGAAATCGGAATTCAGATTCATTTCATATTGGCGATTCAAAATCATAAGTCCTAGTTTACTGAATTTTTGGTACTTTCCGGGACTGTAAAACTATCTTACCTGTCTAACCTCGGAAACTAATAAAATCTTAGGAATTTCCTTGATTCACGTATAAGTATAACTTTGGACAAGATAATTAAAAAATATACCTACAGCTTTTTCTTTTGATATAAAATGGTGTGTCAAAAGCATACAAAACGATGTATGCTTTTGACACACCATTTTATAACGATAACGATCGCGGGAGCAAATACGATTTGACAGTACTCAAAGATTATGACAAGTAGGCAATAACAGAAGCGACACTCGCATAGTGGCGCGTCTCTATGGGGTATGACTAGGTGCCTTAAAAAATACAAAGTTGATAATTTTAAATCATCATCCTCAATTAATAAAAGTGAAAAACGTGTTTTAAAACCTCTTATGAAACATCTAGTATCAATGTCATTAAGCTAAGCAGTACCATCTACAGCATCAGGATTTAAAGATCGAAGGTATCGTAATTCTGCATGGTCACGGAATCTCAATACGTGTATGTTAAATCGATTGCAAGATTTGAAGCTAACAGCCACTAACAAACAAGTATACGCGGTGAAGCTAAATTAAACTATTAAAAAAAAACATATTGCTAGCTTATTATGAAAATTTATTTGACCAACTATGTCTATCCAGAGAAAACTTTGTGTTAGATATGAGGAACTTCTTAGAGGTTTAGAATGCGTAGGCATAATATTCCTTTTTTACTAAACAGACAATCTGTTACATGTGTTCTATAACACATTTGTTTTTGCTCCCGCGATAACGATCTATGGTCAAAAGGAGAAAACGGTTTCAAAAACAATGTCTTTTTCTTAATTTAAAATGGAGGGGGTATTATACTATTGTCAAAAATAATTACTTTTCTCGGTCACCGGGTAGGTTGTACAAACATCGTACTGTAAACTGTAAACAAGTAACTGTAAAGATTGGGAAGGGAAAATGGGGTCAAATTTAGTACAAACAATTACAGGATTAAGCTGGTCATTTGTTTTTTTTTATAATTACTCTTCATAACAAATTGAACTAAGTATATACCTATTTCAAGTTTTCGCGATGAAAGTTATAGCTATCGAACAAATTTTTTATTTGTCCAGCATGATGTCCTTACCAACGCATTCATTTTATCTCGCATTCGGAACTCCAATAATCATCTTTCAGGCCTGTTGGTCTATTAGGTATTGTAAATAACCACAATAACTAGCTTAGTTGTAATTAAAACAGAGTCTTCCACAGGTCACATCCTTTAGCACTAGTACCTACCGCTATTCCCCACCTTATTTCAACGTATCCCACCTTCAAAAATAGGGTATTAAAACTGCAGCGATCTGCCGAGCATCTCCTGTCGCGTCGCGTCGCTATTTGCGTGCGCGCACAGGGCGTTCACCCCTCGTCTGCGCCGCATAACTGTCCGATTCTGCTTTGGGCCCGTTGCACTTTCGGTTTTATGCATTTTCGGATTATCCAGCAACATCTTACCAAACCAGGGAATTCCAATCCATGTATCTCTTTTTTACAAAAAAAGACAAACAATCCTTTTGTAATTCCTATTATTAGTTGAAACTAACTGATTCTAATTCATGCTGTTTCGTGCAGCCCCTTGGTGATTATGATTAATAATTCTACGTCAGATCGTTTTTATTACTTGATTAATTGCTCGACTCGATAATTCATGGTAGCTTTGGCCACCAAAACATACTAACCTAGACATGAGTTACGTAAATCTATATATTAGAGATGCAACGATTACGAAGCGCTGCGTCGTTTTGCATGTGTTATCGTAATAATTACGATTAACAACGAAGCGATTTATTTAGCTCTTTTTTTTTCAGTTATCGCAATGAATAACGATTAATATCGTAATCGTAATACCTAAATCGTTGCATCCCTAATCTATATATTATATATGGGACCTAGCACTTACATAACCGCGTAAACAAGACTTTTAATGAGTTAACATATTATTATATTGTTGTGTCTTAGCCTAGAGCTTAGTTTAACTTGTGATTGTGTCAGAGATTATCCCCTGATATTCAAACAAAACAGCTCCTAATCGGCTCAAATTACTTTGTAAATAACATCTTGTGACGACACGTTGGTCTAGTTGGGAGTGACCCTGCCTCCGAAGCCAGCGGTCCTGCCATGTTATTCTCATAAGCGCATCACTTATTAACTCGACCCAGCTTTTGTTAACCGGCGCGTTTAAGTTGTCCCGTCAGAGCGTATAAAACACATCTTAGAGTGTGCATTCTCAAATAGGTAGCACGCTTCGACACTCAGATCACGCAAGCATCACTTCACCTATCACATCACGGAATTCTAGTTTAATGTCGAACGAACGGTGAGTCGATAAACTGACATTAGTTTGACATTACTGCGTCGAGTTGAATGCGTTTCCTGAATTTTATAAAGCAGGCAGCACAAGTACCGTGGTGCTTTTGTCGGAATGGTTAATAATAAATATTTCTAGTATTTAATGCAATCAATTCGTATATGAACGGATACAAATAATAAAAATAATTAAGTAGACTTATGTATTCGTACTTAATTTTGTTTGTTAGAGGTAGTTAAGTATATTTCAAAAATTGCCACATGACTAGTCTGTCTGTGGCATGTCACTTAGCCTACCTACCTCATTGAACTGACAGAAGCGACTTTTTTGATCAAAATCCGATCAAATTACTCTACCTAGATTTGTTTACGAAGTTTTTGTTATTATGATTGATGAAGCCATCTTTTAAATTATAGAACCTATGCTCTCCATCGAGTACGCCTTTCAGTGAAGTTTCTAATAATTATAATTTGACTGAGACAGACTGAGATTATGAGTAACATTGGCAAAATTGTGTCAACCAACGAACAGTTGCAGTTTCATTATAACAGAAGAAGGGTTCTAAACTCTCCCAAATACTAGAACCCCGAACGAAGTCTTGAGTGCAACGTTAACGTGCAAAATAGCCGGATATTAGCTACCAATTTTTTTACATAATAATATCCTAGAAATGAACGTACTTACCTACCCTGTAGGTAAGTGTCGACGAAATACGCTTGGTCATGCGTGTAATGGTGGGACACTTGGCGAAGAAAATGTGGGTTTTCTTGAAAGATCCGCTGAACAATAATTCTCGTATAATTATTGCCCATATGCAGTAAACTTAGGATAAGTCGCTACTATGACATTTCCAAAGTTTATTATTATGTAAACCAACTTGAATAAAGAATATTCTGATTCTGATTCATATCTAAATTCTCTTTCTAATGATGTCCCTAGACCTACCGACTTGAAATCATTGTTACCTCTTATATTGTACCTATATCCCTGGTAAATAAGTATTTTATTTCTTTATATATTACAGTCAAACCTGTTAACTTTGAACATTAAGTGGGGTTTTAGTAAAAATACCTGTTGTTCTCAAGTAGGTTTATTAAGTTCTGAACACCATCTTTTTCTGTCTGGCTGTCACACATGCATGACCCGAACCCATCACAGCTAATACAACAACTGGGTAACTTTGAGCGGCCTGAAAATGGTTTTTGCCAAGTTGATTAATCTCATTCCCCTTTCACCTTTTCACCACTCAAAAATACCTACTTATACGGTCAATTTTATTTCAAGCATTAAATGGATGCTACCAAAGTAGTCAAAGTTACTGGGTGTGACTGTAATGACAATACCTAATAATCTTCTTATCTCAATATTGTCTTATCATTTATAAAATAGACGGTTTTTTTTTCATATTGCAGTCCGTTTGAAAGATATTAAGGAAACTGTCAGAAAATCCCAGGCTCAGAGTAGCGCCTTAAGAAATACCGAAATACCTGTATTTAATTTTATTGTATGATTGTAGGTAACAATAATACATTATACAGGTGTCAAGTACATTTTGTGAGTGCATCACTACTATCTGGTTCACTAATGTTTCACCTAAAAACGTTTCACCAAATTATTCATTTGACAAACTATTCATTTGGCAAACCCCTGTTTTTTCTGAAACTGTAAATATTTCAGGATTTTTATAAAACTAACCTAACCTAACCTATAGGGTTTTACACGATAGTCCTGAAATAAATTCTGAAGTATTTACAGTTTCAGAAAAAACAGGGGTTTGCCAAATGAATAGTTTTGAAACATTTTTTGGTGAAATGACAGGATATGCTACTATATATGGCATACAATCATTTAAAGAAGTAAATAAAAAATACTTATAAAACTTAGATACTTATAACAATCATTATTTTTTATTAGAAAATAATTAATATTATAACTGTTGTTTTCTTTACAACATAAAAAATCTTTTAGCCTTTGTATTTAGGTACAAATTAATGTCTAATAATCATTAAAAAATATAACTATTTATAGGTCAGCTCTTCTCAAAAGTCAAACTCAAGACTGTTTTTTAAAAGCCATATATGTACACAATTCTTAAATTTGTACAAATCATTCTAGGTGCTTTTGCCACAATCAAAGCAAATATAAAATATCTTGTATGTTTTGTGTCCAAATAACAAGTTACATTAACACATTTACTAGGTCCCCTTTCACAAAAGCTAACTTGTATGTATAACAAGCAGAAGTCTCTTTAGTTTTATTTTTGTAATGAGTTTTGAATTGTGGTTAATGTTTGTGGTAAAAATTAAATGTTTGGGACTCTATAGCACATGAATGGCTGAAATTTTATACAGACCTGTCAGAAACACATCATTAGCCCTAAAAGATCTTGTGAAATTATTTTATACACATTTTTCCTTCACTGTAAAGTCCTGTACCACCATACTACAAGAATGATAAATTTATTGAATTTCTTATATTTCTAATAGCAAATGTTACAGTTTTCAATAACAATACTGGTGGTTCCGGAGGGAATAATAAAGTAATTATGAGTATGCCAATTTACCTTATCAAATAAAATGAAACAGCCATATTTTAATTACATGTTTTATTCAATACATCCAACTTTCATTTCCTTAGGTTAGAGGCTAGTTAGTTTCTTGATTATTTTGTACGACAACAATGTTATCCATAGTAGAACAGGCAAGTATAACTGACAGTTTGTACTATGCACAATGTGAACCTGAAATCATAAGATGCAAAAAATTATGACAAGATTTTGTAATGTGTTTGCAACTTACAACCTTAAAGATAAATGTTTTTGTTCATTGTTGTAACTTTATTATATTAACTACCCATTTATCTTAAAAGTTATCTGGAATCTCCTCTAAGCTGTTGCAAAAAATGAATCTCAGCAGCCAGAAAATGAACCCTTAAGACTCTAAATTCAAATTTTAATGCTTCAATTAAAGTTTCTCACGGGATATGAAGAGTTAAAGACTTGAATAATGATCGAAAACCATCTCATAGGTCTGACTTTTTAGATTTCCATGTATTAATACTATTTATTGTCTGACAGTAGAAACTACTGTTAACTCTGTTTAAACAGTATTTTTTATTAATATTATTTCTACCATCTGATCCTATTCACAGAATCACCACCAAATTCAGAATGTCTTTCCAGACATACTATCCTATTTCCCCTATATGAAGCACAGACTAATAAGAGACTATGTACCCTTAGAATAATAAGATATAGAAACCTAGTCAACGCACCAGTGTGATGCCACTCAACAAACTAGACCAAATTTGGTCTACCAGTACGACGTTATTTATGCACTTATGTGATGGTTTTGATGCGACTGTCGTCGTTCGAACTTACGAAATATAGGTACGTATCATCTATAGATTGTTGGGCAAAAACAAGGAATTTGGCATCTATTGCTTTGATAGCCTGTAGCAGTTAAACGGCTAAGGGATTTGCCCACCTGCCAAGTCGTACGTTACAATAAATTCATTAAGATTAATAAGGTATTGCTGTATTTTTTCTCTAGGTAAGATAGATAGGTACTAGGTTTCTTACAAGATTACTTGTAGATGGTAATGGTAAGTTCTATTCTACCGTAGGCGCTGACGTGACGTCTGACTCACGTGACCGACCGGCACTGAGCTTGGTCCATAGACAAGATATGCTTTTTTTAAAGGATTTTATGGCCTGGTTGCAGAGGACCTTTAAGCCATCTTTATTGAGACAAGATAGGTAACGTTCCTTATACTTACTTGTGGAAGTTGCCGCGATTGAACAACGAAGGGCACCTATGCCCTAAATATCATTGGCATTAAATATTTAATAGGTTCAACAAATTAAAGATTTACTTAACAATTACCTTACCATTACTACGAAATAAATTCAAAAGCGGCCAAGTGCGAGTCGGACTCGCCCATGAAGGGTTCCGTACACACTTTTTATATTTGAGTTGATTGAATGAAAGGTAAATTGCGGTTTACGATTTATGACGTATTAAAAAAAACTACTTACTAGATCTTACGGAGAAAATCACTAATGAAGAAGTTTTGAGTAGGGTAAAGGAAACGAGAGATATCATTCACGCAATAGATAAAAGAAAAGGAACAATGATGGGACACATATTTAGACACGATAGCTTTATAATAAACATACTTAATAGAAGGATAGATAGAAGGAAGACGAGGCCCAGGAAGACCGAGAACCAATTATGTCAGGGAGATTCTAGAAAGAGTAGGAGCAAGCGGATACCAAGAAGTGAAAAACCTTGCACAAAAAAGAAATTAGTGGAGAGAACTACACCGACAAATCAATACGACTTGGGGGCCTTCAAAAAACGTGCTTACTCTTTTCTCAAGGGCCGGCAGCGCACTTGCAATTCCTCTGGTGTTGCAGGTGTCTATGGGTCGCGGTGATCGCTTACCATCAGGTGACCCACCTGCTCGTCTGCCCTTTTTCCATTTAAAAAAAAAAAAAAGATCCGCTCTTACATTTAATGATGATGAGATCTCGTTCAAACCAATTTTCGGTGGAAGATTGCATGGATTGCATTAATGTACATCATATATTTTTTTTAGTTTTATCATTCTATCCATAGATTTCCCATACGTATGGGTTAGATGAAAAAAAAAATCGAGTTTCAGTTCTAAGTACGGGGAACCCCCAAAATTTATTGTTTTTTCTATTTTTGTGTGAAAATCTTAATGCGGTTCACAGAATACATCTAGGTAAGGTAGGTACTTATCAAGTTTCAACAGTATATACTTCTTATAGTTTCGGGAAAAAGTTGCGACATACGGACGGACGTACAGACAGACATGACGAATCCATAAGAGTTCCGTTTTTTGCCATTTGGCTACGGAACCCTAAAAATAGGCGTGGCACTGTTGTATGCATCTCACGTAACGTCATTCTTTTTTACTACGGATGTCTGATTGTGTTAAATAAATATATTTTATATAATTTTTACCGTAACGTCAGGGAAACCTCTTAGTTAACCGTTTCTCAGTTTACCAAGTATATTAGGGTATATCATTCATTAGCACCAAGCATTACCCCGTTGATCGCCTATCTCTTTCTACCTTCGGCAGACTTTGACTTTTCGCCACGCAGTTTGCGACTAGCCAATTAATTTTTAGGTAGTGCAACAAGTCTAATGTCTTGCACGTAGAGACTAAAATAGCTTAAAGCCGTTCTATTAAACCTTGCCGAGGGAAACATGTAATGTTTGTGGTCTTGGAAGTCGAATTAATGCGGCGATTCACGAGGCAATTCTGTCGGTCAACTTTTAATTGATCAAGAAAAAACGATAACGAATTGCGTTCTCACGAATCGGACCGAACGGGCAGTTGCTTTAAAATGGCGTCAGAAATATACCTAAAAGAAATACTTATTTTAATTGACGGACTGAGACTTATTATGCGGAAGGAAATACTAAGAAAAAACGCAAATCTCTTTAATTTGACAACAACAATACTGTCACATCAGCTTAGATTAAAAATCGTTTTCGACTTGAACCTAAACGGATCGTTCTTTTTCACAGGGGCATTACTCTGAACTTTGAAATTAGAACTTCGGATCGCCCCGTCACTTTTTTGCGAATTATTTACGTTTTGGTAGCTCTTATTTACTTGACAGTAAAGGCGGCCGAGGTAAAAACAATACTCGATATTTTTTTACCGCGTTGAAACTTCGACTTTCTGACGTAGTGTATGCGTAGTTGTTTATAGGATATGTAATTACAACAAAAATAATTCAATTTTAATGATTACCGGATTTAAATAAGGCTGCAAAAATGACAAGTTGCATTGCGAATTGTGCAGGACTCACACATATGCAAAACAAAGCGATATTTCTTCTTCTTTCTTTGCCCCCGCGGCGACTTGAACAGCTACTACCGCGGGGATATGGCGTTTCCACGTGAAGTGATTTCGCCAGTGTCAAGTAAGTATATATAATTATAAATCAATATAGCAATAAAACACAATCCAATCTTCTCTAGGAAGATTGGGGGCAACGTTGTACGGTGATTTGTAGGTCAGAGGTCAAGATAGTTTTAACCTCTGCACCACTGCGAGTCCACTTGAAACGAGAAGAAAGATGCCAGATACACGAAATAAGTCCAAGTCTTCAATCACTGTGCGACACAAAGGCATAAAAAGTACAAATCACTATCAGAAAAGAACTTTGAACACCTAATTACCCAAAAATTAAAGTCTAGAACAAATCACACGTCCGCCATCTTTTAACGTTGCAAATGGCCCTCAAAGCGATATTTATTTTCATTAGTAAGTTATTGAAATTTAACCTTTTCAACGCCATGTCAAATACAAAAGACGTCACTCACACGCCAATATCAGAGCTAATATCAATCTTGCCTCATAGATACTCAGGTCTATTTTGCGCTGGCAACTATGACAGAAATATCCGTCAATGGCGTTGAAGCAGTGGTGGGGATATGTCAGTCAGTGGCGTTGGAAAGGTTAAATATTCCCATACTAAAATGTCATTCATGGGCGATGTTATCCAATATAGGTACCTTGAAAATTTTGAATTACAAGAAACTACTTCGAATGAATAGGAAATTAAATGACGTCTGGCTTGGGTGGAAGCAGTTCGTCGCGAATTGCGTTGCGAAAATTGGATGCCTAGCAAACATTGCAGGATTCGCAGCATCCATTTTGATGAATCATGGATGAATCGGATTATTTCATCTGAAGAACTGGATTAAAAAAGAAACTTTTTGTAGGACAAACTTAAATCTTTAATTTTAAAATATATTTCTTCATCCAAGATACAAAAACATATAGAAAATAATTCCCACGGGTGACCTATTCTAAATAAAACACACCGTGTAATTGAAGCCCTAATACCTACTGGTTACGAAAAATCGATTCTTAGCAAGCAAAATTCAAAGGAGACATCCAATCTTCTATACAAATGAAACGGGCCGCCAATAATTTTAAAAAAATATTTATATTTTGTCAATTTAATTTTAATTTATTGATCTTTTAGAAAATGAAATGATTTACTAGTTAAAAAGACTAAATGAAATATAAAATGGTCACATAATTTTAAAAATGGTAAAATCTGGAGAGGACAAAGTCAAAGGTCCAAACAAATGTACAAACTTTGAAATGCTCTTTAGGGCGTGCATTCTCGAATTAAGACGGCTTACCTTACGCGACCAATGGATTGAGACACTTCTAAATGGGTCAAATTTATGTACTCACAGGCCAACCTTTTCTGGTTCGTTCACTAGATCGACCGACCGGTTTTCAAGAGAATAAGTAAGGGCCCTAATACACTGGTAAACATCTTAGCCTGATTGTGCAAAATGTGGTTACAGAATTATCAACAAGTTGTTTAGAGTTGTTGGTAATTCTGTAGCTCTGCCTACCCCACTCTGGGAATGAAGGTGTGAGTTTATGTATGTATGTAAAGGCGCACTGCATGTAATGTAGGTAGCCATTACACTCTCAACGAAGTGCTCGACTATACAATTATTACACTCTTAAAACTTCGCGAATATCTCAGTCGTAAGGCAGGGAGTCAACATGGATGACGTGGAGTTTGGAGTACTTGGCAGCTGCGGCCGTTGCGTTGTGCGCTCTTAAATATAATTATGGGCGTAACAAAGAGAAAAAAAAATGGTGTAAGTACCTACGCTGTCAATTCACCGGAATTTATAAAAACAACCGAAGTTAGCCGAGTGTGTAATAACTAATAAGTATCAAGTGGCTTGAATTTCGGGTCTTTTGACTCCGACCAAAAAACCGAAAAAACATAGAAGTCGCCCCAAGCGAGGCTAATAGCTAAGAAAAAAAGTAGGTATAGAGAAAATGGGAGGCCCTATTCGGAGTGAAATTGGCAGATTAGTGCGGCATTTCAAAAATGACGTTAAAGAGACAGCACTAAGTGTGCAGCGTCTTATAAGGTTGACCGTACTTTTTTTCATGATACCGTACGCGTACCTACCTACCTTATACTTTACCTCTTCCCTTCTACTTCTTGGCTCTCTCCCGGCGCCAGTCCATTTCCCCTTTCCCTACAAGAGTCTGACCGATGCGCGATGAGAGGTGTAACCAAAAAACCGGTCAAGTGCGAGTCGGACTCGCGCACCGAGGGTTCCGTACCACTGCACACTAGGTATTATTATTATTTGTTAAAGACATAACATTCAAATCGAAATATAATAACACCAACTGTGCGGCGGTAAGGAACCCTCGGTGCGCGAGTCCGACTCGCACTTGACCGGTTTTTAGTATTTCATTTTGCTGTTTTTCTTTAGGGTTTATAAGATAAGATAAGATAAGAAAAAGATAAGAAATGGTTTATTAAATAAAACAAAGTAAATAAACAACAATAACAAAAACATTTTAAAGAAGAATACTACAAACTAATAAACTTAAATCTAAAATTAACACCGAAATGGTTGCCACTCAGCATGGTGTCAGGCTTACTAGCAGAACAGAAAAGAGAGGAGAGCACTGCCAGTCCATCTCACTAGGTACTATTTAGTAAAACTAAAGGTTAAACTTAATAGTAATTATCACCGGGTTAAGCTAACACATTCAATCAATAACAGTAGGTAATAATTTGTTTACGTTTCTAGACGATTTTTCCAGAAGTATTTAAACATCAATAAGTCATTTTAAGTTTAAAAAACTAATGACAATTAGTTTAATGCAACTTTTGCTTTTTTTACCTTCGTCTTATCTCAATCCACTGTGCATATGATCCAGTAATGTACCTTTACACCTTTTCTATTTCATTACGTCGGCAACTAAAGGCGGCACACCAAACGCGCGTCAGACGCGACAGCGGCGCGTGGCAGGCGCGAAGCAGCTCGAACGCGTGCCCGCCGCTGGCACGCGTTACTTTTTGGTGTGACGGGATCAATTTGTTTTGTTCGTACTACAATTTGCGCGGGCACGCGTTCAAAGCGCGACGCGCCTGACACGCGTTTGTTGTGCCTGAGCCTTTAAAGTCACAGTGGGGACAACTAATACGAACATTATATGTTTTTATATACCTACATAAATCAATACTTAGATACAAAGAAAACATCCATGACTCAGGAACAAATATTCATGCTCACCACACAAATACATATTGGTCCTGGCCGGTACCATTATAATTGTAGGCAGGGTTACTACCAACCAACTACATAGATGTCCATCAATTTTATAGTGGATAATTTACTGAATTGGTTGTATGTCTTTGTATGGTGTACAATAAATTGTTTTGTATTGTATTGTATACTTTTGCAAAAGTAGAGTAACTAATCTTTAAGGTATTATTGATATTGATGATAATATACCTAAATAACCCGTTGTCCTGACAGACATGACTGGGTGGCGACTGTACCTGGGTCAATCAACTTTTTTTGTCCCTCATTGCTATGGTAACGTCACTTTGACAACTCTTTAAAACTATGATTTTAAAGCAAATAAATCCACCAAACATCAGTTTTTGTGAACATTACAAGGCCTATATTTGTATTATAATAGTATAATAATAATGAGTACCTATTGAGTGACCGTTTTGTCTTTTTATATTAGGAAAAGTTAAAGTTACCTATGCGTTTTAGGTAAGACTATAATATTATTATACCTTAAAAGCCTGACCAAGAGAAAAGAATTACCAAACAACACTTTGTAGGTATTATATTATATTATAAAACTTGTCCATTCTTTTTCTATTGATCAGGATGGATACTATTAACCTGTTGAGTGTAAAATATTTGCAATGCAAAATTAAATCTAAAAATGTATTATGAATATTATGATATTTATGATGTACCTAACTGCCTTTTCAAATGATGAAATACTGACATGAAAGAGTTTTAAAATTACTTAAATCCTAAACATCTTAAAGGCAATAATACATCACAAGACATACAACGGGTACAAGTGTGCGTGCCTCTCCGGCATACAACAGGTATACGGACAGATACAGCAATAGATATACGACGGGTACAAATGCCTCTCGGGCACACAAAAGGTTGAATTCAAGGAACCGGCCAGTAGGTACTAAAGAAGAAAGTAAACCAGTCATGACTTGTGAGTCATAACAAAGTATGCTGTTAAAAGTTTCATGTTTTTTTCTAATGCATTGCCAATCCCGAGGACTAAGAAGGAAAGCCTCTTTGCTAATGTGGAATTACAAGCATCGCGGCATTCCATGTAGTCCCCTTTAGGTTGTCTTATTTCCACACTGAAACTATGTGAAGACTGTTGCTGCCCAGTAGTGAGTGAAAGGATAAGATGGTGGTAGCAATCCAGACGGACCCTGCACTGCACAATTGACAGGTATTAAGGAACTACCAAGTCGTAACGAAACATAATAATCTTATTCCACTAAATGATAGTGAGATAATTTTCCTCACATTACCTCACATTTTCCGGCTGAGAATGCATCTAAATATAAAATATAACTTAGGTATACAACACAACTCTATAAACATTACTTTATGTAAGTGCTATGATCTTCATTATTTGGGACACTAGGTTTATCCACTGCAACACTTACACAAAACAAAATCTGAAATCAACATATACTTAATCTTTCTTATTTTTATAACGCCTTAGCAAAATATCAGCGATCACATATCACACCCTAAGATATTCGATGGGAAGTGAATCACCACAAAATGTATTTAATACATGAATCTTTAAGTGACCTAACTTAAAGAAAAATGAAAAAACGAGAACCTAACCGAGTCCAAGTCCTACATCTTTGCCCTACATACATTTTAAACTCTGATTTTTATTCCCACGGAATAAAACGTCAAATTAGATTCAGACCACCAACACGAGTTGAAAAATCTATAGAAAAAAATCGAAATTCCATCGAACAAACCTCAAACTGTTTGAACCCTTCTGCTTTATCTGTGACATGACAGCTGTCACAATCAAAGAAATCAAAACAAAAGTGCGGTTCTGCATGTTGTGAAATATTAATTTAGAGATGCCGGATTCCAGTAACCTTTGGGGAGGGAAGATGTCCGATTGGATAATGTCCGGTTTTTTTATATTGATTTCTCTTTACTGATTATATTTCACTCGCTGGACATTGGCGAAATTACTGCGGAACCGCTGTAGACCGCTATTAATATAAAAGAAGAAGAATTTAGAGATGCTAGTAAATGCGTCACTACGACGGTTTGCAGACTGCGACTTGGCCATGCGTGTACTTACACTAATACACCTGGTAAAGATACGGGTTAATGATAGCTCTCTCTGCGAATGTGGTCTAGATGAGGGATCAGTGGATCATATATTTTTTACCTATTCAAGAAGAAGTCGTTTCCTAAATATATTCCTCGACCCACGAACTTTAAATCCCTGTTAGGCCTTGTGCATACGCCGTTTATAAATATTTCATGGGAATTCATTAACCAGAATAACATTTGATTACAAGTTTTTCATCCTACTAACTTACTAATCATGTGTTATATATTGTCTGTCTTTTATTTTAGGTTAAGTGATCAACAGTTGTGCAGCATAAAATTCTATCTTTCTATGTATATGCAGCTAGCACGAGATCTTCCTACAAAATAGAGTCAATCTTACTAGCGTCTGTAAACTGTACCAACTTGACACAGAACAACCATGAGCTCACTGGACATAGGTGAAATACAAATAAAAACTACCATAAACAAAGAAAATTGAATTGTGATATATTAAATGCTTTCAGCTAAAGAAACGAAGATGCATACAACCATGATAAATATGTTACAGTATAAGCTTTTAGACACTATAATATAATTTATTTATATATACAGTGTCCCAAAGTGTGACTTTGTTCCAGATATAGCAATTAAATAATAAATGAAATACTTAAAAATTATTAGAGACCTATCTCACAGAAATTGACCTAGTCCCAGACTAAGCTCTAGGCTTTGTACTATAGGTACTAGATAATGATATAAATGCTTATATAGAGGAAATAAATATCTAAATACATAGAAAACACCCAAGACTCAGAAACAGATACTCATACTTATCACACAAATATTTGCCCATACCGGGAATAAAACCCGGGGCTGCTAGCTTTGTAGGCAGGGTCACTACCAACTAGGCTAATGTGTCGTGCAATTAGTTCAAAATTATCTAACAAAAGACTGTAGCAAGATAAGGTTGGAAAAAATGCCCTCTTAAAATTATAAGCTGGTTTTTTTTCTTTAATAATATAAGGCTAATATTTCTGTAAGTGTAAAAATTTGTTTTTATAATTTTTTTATAAATTAATAATTCTGTAAGGCCAAGATGTTTACCAGTCTATTTGGTCACTAATTACAATTGGTTGCAGGGTTACAACCTGTCATGGTTCAACCCATCCAAACTTTACCATTTATAATATTAGTAGGAGGTTTTACCCGTCAGTTGATGAGTTCCAACTATCAAAGTGAGCTGAAATTTAGTTCTCATTCATAATGCAAACTCAATGACAAACTAATAATATCATGTGCGAGAATTAATCTAATAAAGTCTGTACAGAAAGACCGAAAGATGGTCGTACTCGTAGGATAGCTTAAGGTACTAACGCTATAATAGACGTTTATTAGTAATGCCTCGAGTAACCTTACCTTAAGCTTTAAAAATAAATTAAAGAAGTGGCTTGTGGAGCAGTCGTTCTATAGCTATAATGAGTTTCTTATTAAGAAATAATGTCTTATCTATTTATAAGTAGTAAGAATGAGGTGTAGTGTACGTAATTACCTAATAATTATTTTAGCAGTAAGATGACATGCAATGAACATTACCAGCAAATTATGATTATGATTATGATTAAAGTAGACCCATCTTATTATGTACCTACATGTATTTTTTTGACCTCGAAAAGCGCGGTTTCTTTTTTACATGTGATTGCCTGTTAAAAGTTGTGCATCTTATATTTAAGACTCTCATGTACATTTCTTCTCATTGATGTTATAAAAGTATTGGTGGACCTTAATAAATAAATAATATATAATGTTCCCTGAAAAATATGTTAATATTTCTTAATTTCTTAACCACGAAGTCTTTTCTTTCAGTAACAGTAACTTCCAGTAAAGTCAATACACAAGATTTCGCCACTATCACACACACACACACAACACAACACTTTTATTACTGTATACGGAGTCGAGAAATCCAGTGGATTTCATTTCACATTTTTTTCTTTTACACCCACCACAGCCACACAGTTATAAGGATATGTCTAACACAGCTGATTTTTTAGATGGCGGCCATTTTACGTCTCAGAACTCAGGGTACGTTTCCACTTAATCAAAGCTGAGTGAAGGAGCGAAAACGACCAATACAATTGTATAACACACACACACGCAGATAATTCGAACAATCTGATTGGTTATTTCCACTCTTCACCTTAGCTTCGTTTGAAGGAAATCGCTCCCTAAGCAACTCACCTGTGAACTCACCCGTCTACTAGAAGCTTTTAATCTGACAGCTAGAAGTGATGTCTTGGTCGATGTCTCGAACGTGTTGAAAAAGTTAAGAATTCCGTGATAGAAGTTACAAATAGTTCCGTCTTCGACAGTGAGCGCTAGTGTCGCTATTACCGTGCTACGCAATTATTACTTGGAAATTATGACATAAATAAGTACTATAACAGGTAAAATCGTTATGTATTAGGTAATTTTATTCGTATAGTACCGTAAAATGCTACAAACGTAATTTTAAAACTGTTTAGTAAATATATAAATTAGCTCTCATTTAGGGCAATGTGTGACGTCCTCGGTGTCAAACGTCATCTTTACATAAGTGATGTAAAAGGTGAGGCGAGAAGTGATATAACAAGTGAGTAGGTATGTTACATCGACGTTGAGATCGACAGTGCGCAGTGTTTTAAGAGAATCACCCCCCTGGGTTCAAATCCCGTCATGAGCATGAGTATTTGTTCCTGAGTCTTGGATGTTTTATATGTATTTAAGTATTTTTTCTCTATCTAAGTATGTTTATCGTTGTCTAGTACCCATAGTACAAGCCTAGACCTAAGTTTGGGACTAGGTCATTTTGTGTGACATTGTCCCGTGATATTTTTTTTTTTTTTTATTTATTTATTATTTAAATCTGGGAGCCTAAC
Source organism: Acleris holmiana (assembly GCA_949316455.1). Classification (NCBI taxonomy): domain Eukaryota; kingdom Metazoa; phylum Arthropoda; class Insecta; order Lepidoptera; family Tortricidae; genus Acleris; species Acleris holmiana. The sequence goes on from OX438764.1 coordinate 4,354,968, forward strand.
GCTGAATATCACATGAGGCGTATCAATGGGATCTTCGATTCAATCCGATGGCGCACCCACGGTTCGCAGCCGGACGCAGTAACGAGTGCATTATGCAGTTTGCGGCGACATCCGCTGATGCACAATACTGCGCGCAATTCTGCACGAATACGCTAAATCTGGTTTCAGTCTGTCCAAATCAAATTGTTACCAATGGCTCAGGCCAAAAATGATAATCAGGGAAAAATCTAACACAAGTAAATTAACACGTCCCATAAATTTCTAAAGAACAATCGCATTTCTGCTTTTCGTAGTTGAGTTAATTAACTTAACTTCAGGCTCCCTATTCGCAAGCGTATATCGCTTGGAATCCTAAAGAGTTCTATTATGTCCGATCCAGCTTCCCCAGACTACCTTTTAAGTACGTATTGCAATTAGAAACTGCTGATTTTCCTTCCTGATTTTGAACTCCAATCTTCGCATCCACCTTCATTACACTACTGGCCATCTCTAATACCTTCGCCCCATCTGGCAATTCATGCTTCATCTTCAAATAAGGCAAGCATTAGTTATTTATTTAATAAATCAATTCTTGAAGTGAATACGTAGAATTAACATTCAAGACTCAACAAATATTCATGCTCATCCCACGAATAGTTTCCTGTTTCCCTGTCTTGTTCTTTTCTTCTTTCTCTTCCAATATATAAAACTCTTTTCTCTAAAATCATACCTACCTATCCTCTGAGAGTCGGTGGTATTGAAGGTGATTACTTGTAAACTACAAGTACGTGCTTAAAACGACAAAAAATCACATAGAGGAAAAGGTAACTGAATAACCCAAGTCAGAGTACAAGAAACAATAAATAATGGAGTCGGGAAACGACAAATTCGTCCGACATTCCTGTCTGCTGTACTGCATTTGTTATAATGTACCTACGTTAAATTGTATCCTAGCGTTGATGTTTAGTCTAGAATCTAGCTAAGATCAAATATTGGCTGTAGACATTGTAGATGTCCTTGTTAATTGTTTAATTTACATTTAAATAGGTCGGTCGGCTTGGCAATAACATGATCGTGAATTCGATTATCTGTGCTATTTTGATTAGAATTTCAAGGATCTTGAAAATTGGGACCGTATTTTTTCATTTATCAATGGCTGAATTTTTAACGAACAAGGTGTAAGAATAATATATCCTTTCTGACAATATTTCTTCGTCGTAAAACAATATCTTGTTAGAATATTGCACTCGTGGTTAGTACACTAAACAATTTAGGTGTAAATCCTTACGAATTACAATTCTCATTTCCGCGAAACACCGTGTATCTTCTGGCTTGCCTTAAAGCAGAAAGTGCAGTGTTTTCAATTTTCGTCCTATTTTGCCTACTTATTGGAAGCAATCTTTGCTTACAATTATGACAATAGCCCTGAGCTGGGATTCTACACGGTAATAACGATCTCGTCTTTGCCCTGTTTCCGTATTGTTAACGTTTTGATAACTCTTATGTCATTTACAATAATGGCGACTGTGACATAAACGATTCTAAAACACATCAAACGCGATATCGTTATAACGTAGTATAATAGAGGCCCTGAGCTGGGATTCTACACGGTAATAACGATATCGTCTTTTAACGTGATTCCGTATGGTCAACGTTTTGATAACTCTTATGTCATTTACAATAATAGCGACTGGGACATAAACGATTCTAAAGAACTTCAAACGCTATATCGTTATAACGCAGTAGAATAGAGGCCCTGCTTGCTCGTATAACACATTTTTCCATAAATATAGGTAAGTACCTACTCTTAAAACACAGAAATTATTACCTGATATCTATACAGTTTCACTCGATTCTATATCGCTGATCAGTATCGCCTTGATTGCAACGGACGTCATCCGTTTACTTTACGTCAAATAAACAAGATTTCGTTTATTTGAAAGAGTAGGTATTTTCCACGATTACGCGAAAACAGATGAATGTATTCGATCGATTTTAGAGACGAAACTGATTGTAAATGACATAAGAGTTATCAAAACGTTGACAATACGGAAACAGATCAAAAACGATATCGTTATAACGCAGTTGAATAGAGGCCCTGCACCTTTGTAATTTGAGAACATTTACTATACTATACCTACTATAGACCATAATATAAATACATGTTATTGTTATCTGTAATAATCTAATAATTTAATACATAGATAAATAGAGATGGGTGACGAGTCGCGTAGGTACACGCCCACTAATAAAATGATGAGTCCCCATAGAACCTTGTCGTATAATGACTAGCGTCAAGTTACGAGAAATAAATAACGTAAAATCAATTATTTGTATTTATGCGACTAATTTTATAGAGACTTAGCAACTTGAGATCGTAACCGTAAATTTTGTGGAACCAAATAGTGCTGGTGCTGTGGTAGATTGTAGATTCATTGCGTTATAGCTTCGGATAATAATTATTTAATTACTAGCGGCCCGCCAGCGGCTTCGCCCCGCTGCAAATTTCTGACTTTCCCGGAAATTATTCGAATTTTTCTCGCCGTAAAAACCATCCTTGGACTTCGACGAACATTTAAAAAAAAGAATTGGTAAAATTGGTCCAGGCATTGTTGAGTTATGCGCTTACCAACACATTTTGCGATTCATTTTTATTATATAGATTTGTAGGTACTCGTGTATTAGTCAGCACAATACATACATATTCTGAAATAAATACTGTTTTTTTTTTCCATAAGGGACTTTTTTAGGTTGGTTTGTATTTTTTAAGGTCTGCCTGTTGTATACCTATGATTTAAATGTAGTACTGTTCCGTATTCAAAGGGTATTTGTATTGTATTGTATTTTGATCTTTAAAAAAACCAATGTTATTTATTTCTCCGAAAATGCTGATACATAAAGCTATCTACTCTTTAGCAGTTCGCCTTATAAGAGAAGAAACGCTTTGTGCAAAGTTAATGGAAGTCGTAGAAAATTCCTAGCAATATTCATTTATTGGACGCACCAATCATGGTGTGCGTGAGAAGTGTAACGATGCGTCCATGAGTAAGCTTACCTGACTCATGTTTCTTAATTGATATTGCCTCACTCAATCTCATCTTATCGTATTCTGGGATCACCGCATGCGCTTACACCGCGATTGCATTCCTTTATTTAACTTTGGCTTTTGTACTTACTTCGCTTTTTTTACGAATGTAACTTTTCTTTTCAGTTCTTCTATATCAACATAGTTTTTGACAAAGATCGTCATCGTGTTGTTTTTGAAATGATTATTTTCAATGTAGTTTTACATTGACAAACCAATTGATTCTAATTGTATTTTTACACGTGTGTGTCTGTGTATATGTGTAACTTTTTGTTTGTATATCTCTGTGTCGGTCTGTGGCTTCGGGATATACTTAAAAGAAAGTTAATTTAACCGGTCTTTAGCCAGGCATCACGAAAATCGATTGGTCCGATTAGCGCATTCACTACCACCGACCCATATATGCTTTCACTGTCATACAAGATTGTTCCCAGACCACGCCCCCTGGCAGTGAATGCGTTAAGAGATAGCTCTAAAAGAAGTGTTCGCCATTTTATCAGGGTTTATATATGTATAAAAGTCATACAGTCTATTTTGTATGTTGATGAATGATGATTCTCGTACCTAAAAAAAACCTGTTTTATAGACTTTTTTGCGGCGTTTCTTCTTAGCAATCTTGATCTTCTTTTGGAGAAGACTGGCGTTAGTCTAGTAAAATCGCTCTAAATTCCCATCGTAATAAAAGAGCCAATTTACTAAATAAAAGATTTGTATTTGATCTTTTTCTTCAGCCTTTACGACCAGGTTAGTTAATCCTTGCTCCCTAATACCGCCACGTTGTAGTCAGAAGTGTTCGGGACGGTAGCTGGTCGGTTTTGGATTCTTGTAAGCACATTGCCTAGCGACAGGAGCTAAATGGGGAATAGAGACAGAGATATATCGGGGCAGGCCTTGTAAGGAGCGCTGCGGGGTTTGCGCAGGCCCGGAATAGTCTGAGCATCCTTCAGGGTTGACAGGAAACAATGGAACTAGGTGCAGAAATTGTTCGTTATTTCAGGAATATTGCGGTAGTAGGAAATACATTTTTGCCATTCGAATTTTTTTCACGTGAAATTGTACGAATTTAGTTCGATATGCCAAAATTAATGTTAATTTTATTTATTACATTGTTGACTGACTGGTTGGATTTGTTTCCCATTCTTCTAAATTCTTCTTCCTTGTGAGCAATCCAAAGATCAGCATTCTAGGCATATGATCTTCTTTTCGATTATTTATCAACGTCAATGCTAACCGCACTTTTTCATCAAATAAACTACTTAAAGAGAAGAAGTATCATGATAAATATTATAAGTACATAGTTTATTTGACAAAAGTGTGTTTATCAACCTTTTATCAATCTTCTTTTTCCGCATAACCACCCAATGCTTAGAAGTTCCCTAAAGGAATCAGCAGTGTATAATGAATAGTAATAATTGAAACTAAATGTATTTAATTAAACGTGTCCATTGAACTTTGTAGGTAAATTACTTTCTTTAGTCGCCAGCCCTAGCAAGCGGTGGCCAATAGCAGCGTAGGAAGCATAGTCCCGCGCGTGCGCAGCAGCTGCGCCGAGCGCAGGGCTGCTCTTTTAGAACGTGTAAATTTAACTCGACTCGTGCGCCGCTGTCCGTTGGCTACATGCACTTGTCTGTCGACTTAATTGGAATTAACAGAAGCTTTCTTGCCGAGTTACGATGGCTTTTGAAGTAGTTTATCTATGCTGATTGGAGCTTACACATAGAAAGCCAATCAATATTATACAATACAATACAATACAAATATTCTTTATGGAACACCACATACAAATACAGCATGAAAAGTAAAATACAAATAAAAACTTACTAAGCGACTCAATAGGCGGTCAAAGAAGAGAAGTGTCAAAGAAACAGAAATATATTGGTAGGCGGTGCAAATTAAACTAACAAGTGGAATATTAAAAAAGAAAGTAAGTAAAAAAAAACCAAACATCCAAACGACATATCCGTTTAACACATATAAATATATTCATATATAAACTACAGATTCATACAAAACTATAGATAATACAAAATAAAACATAAATAAATATATGATACTGCGAAAAGGAAGGAAGCTCGCTAAGGGAGAGAGATAACAGGTGCGCTTTCAAGAGATTTTTAAAATCTGAAGCGATTTCGCGCGTCTTAATTCTACGGGAAGAGAGTTATACCTACTTCACAAAAATCTTTTTGGGAGCAAGACTTAGAAATTGTAATTTGTTATATTTATATTACCTACAAGTTTCTGAATTCGAGCGTCTCGATTTCTAATATCACCAGCAGCTTTATAATGGATACTTGCATCTGCTTATATTTCTAAACTATCATCAAAAACTTCTGAAATTGCATTTTATTGCCTTTTACTTTTGATCTAGATTAAGCTAACGGGTAGTTAATAGATGTAAGGAAACGAGTAAACTTGGCAGATACTCCCACAATCTGGAGGATGTTTACACTATACGCACTAAAACAGCCGATAATTTGATGTTGCGATGTTGGATAAAGCACTTGTTATAAACTCGTTGAGAACTAAACGGTTTTAAATATTTACGACAGCGAAATAGTAAAAGGAGAACACGAAATTAAAAAGAGGTATGGTACAAGTCAGCCTAGTATAAAATAGTTTGGAATAAATTTAGCATAAGTATACATTTTAGCATAGCGAAGGCATAGTTTTTTATATCAAGATATTATTTTGAAACCAATACTGTAATGTAGTACACGAATTACCATAATAAATAATACCATCCAAAACTAAAACAACTAAAATCCATAAGTAGTATAATTTTGTCATTTCGGTGCGCAAAATATTTTTTTGTTGTGGTAGAATACCTACCTAGGACGTAGATCATTTGTTGGGAAATTAGTGACATTACAGAAGCATTACATTTTAAATTCAATGATAAATGAAATGAGGCACCGGTTTAAAGCCAACGTTTTGGTAAAAATGAGACCTTCAAGAAGATGCACCACCAAAATGACGGCTTACTTTGAGACTTTATGTTTAATAAAGCAAATAAAATACCTAAATAATGATTATATTTTGTTTTCTTTTGCAGTTTTCTTCTTCCTTACATCCATATGTCATCAATCATCATACTTAGTATGCAGTAACTAAACTTTGACATGACCACAACAATCGAAATATTACCACGGCACATACGTGGTAGTACCTTATCTATCATACTATCAAAATCTAAAATAAAAACAATTCTTTTATCGTTACCTCTAAAAACATCGCCCAATAATTTCTTCATCAAGTTAACCTCAGGTAATTATTTTTCCATTATTCATGGCTTAAACTCCTTGTTTAACAAGGTGTATTTCACCCGTGTGGTTGCCGTGTTAGAGACTTAGAGTAGTGCCACTCCATGTCTTCCCGTGGATGTCGTAAGAGGCGACTAAGGGAATAAAGGCTTGTAGCTGTTAGGCGATGGGCTTGCTACCTGTCACTGATACACCGGTAAACATCTTAGCCTACACTTGCAAAATGTGGTTACAGAATTATCAACAGTCTCTTTAGAGTTGTAGGTATTTCTGTAGCTCTGCCTACTCCCACTCTGCGAATGAAGGCTTGACGTTATGTATTAATTGTTCGGTTAGAGAGTATTTAATATTGTGGAATACATAAACAGAAGCACATGGTTAGCTCCACACACTTCTGTCAAGTCCTCAGGCAATATTTCGTCGGTGAAACTGAAATACCGCGTAACTAACAAATTGAATAAGTTGCAAAATATTCCTTAACAAGAACCAGTAAGGCTCAATTTGCAAATTATTGAAGTTGTAAGTTACGCGGTATTGCAATTCCATCGACGATTTGTAATATGCACCATCTTGTATCTAGAATATGTCTAATCAAGGAACAGATCTACGCGTGGGTTCCGTGACTGCAAAGAGCGTAGCGAAGTTAAGATGCACTGACTATCGTAATACATATTGCACGCGATGGGAAACGTTTCTAATCAAGGGCGTTTAATGGGTTTTAAATGCGTATCCCCTGTCTTTCTGTGTCTTTTCCAATACCTACCTTTGCCGTATTAAATGGAATTAAATAGTAAGTACATTGTTGCTGAGGGTAGAAAGTAAGCGATTTATGGACGAGTCATATACAGGGCAGAAACGTAGTTGAGGTCTTATAGTGTACCTACGAGTCCATAAATAGGAGTTCCTGCCGAGGCCGACATTTTTTTATATTAATAACTAGCGACCCGCCAGCGGCTTCGCCCGCTCATTTTTCTACACCTTCGGTTACATTGTTCAAATTTTACCAAGGATCCCTAATTATTTTCAAAATGAAATGTAGCCTATGTCAAATTGGAAGAATGTAGCATTCTATTGGTGAAAGAATTTTTTAAATCGGCCCAGTACTTTTTGAGCCTATTCATTACAAACATACAAACATACAAAAATAGGTACAAATCTTTCCTCTTTATAATATTAGTATAGATTTACGTAATTAGAATGAAATAGGCTAAGAATATTTTTATTTTGTATAAAACCGGCCTGCCATACTGATGTTTCTTGACCCCAAACTAGACCACCTCTTTTGCATTTTTCCGGGCAGTGTTGCGAGAAATTTTCTGGAAGCGGTTTTACGCCTAGTTTTCTAAAATTGGAAGTTGTGATTAAGTTATCTTATCAGCTCTGGAACAAGCTCATGCAGCCCATACAAGGTTCTCAATTGTATGTCGGGGTTTTATTTAAATGTAACTAAAACTAAGGTTCAATTTGTATTCGTCATTATTGCCACCAAGTAGGACCAAATACTTCTCGAGATTCCCCCTCCCCGGTTACCAATGGTCACAATGGCTAAGGGACTTAGGTAGTCGTATCCAGAGGCGGTGACTTTTACCAGAACATCATTTCGTAAAGACACAACGCTAAATAAGCGATTTTCGAATCGATAAAATGTATACGATTGATTATTATGACAGATCGCGTCCGTCGCTATGTCAGCACCATGGCTACCTTGGTCGAGATTCTACACGGTGGTAAAACCATACCAACCATATTTTTGACGTGTTATCGTTTGTGGGCGTAGTTGGTTTTGTTAGCTTTTATTTACTTGACAACAATGGCGGCCGAGTTAAAAACAATTCGATATCACGTTAAATGCTAAATGGTTTTAACCAGTAAAATAGAGTAAAATTGTAACGTTTTATATTTTCTATACTAATCCGTGACGCAAGTTGTTTTGAACTGCCATTACCTAATGTTGAATTATTTCAAAGCTTTTATTAAAAACATGAATGAGAAATAAATCGAATGAGACTAACCAAAATATTAACCCGCCTTAACGCTAGGAACGGAACCCACATACCAACCCACGCGCGTCCAGGAAACAGGCAGAACGAGTCGCTGTCGCTGCCCCCGCGCACCCAATGAGCTGGAGTTATGAGCCTGTAAAGACATTCCGTCCTTAGGAACCGTAAAACTAATACCTATCTGTCATTCATTATACTACATTTTTTTTGTTACAATGTGGTATACCTAATTTGCAAAAAAGCATGACGACAAGGGCACATTAAAATATTCAGAAAAATGCAGTTATCTCATTTTGTCTTAGTCGCAGTAGGTATATTTTATTCCTACATCTCTATAAGTCGTTATCATGGTATGCATTGCAATAAATTTTGACATGACCCCCAACAATCGACATATCAAGGCACATCTCTTATTATTACTATAATTTAATCCAAATCACCCGACGACCTATATGACAATATAGACCTTTGTTCTTTGGGCTCTGGTCGGTAATTTTTCCAAATTGCTCTCTATAAATGTTTAAAGTCAAACATATTGCCGTTTGCAATCATTGCTTACAATAATATTGGACATATTATGTCCCATACAATTGGAAATTTTTGATTTGCTTATGCTGAATAGACAAATAAAATTATCGAATTAGATGTATTGCTACATACAGTCTAACATTATACAATGATGCATGGACCTTCATGACTGCCACAGTCGAAAGCACTAAACTCGTCAAAAATACACTAATCTTATTGTCAGTGGCTTAGAGGCTTGTAGATATGTTTGACGTACGAGTATATTTATGACTTTTAATGTGCTTTTCATATCAATAATATTATTATTTAAGACACACCTATTTAAATTTATAGTCTATGGTCTTTTTACACAGGTGTCAGCCGATCTTTCTGCGAGTCATAAACAAACCACTCAAATGTAATCGAGTTTGGCACCAAACGATGCTTGAGCTCAATACATATCCGAATAATTCTCAATGTTAGTTCATTGGTGCATGTAGAAATGCACTGGCAATTTATATAATTTGAAGCAACACAGCTACGCGATTTCTTCTCCTGTATTTGCAGTGATAAACACAATTTCTTAAACCCAGTCACGTCGTGACGGTTGTATAATTGGTCCAATTCTACGCGGTCACGAGTACTAGGTACTAGAAGAATGTCAATGGATCACGTTAAATCTGAAATTTTAGGGTTCCGTACCCGAAGGGTGTCAAACGTGACCCTATTACTAAGCATACGCTGTCTGTCTGTGCGTCCATCTGTCTTAACTTTTAAGAGCTGAATCTGTTAAAACGTGAGTGATAGTTGATCGATTTTTGTTTCAGAACATTCACGCTGAATTTTTTCGTCTAAATAACAATGCAAGCGCCAAATTTGGTATGGTTATGATTATAAGTACCTGGTACAAACCCTAAATATAAACAGCAATTACTAAAAACCGATCGAAAGTGAGCTGTGGCAATTTCTTTAAGATAATTATCGAGTGCAAGTCTGACTCGCACTTGACCGGTTTTTTCTTTCCTCTTTTACAAGAAATACCTACACCTACAATAGTATCTACATTAAACAAAGAAATAAATAAATATCACAGGACTATATCACACAAATTGACCTAGCCCCAAACTAAGCTCTAGGCTTGCACTATGGGTACTAGACAACGGTAAACATACTTATATAGAGGAATATATACTTAAATACATAAAAAACATCCAAGACTCAGGAACAAATACTCGTGCTCATCACACAAATATCTGCTTTACCGGGATTTGAACCCAGGACCCCTAATAGCTTCGAAGGCAGGATCACTACCAACTAGGCTAGCATTGACATTGGGTTGGTCGGGTTGGTCTAATACCATGGCTCTGAAAATTTGTTCAGACGCAAGTCTCATTGACATATTTTCAGTTATTTATCCGTGGGACAAAAACCTCATCAAATCTGTCCACGATCCTATAAAGACTCGCCTAGATACGGCGGCGCGCCTAGGCATTGTCTATTGTGATGCTAGTAGGTACCTCGTCCGCGGATGTTCCACTGGTATTCGAGACCCAATCGTAAACAACTTGGAGCCACTCCAATTATTACAGACCGCGAAATCAGCTGATAGTAAATAGGTACCTAGTTGCTAAGCGCGACTACGTGGATTATTGTATTATTTCTACTGCCAATGCCGATACTCTTGGCATCTCATAATACGTCCCCTTTTCACGCCGTAAACAAGATATATTTATCGCTCCTGCGATACTGTGAAAACACATCAACATTCTGTTTTTATTCCTAAGCACTGTTGAAGCCACAGTTGCAACGGTATGTTTATTTTTGTTTTTATTTCGCTTTTTTTTCTCATTTATTTATTTTCATCGCAATAGCTTTTTTGATTCTCGGGATCGCTGAAATTGATTTGGTTTAATTTCAGGGGATGGGAGCGGGGTGATGGCAGGCAACCAATGAGGGCAGGTTCCGGTGGTAGCGCGGGTCAATTGCAGCTAATGGGAGCTAATAAAGGTGCTGAGGTTTCAGTGGTGGTCCCCGCGCCGCGTGCTCCGGAACCCGAACCTGAAGAACCTCCAGAGCCTGAGCCTGAGCCAGAACCGGAACCAATAGATGACGCCCATGGAGACTCGACGGACGAAGAATAAAATGAACACTTTTCGGGTGTCAGAACGATTTTAGCAAATTTAAAAATTACATGTATTTTTTAAATCAGAAATAAATTAATTATACAGAGGATTGTAGTCGAAGCGCAGTTGAAAATCAACTTTATTTTGTCACTTTGTCACTCTCTCTGCATTTCAAACATCGTCGCGCATTCAACAAATACAGTCACCGATAGTAAATAGAAGGAAAAACATGTTGCTATGGCTGAAAATATTCATCATATCTGCAAATTTGACGCGGCTGAAAACATACAATATATTTGTGAATATATAATTGTACAACATCTGGACTTGGTTTATTGACGATTGAAAACGGACTGTATGTTAGTGAGGTAGGTAATGAATTGGGAATGCATTGCTATAGTCAGCACGGTGTGCATTACACATGTTTTCGCCGACTCAGTTAGCATATGTCTGCGTCAAGGTCCGCCGGAGGTGATAATTCACTTACATGTGTTATGTCGGCTGCCCCGGTAATTTGCCGGTGACATTGTGGGAAGCCAAGTTCAATGTCAAATTTCGACGGATCGCTTCAGCAGCACTTTTGTATACTAATTGTAAAAGTGCGATATAAAAGTAAAAGACAGTAAATAAGTGCAATCTGAGTTATTACTCTATTTGTGCCACACGAAATTGGTACATTTTCAATCAACCAGTGAAGATGAAGTAATAAATGGAAATTGTGAAGTTCTAATTGGCTGCAGAAATATGATAATTTGTCTTGCTTTGGATGCATAACTCATAAAATGATTATGAGGATTATGAAAAAAGGGAGTAGCTCTAACAAGTTGTATTAATCATATTAAAGATCTTGATTGATACGTGTAAAAAGTCAATACTTAAGTAATTCTAGGCTGCAGAACGAAAAAATTGAGATAATTGGCTTGTTTGTGACACTATAAAAGTCATTGTTAAAGGACAGCTACAAACCTGTGATTTTCCTGTTGTTGAACACCCATGAGTACCGGTAGTAACTCGCCAACCGCTTGCTCGTTAGCCCAGCGACGATCAAACTAACACAGCTCAACAATCAAATACTAATAGTAAACTTCGTACATACTTGCTTTACTGATTACTTTTGTCATACTTTAACTGTAGCACGAAAGTGAAGGCAAAACGAGCACACTGGCTTCGTGATAGTAAGTGGTCACGGAAGTCCATTGACAAATGCAATCTGAGATTGCAAATGCTCGGCCGACACGCCAAAAACTTGATGGAGTTTATTATTCCTATTTGTTTTTACTTTGTGTATTTATATGATAATATATTATATAAAAACACAACTTTGGCTGACATGATGGTTCGATTTCTAAAGTCGCTTCTTCGCTTAAACGTCACTATTTGAAAGACGCTCGCAGGATCATTTACAAATTTCTTAACCTCTGAAGGCCCTACGTCCTATTTCTAGGACTGAGAATTATAGTTTTTGCGGGCCAAGATAATATTCAAATTTATAAATTAGCCGCCCAGAGTCCTATAATAAGAACAATAAATTCGAACACAAACTGTTCTTAAAAAAATGTGTGAAACGGAATTTTACCGTTGACTTTTGCCTGGATGTCATTAAAAAATGTTATAGCAACTTAAAGTTCTGGGCTTCAAGCATATGTGCGTTTAATTAGGACGCTGGGTCATTATTACAAACGTCTTAAAAATACCTTGGGCCTTAGGAGTTTAAACGTTTTGGGTCTAGGAAGAATAGTCTTATTCCAACTAGACCTGTCATGATCAATCATATATACGAAATCTGGTATATGTATACACAATGGACCCATAAATGCTTAGAATCCTATTGTTTCCGAGTAAAGTTAGGTTTTAAACGGTAAAAAAAATACTAGACGGCAAGTCACTCCACAAGGCCGGTGTCGGTTGACGGATAGTTACCACAGTGAGTCATCGGTACTAAGAAGCAGACCAGTGAAGCGGCACGTACACATTCAAAAATTCAGCATTAGTAGGTAAATTTACTGTGTGTTAGTAGGTATCTTGCTGTAAATGTAATATACTACAAAACACAAGGAAAGAGGTTAGCTGGGCGTGTGATTTCAAAGCCAAAATGGTCCCTTATGATATCGCCATGTCCGATGTACGTCCGTCTTTCCGTCTATATGCCACCGCTATTTTACGCATACACTATTGGGACGATTTTAACCCGGGGCCCAGATAAGATCCATAACGTTAGCGATTTTCGATGACAAGATGCGATAGTCGATCCTATTAATTTTGACAGTTTTCGAATATCTTGTCCATCTTGGTCAAAGGCGCTCAGACAGGTAGAGCATATATTCTACACAGTGAAAGAATGTTGCCTGTGACATGTTATGGTATTGTTTTTAACTCAGCAGCCATTACTGTTAAGTAAATGAGAGCTATCGTAACGTTGACGATACGATAATACGTATGGCTTATTCTACAGTGTATTTAGTCCTATTGTTAACTCGGTGGTCATTACTGTCAAGGTAATAAGAGCTTTTGTAACGTTGACAATACAATAACAATAGGGAAAAAACAAAGTAAAATAGTTTTCTAGTGCTACGTAGAGTATTGGAGATTCTGTCATGCTCGTAAGTATTTAACTGCCTTTGATAAAAAAAGTCCAACGGCGCCCAACAACGTAGTAAATCTGTCGTGCTCGCTAATCTATCTACCAGACGAAGTAATCCTCTGATACTCGGCTACTCGCTTGCATGGCGTGACCACTAATACCGCGTATATTAAGGATATTATTTATATGACGTGATTAACAATAGCTAATATTAGCGAACATTGTGTACTTAGTACTCGCTCATCTTGCTAGGTAAAGTCGGGCAGTGGGTAAAGTAGAGGGTATTTAGAACCTTGGAATTGTGATTCTGTTTGTCGTTCTTATATTTCAGTTTGCTCAACATTTGCTTTAGGTTACTTGGTTTGGTGCCAGTCGTCGTTTAGGTATTTGTACTGGGCCTCTATTCTACTGCATTATAATTACAACTATATCTCGTTTGACGTGTTTTAGAATCGTTTATGTCACAGTCGCCATTATTGTAAATGACATAAGAGTTATCAAAACGTTGACAATACGGACACACGTCAATGGCGATATCTTTATTACCGTGTAGAATCCCAGCGCTGTTGTTGCGTTTTTGTTTAAATTGTTGGTCCTGTAAATTATTTATTTGTTACTTTTTTTAAACCTTAATTTTTCACTGATGTTTGTCATGTATTGTAGGATATGTTACCCATTATGTTTAAGTATTAATTCTTCAGTTAGATTTATCATATCAGGGTCCCTCCGCAGTAGCACCAAGTCATGCCAAGTTTAGATTAGTTTGTATGTTTGATTTTTTGTTTCGTCATTTTGCATTTTTTATAAAATTTTACGTATGTGTTGTATAATAAATGTATGTTTTATTTATTTTCTCTTTTATTTGCAAGCCGTGTTTTCTAATCTTTATTTTTTTAATCGTCTACCTATTGAACTATTTGCGTTCCGCATCTCTTTTATCTTTGCCAAACCTCCAACTCCTGACAGTTCAGAAGTTGCAGATGTCACAGATTGATGGTTTAAAAAGATTAATTAGTTTTAAGTGAACAAAATTTACAGAATCCTCAGTGCTCGAGCCACGCTCTTATTTGAACGTTGAATGGACATTTGATAGTTAGTGGTCTTCTTACCCATGGAGTGATGGCTCGTATGTATGTTTGTAAACACCTGAATAACTCTGATAAGGGTTAGAGAAAACATCTGTGCTACTTGCAGCCCAGGTCAGGGCAAAACAGTAATGGCTATGGTTCGGCTGAAGATAATAATGACAAACAAATAAACAAAAAGCATACACATCTTTATAGTTGAAAATCCTCCACCGTGCGTTTTTCGTGACCCTTTTTGCCACGCACCTTATTTATCTGGAATCTGCTCTCGGCATCTCGTGTTTACAAACCATTACGACTTGGGGACCTTCAAAAAACAAGCCTACTCTTTACTCAAAGGCCGGCAGCGCACTTGCGATTCCTCAGCTGCTGCCGGTGTTTATGGGTCGCGGTGACCGGTGACCACTTACCCTCAGGTGACCCGCTTGCACGCCTGCCTCCTTTTTTCCTTAAAAAATAAAATAATATACAAGTCTGAGAAGAAATTAATTTGATGAACCACGTATTTGTCGACTTGTCAAAACAGTAATTTGCTTTATTGTGTTCCGCCTGTTCCCCGCCGTTCTGTTTTTAAATTTAAACTTCCGCAGGCCCATCACTGTCAAGCCTCTTGTCATATTGCAGAAGGAAACAATACCTATTCGCGAGGTACTTTTAGTGACGCACGCGCAGCCTGGATCGCGACCAAAAGGCGCGCCGCTCCGGAGCGTAAACATTGCTATGATGTACACCGAATATCTCCCTAAAAATAACCTGATTGCGTTCGCGAGCGTGAGATAACTGTTAGGAGTGTTAGGTAATGCACTGGGTTAGTGGAATTTGGCATAAATCCGTTAGATACGTCTTCGCTGATAGCATTTGTTTGGTATATGACATAAAATATGGTTACAAATAGACATGATTATGTAGCTTGAAAAGAGCAGGATACGACAAGCGCTGGATCGCACATCTTAGCTCGCGGGAAGGAGGTCTAAGTCGGTCTTAAGGTATGTCTTCGCATATAGCATTTGGTTGGTGTACGACATAAAATATGCTTACAAATAAGCATGTTAGCTTGGAAAGAGTAGGATAAGACAAGCGCAGGTTCGCACATCTCATCTCCTAATCAGGGATGATCATATGGATGAATGCAAAAATGAGGAATTTTCTTGGTACGAAAGGGTTTTTATATAGCAATCATTTGTGCATTGGAAGAATTTGAAATGCTCTCTAAACCTGACCAGTACTGTGAATGACGCTCAATATGCAAAAAGCGACTATTACTTGTTTTTGTGTAATATTTTTTATAAAAGTTTTGAAAGTAGTGCTGGCTCCATGCTTACGCAAGTGAGTGGAAATCTGTTTGCAAATTGAACTCGCACTCACCAATAATTCTATAAGAGTCAATTGAAAGAGAATGTGCGGATGAAATGCAGCAAAAAAATCCTCCATTGAAGTCAGTAGGCCATTTTATTTGAAAGAGCCGTTACAGACGTTTGATTATTAGAAATTCGAGATGCTTATTGGACCAAAGCCATCATTTTGGCTGGGTATCGATTTATCAGCTTTTTAATACTTTTAGTTATTAAATATCAATTGAAAGATAACACTTGAAAATTTAGGGTTCCCAGATTTTTGGTAACCAGCGACCGATGGATTTCGGAAGTCTTTAACGGCTCCGAATAGCGGCGTCGCGTTGAAAAACAATATGAAAATCTAGCTATTTTTTGACAATGGACACGATATTCCGAGAGAGTGTACTTTGTACGGAACCCGTCCGGATCGCTAGGTACTTTAGAGCGGCTCAGAGCAGTCAGTCAGAGCCCACTTGAACACTGTTCAATCTTCAGAAACCTGTCAGATAAATTTAAACATTACTTTCGTGTGATGTCGAAAATGTTTGACGATCTTGGTCGTCGAATTGCAGAAAATTAGTCCGATCCCATAAACTATACCTTAGGGTTGGCAACGCATTTGCAGTCGTGAGGTCGTCATCGTAAAATTGAAAAGGTTTTCGAGCTTCAGAGCCTACTTACAACAGGGTGACCGGTGCGCCATTTTGCCTTCTCCATCATGCCATAAAAAAAAATACACTTTACTTACAGTGCTTCTATTTTCTTAATGCCTTTCGGCTAGCTATCGCTGTCTCACTCGCACTCGCATCTGACAGTATGTTTGTCAGTCATGTTTCTTCTGTACTCTATTACGGTAGATTGATAGGCATTCCATACAATTACTGATTTAAAGTTATTTCCTAGTGCCACAAATGAACCACGGCCCCGAAGAAATGCATAAATGTCTAGCTTTGTTGAAAGTTAAGTTTCTTGTGTAAATTTAATAGAAATTCTGAGAAAAGCCGTCGCCGAGCCAGACGCTTTCACTGGGCGGAGAATGTGGTTTTATTGAATCGCAGTACCGCTAATGTGGTATTGATATTAGAAGTGGATCAGTTTGAATACAACTTATCTTTTATATATAATAAAATGAATCGCTGAATGTGTTGCTAAGTGCAAATCTCGAGAGCAGCTGAACCGATTTCGCTAATTCTTCTTTTATTGTGTTTGTTACTGTCAGGAGAAGGTTCCTATGAAAGAAAAAAACTGAAAAATCCACCGGGAAAGTCAGAAATCTGCAGCAGGGCGAAGCCGCTGGCGGGCCGCTAGTCTATGTTATATAAAAATCAATTTTTATTCGTTTGTCTCGCTAAAACTCGAGAACGGCTGGGCCGAATTGGCTGATTTTGGTTTTAAAATGTTTGTCATAGTCCAGGGAAGGTTTAAAAGGTGCGAAAATAATTGAAAAATCCACCGGGAAGTCAGTAATTTGCAGCGGGGCGAAGCCGCTGGCGGGCCGCTAGTTTTCAATATATTTCTAGTATGAACCATGTCTTTCGGCTGATATGATAGCGATGAACTGATGAACTTTTGAGACTTTAAAGAGCGAGTAATAGGTTGGTATTCGAGTGGTGTAGACGTTGAGCCGAGCGTTATTGTGGTCCAACCCACTAGAATATTCGACGCTGAATGCTCATTACACGCGAATGCTCTCAGTGAGGACGCTTCTTTAGACAATATTGTCTAGCTCATCGGACTATAGGTATTGTACAGGGCCTCTATTCAGGTACGTTAAAACGATATCGTGATTGACTCGTTTAAGAATCGTTTATGTCACAGTCGCCATTATTGTAAATGACATAAGAGGTATCAAAACGTTGACAATACGGAAACAGGTCAAAAACGATATCGTTATAACGCAGTTGAATAGATGCCCTGGTCTGCCTTATACCTAAATTTCTTAACAATAGATCGAAGAAAAATATTTTGTCAGTTTGATTATAATATTTAGCTACCTGTTGGTATCTAGGTATAAATCATTGGCAATATTCCTTAGCTAGATGACAGTAATTAATTTGCGGGTTGAGCACTGACTGCTGAAGTACAGGATCGCACTTAAGTAGTTTGGCAAACGTAGCTTAAAATATACGTGGGAAAATGTAAGATAGGCGCAGACCTTAATATCGTTATCTAAAAGCAATATTTCGTCAGTGTTGTATGAGTTTGATATTGAAAAACACATTTAGCCTTTGTCAAGTACATTCGTACCTCTCGTATCATCGCTCTCTCTCTCTTATCTACCACCGAAAGGACGATGGACGCGTAATATGTCGCTCCGTTAAAAAAAATAAAAATTGCCTTAAATCTTTAAAATAAACGCAGTACTATTTAATTGTGGTGCCGTTTTAATGAAGAACCCAAGAAGTGTTTTAAATTTTGTTTAATTTATCGATATTTTTTTATAACTGCATCGCAACGAAATCACAATGTTAACAAAACCAGAATGACGTTATAGTAACGTTCTGAATATCGCGCTGTTGCCGGTTTTTACTTTTAATGTACTAAGTCAGAGTCGCGCCGCTGCGCTGGGGACTCTTGTGATTAGGATGACGCATATTAGAGGGCGGCTATGGCGGCCATCAGGACTCGGAACCGGTTTAAAAATACCGGTTAGTACCAGTTTATTTCGGTTTTGGTCCAAACTTTTCCAGGGAACGCGGACGTTTTGAGAACTTTATTTTTACCTTACTTAACCGGTTTAATCCACGAGCGGCGAGTCGAGAAACCAAAAGTTTTGCACTGAATAAATACACTAAGCGGCGCTTGTGTATGCGTGACGTGCGTCTGGTTAAACCGGGTTTTTTTTTATCTGGATATCGGTTAGTTCGTAAAGGACTTTATATGAAGGTTTCTCCAAAAACCGGTTATTTAAACCGGTTCATGCGAACGGAACCGAAATGAAAAGGTTTTGCGGCAAGAACATGATAACGGTTTAAAAACATAACCGGTAGTCGAGCCCTGGCGGCCATCGCGGTATTGTACGAACCACCGAGGTGCAGTAAAAGAGGTGACGATAACGTTATTTTATCGTTACAGAAGATATATTTTAAAATGATTTTTTTTTTAGTTTTGATATATCATACCGCTAAGGATCCGAGCATTATGTATAATAGTAAAGTGTTCTCACAGGAATAATGATAAAATTATAACGTAATCGTAAAATAACGATATTTAGTCAGGCAGTATTTTGATAGTTAATAAATAATGTATTAGTTTATTCACGTCCTTTGCTGGAGTTATGAAAATTCGAGATTATGATCAATAGGCATTTTGACTCTTCGAGGTTATGTAGTGGAAATGTTTTCTAAATTAAGTGCTGGCCTGTGTACGTACCCAGGAGTACCTACAGTGGTAGTAAAGAAAATATCGTATAGCTACAGACCTTATAGGGGTCTGTCCCACGATAAAAAAAGCCATGCCTTAGTGCATCCGGCGCAAGCGCAGCACGTCTGCGGCTCGTCTGCGGCGGGGTCTTCAACCTATGCGCGCTGTGACTCATACGGCCCCTAATGCGGTTTAAGTTGTGGTGTTATTCAATATCTCGCTTATACAACGATCAAATCGATTGCCAATCATAATTTACCCTAAAGCTGCAAACGCACTGAACTAGCTAGGCTATGTTGTCCGTGACTGTTTGTCGCTCGGATCTCCCTTTCTACCTAATCTGCAACGATAGAGACGCACTGAGCGACAAGCGAGAAAATACAACTTGTGCTAGCCGTACAGAAGCAGTTTGCCGCTTTTTTAACGGTTGGCGGTTTACTTAGTCACAAACGCACTGAGAGCGGTGGCGGTGCGTTCCCGAACTAAAAACGCCTGCGCCACGCTTTGGAAACGCTTTTTGCTACGCGCCGCACCGCGCCGTCTCCGCGCGCACTGCAGTCTAGCACATGTTGTCCGTAACTTGTTTCTCGCTCTGATGTCCCTATCTATCTAATCTGTAACGATAGAGACGTACTGAGACATCCGAGAAAGGACATTTTGTTCTAGCAAGCAAGTACCGAATGATCAGGTCCAAATAACGCTCAAATAAGTGGTTCATTCGAACTTAAAGTTCAAGTTACGCTCGTCAGGGAGTTCTTCGACGGTGTTCCTCAAAAGAATATCCCCTGCGAGTGACCATTTCCTCCTAAGTTTAACCGCCTACAAGTACTTATGTCCCGTACGTCGCTTAAGCCAAAATGCCGTATAAATGCCGCAAGAGTTTTCCAACCGATACCCCCTTTTTTTTAAAACTACAGCATCATAGCATTGATAGCACACAGTCCTGTTAAACCGCCAACCTTATTATTTATAAAATGTCGTTCGTTAAATCTTTTTCAGTTATTACTCATCGCTTATTTATTACTTATGGTTTTGTTTGGTCTACGATAAAGTGTTTTATATTGTATTGTACTTATTAAACTGTAAGGACTCCCATTGAATTTTAAATAATTAAATACGCAGTACCAATGCAGATTTACTAACTGTCAATTGATTAAATATACCTAATGTTTGAACTGGTTGTTACGGATTATTGTTTAGGGGTTGGCTCCCCGACGCTACTGTTGCTCAGGCGAGAGATACACCACCTCCGCCGATGGCGCCCGTCGCTCCTACAGCATCCACGGAGCATCCAAAGAAGAAGTGGTAAGATGGACCTAGATTTGCAGCCGTTCCCTACCGCTTTACTCAATACTCAATCCCAAACAAACCCTGGTTGGCATTCCGCAACGCTATAGCATGTAAGCTAGATTTACGAGTAGGTACTATTTGCATACTAGCGTAAATGTTCAAATAAAATCAGTAAATAACAGATTTTTGAACATTTCATAGGGTCTTTTAAAGAGACAAGAACCCGCGATATAATAGCAACCCCTGTTTTCAGAGCTAATATCTCCTTAACGGCTGAACCGATTTTCAGAAAACCTAGCTAAGAAACATTCTGATTAACTAGCTTTATTAAAAAAAACGTGTTCAAATCGGTCGTTCCGAGTTTTTTTATGTTAAAGAGAAGGCACAAGATATGATAACTTATGACATCATTTATCAAAATGGTTATTTTCTAGTTTTTCTTAGCCGACTACTTTGTTAAAGTTCCGTAACTGGTAAGAAAAAAAACAGAACCCTTATAGAATCACTTTGTTGTCCGTCTTTCCGTCGGTCCGTCCTTTCGTCTGTCTGTCAAAACCCTTTATCTTGGGAACGCGTGGAGGTACCAAGTGGATGGTTTTATGAAATTAAAATCATACACTCAAGTCTACAGTCCCCTATATATACGGCCATTTATGCCGCGAAAAACGTACCTATATTTTGACATTCTCAAGGGAATCAAAATTTATAGGGTAGATCCCATAGACCTAGAATACTGAAATTTGGCAAGAAGGAAGGTCTTTCAGCTAGTAGTAAAAGAAAAAGATTGTCCCTAAATACAATTTTACATTCTTATAAGTTTTACGTTCAACTCGCACTTAACCGGCTATATTTCAGTTTTCGTTGCTTATCGAGATCTTTTTAACATGACTAACTTCTGCATGCCCACGATTAAAACCAGCGGAGAACCTTTTGCCACTTTCCGACTTCATCCACAGACCAGTCAACGTTATAGCACATACACTAGGCACTGTGATATTGCACACATAAACATATATAGATAGTGTATAAAGCTTTCAAAAAAATCGTTTCTTCCAGTTTTCAGATGCCTGCCCTGAAATGCTAGGAACAGGTTTTTCTCTTACCATTTTAGTTAAAATTTCAGATAAATTAAGAAGGAATGATTGATTTGTCCTTGAACGATTTACAATAGAATTTAAAAGAAAAATAGATGTGGTTAAAAAACATAAAAAATTGGGTCGTGAATTTTTGAATTTTACTGGACTCGTCACATTTATTTCTATTTAAAATCAAAAATAAAAATTATCTGTAGGTTTACATAAAAAAAACTGACTAATTGACTGATCGATCAACGCATAACGGAATCCGCTGGACCTAGGGATTAAAATTTGGAGGGAATATTCCTTGGACATCCCAGGAGTGCACTAAGGGTTTTTGGAAATTCATCCCATAAGGGGTTCAATCGCGTTGAGTAGCGTGAAACTAATCCTACGCGTACGAAATCGCGGGCGTCCATATAAATAGCGAATTTATATTTAACTATTTTTAACATTTTCACTCATTAAAATCGTTTTAATTTCCAGCTCGATTTTGTAAGCTGAAGGAGCATGCACGTTGCATCCATGTCTTCCCGTGGATATCGTAAGAGGCGACTAAGGAAATAAAGGCTTATAGTACTGTTAGGCGATGGGCTTTCAACCTGTCACTAATAAACTGGTAAACATCTTAGCCTACTTGTGCAAAATGCTTATTTACCTAAGTATACACAATACAATACAACACCTTTATTTGCACACCACAGAAACATACATTTGAAACAAAGATTAACAATAAGTAATTTAACATTGTAAACGGCAAGTGGCAGGGGCCCATTACTTGAATCTCAGTAGACTAATAGTACTAGTCAATGCGGTACATTTCGCTAGTAGACTTGTAGAAAATTGTACCGAGTGAACTAATATTATTATTCTCATGGGTTTCGAGAAACACACACTTATATTAAAAATGCGAAAGTTTGCGAGCGTATTAGTTAATATGTTTATAAGTACTTCATGCTGAAACGGTTGAAAGGAGTTGCATAAAATTAGGAACCGAGATACGTTTTACTGTAAACTAACACGTAAATCTACCT
The DNA here is from genome assembly GCA_949316455.1 of Acleris holmiana. NCBI lineage: Eukaryota > Metazoa > Arthropoda > Insecta > Lepidoptera > Tortricidae > Acleris > Acleris holmiana. The sequence goes on from OX438764.1 coordinate 4,377,688, forward strand.
TTTTTTTCCAAAATAACACTGTTCCCGTAGGAAGACCAATGCGGATGAAGTCGTAGGCAGATGCTAGTATTTTATAAATTTATTTATTTATGCTTCTGTTCCCAATAAGAATTAAATACTAGGCGCGTAACTAACTTATCTACGCATGGTACAAGGTTCCCTTTTAAAAAACAGGGCGGGCTCATGACGTCACAAAATGATTGTTCCAGAGGCAGAGTCTACAGCAAGAGTCCAGGTGGTAACAGCGTATGGTTAGAGTGCTCATAGGCTCTAACAAAAGGAAACCAGAAAAAAGTGAACGTCAGTAAAAAAACAAGGAAATATATGTATTACACCGAAAAACATGACACTTAGCTTCTCACTGAAAAAACTAGAAGTAAAGGTAAAAATGTGAGACAATATGTATCCTACAACCTAAATCGCGCCGACCTCAAAAAGTGTAAAAATTTCCAAAACGGCACTTCTTTGTCGCACTGTTAGCGGCTACAGTCATACACAAATTCATGCTACCCACAATTGGCTGGGGAAGAATGCTGAAAACGACGTAAGCTGCATCCACATTCGCTATTGAATAAATGTTATGGGAAAACATTTTGGTACGATTTGGTAGCTCTTATTAAAGCATATCGAACGTGAATCAGCATTCTTACAGTATGCGAGCTTCGGTATAGAGAAAAGATGCGCCCCTTGATGTTCCAATGTTCTTATTAGTCCTGGGCAAATGGACATCAGAACGCGTTAATTTAAAAGCAAAGGCCTTATCGTCAAACAAGGAATAAATAAAGTATAGATTCGGGAACGATACAGTTTAAGACAAAGTGAAGGTCTTGGTAAAGGCGAATCCCTAAGCTTGGACACTTTTGAAGGCGATACCCAATCGGAGCCGATCTCCATCAGGCCATATCAGAGAAAGATGCCAAAGGAGAGATATTTTATCTTTCTATGCCCATTTATAATGACTAACAAAAGGTTTAATGTGTTTAACAAAGTGTTAATTGAGTTATGGAAAATATAAGAATTCTTTAAGAAACCAAATCTAATACTTTTTTCGAAATCTACTTTAATACCTTTAGAACATAATTGGTGTCCTGTCGTTTGTTAAAAAACGTTTCGCAAACTGATTCATTTCACAAACATATCATTTGGCAAACCGCTTTTTTACGGAAGTTTAAATATTCCAAGATTTATTTTAAGACCATCGTGTAGGTTAGGTTAGTTATATAAAAATCCTCACATATTCACAGCTTCGGAAAAAAGCGGTTTGCCAAATTAAATCAGTTTGAGAAACGTTTTTTATCAAATTATGCCAAACCGTATTCATGGCTTGAATATTGGGACCAAGCATTTGTTGCATTTTTCAAAAATCTACCGAGCTCTCCTAGGCTCTTCAGCGTTGTTGAATCAAATAGCTAGATCGTGGTTCTATTGGTGATTGCAAAAAGTAAAACTGCTTCGAAAACACTAAAAATCTTTACTTTCTGCAATCACCAAGTCTGCTTGCGAATATCTCTTTCGCGTCAGTATGCTCTAAATACTCAGTACGATTCAAAGCCTTGAAACTGACTTTGTTGATGGTAATACTGATAATGGTGATCGAGCAATGAAGAATTGAGTATTGAGAACCTACAGCGGTAAAGGTCTTAGAACTGCATGTCCTAGGTCCACCTTACCAGGGAGCCTAAAGCCCAAAATGTACGGAATGACAGGCGCCTGCAGTCGTTACCATTTACAAAAGCGAAATTACACTTATTAAAGCTCACAGCGCTTGTATTCAACATTTTCTAAGCAATATTATTACCGACCGATGTCCGCATTCTCACTTTACGAAGAGGAGAGACGAGTCTAAACTGTAACAGTCAATGTAGACAGCCGTTTACAATATGGCTTAGACAGGGTCGAGTAGTGGGTGTTCTACGAATGTGACGGCAGATTGTATACCTATGTAATTGACTTATTACGCTGTCGTTCCTTGAGACCGAACGTAAAAATGCTCTATAACATGTTTAGTCTATTTACCAAGAAGACGTAAAAATAATGCATAGAATTCTTGTTCCTTCACTTGATCTAAACGCACCGTTAATCAATTCTTTTTGTTTGGGAGATTAGAGAGAAAACTTCAGTAAAATGCATCTTGGCTAGCCCTACTGTATGTGCCGCGAGTTGTTCATTTCAGTGGCGCTGGCTTGGTCTTTCTTGCCTTCCTTCGCAGTTTGACCAAACTTCATCAAATTCGAGCTCCCTATCCGTTTGGTCCTTCAGCTGACCTAAGTCTTCGGAGGCGCTTCCTAATCCAGAAAATCTCTACAGAGGTAAGCCTTATAAACCAGACGCATCATACATCAAAAAAAACATTAAGAGATAAGCTTTTGTTACTAAAAAATACAATTATTAACACCTTATCGAGAACAAACTCAGCTACTACGCTAAAAACAGTGGAGATCGTGTAACACTGCGCCTAGGTTTGGCTCGGCAATGAGTATTACAATGTCATTTGGTCTGGACATGAATTTCAAATTTCTGCCCACTGCCAGTTACCTCGCAAAAGACCTAGGTACTTAGCGGTAGGTTAGTAAAGAGCGGGCTCGAGCAATTGGAGTATCTGCATTGATTATAGGTCGTGCGAACAAACATGAGGAATGGTCAAGCAAAAATAGTGCTAGGTTTCAGATTTCTGACAAACAATATTGGGCATTTTGAATCCTCGCGGGGTCGGAGTCGGCGCGAGACTTAGTCACTGTGATGTCATGGAGTCACAGCTACAGTTTTTACACCATTGAGGTAACCAGATTTATTGACCTAGTGACAAAGTCTTTGGGTATCTGTTCTTAATATCTCATCTGGGTTTACTTACAATAAAAAATAAACGTTTTATTCGCAAAATTATGTGCACAATTTAATCCTTAAAAGTAGTTATATTAGATTTACTTTGTTCAAGGAAATGGCTTCCCTCTGAAGAATACGTTCATGCAGCGAAGACAGAAGCGGCCGCGAAGGAAAAAGCTGATGCAGCAAAACACAAGGCAGAAGAAGCAGAACGCAAGAAACACAAAAAATAACACTCCCTAACCCAAAGTAGTGAGTAGTGCATACCTCGCATGTAATCGAGCAGCAATATTATTGCTGGCGGCCGTTGCTTCTGTCGCCCAAAGTAGAGCACTATTCCACTTTGTCTATGGTTACGATACCGGTTAGCCGGTTAATAATATCATAAGGATTTTCTTAAAACTTTCAAATTTACACATGTTTGTAGTTTTCCGGGACTAAATGTCTGCGGTTGGTGCGAGTTTTCCCGAAGAATGAGTGTGCACGAAAGGTGAAAATATATGGGATGACAATATCGTGCGTTTCGGTAAACCACGTGGTCAACTGTCACCTCATTCAATAAGAGTGATAGAAAAGAAAAACGTTAGTAGCGTTAGCATCTTGGCTAAGGCCCCTGGGGGCCCGTTTCACAAAAACTTGTGACTACTACGAGTAAGTGGAAGTACTCGTATCCTCTCATTGGATATTGTTGCTAGTGCTATTTCACTGTAATGTTTTTGTTCGGTGTACAATAAAGTGTACTTGTATTGTATTGTATTATATATTGTTGAAAAGAGATTGCCGCTTGTAATAAAAGCTACAAGCTTTCGTGAGACGTGCCCCTGGTCCGTTGGTTTTTGTTGATTCGAATCTGTAAGACGGCATGGCACACAACACACACCACATCGTACGTCCATTAAATCCGTCCTCCTGGATGAAATATCCTATACGTTGTAAAATTCTTTATTTTATTTTCAGATTCATCCAAACGAAATCACCTCCATAATTCGGTAATTTTATTCGGAGTCATGCCGCGTCCTTAGCAAAGAGGGAGCATCCGCTACTGGAATTGTATTGCATATCGGGTCGTGTTACTCTAGACTTCTAGTGGGCTCGATAAGCTTTGTCTGTAGTTTTTTTTTTATATGTAGCATATAACTAATATATTTTTACTTACAGCACCTTTATGCATAGCGTTTCAAAACTGACATCGAGTCTTTACTTAAAGGACTTTTAGACAACCCAACTCATACCGGTTAACTGTGGACTCTTCTTCAGCCCACAAAATGAGTCATTATGCTGTGAGCCGGGAGGTCTAAAGCTGGTTTAAAGCCCATTTACGAACGTAAATAACAAAACTTCAAACTTAACTTTATAATCATATCATAACTAATCATAAGTTAATACTTATGGTATCATAAAATTTAATAGTTTGAATTTTGAATATCGTTTGTTTGGTGTTCCATTTTCGAAAAACGCTTATGCCAGTTTGCACCTGCGTTTACGGGGATTCCTAATACGTTTCAGTGACATTGTCAAGCTGTCACTCAAAAATTTATAGGAGTCCCTTAAATGTTGGTGAATACCGAAATAGGAATGCGTCATGCTTCCAGTGGCGCCCTCGACACTGTAGTTGTGCTTTCTATGAAAGTAATACATAATGTATGTTTTTTTTTATATGGAAAAGTTATTGTTCTAATTAATACACTTTTTTTGTAACAATTATTAATTAAATTATGTACTTTTTTATAAAAATGGAAAGAGGGGTTATTCAATTAATTTAAATTCTTATAAAGCTATGTTATTGTATGAAGTATGTCTATAATATAACCAATAAATCGTGTAATAAGCTGTGCGGTGCGATAACTTGGCTTTAATTTCATTGATACAACAATTATAGTGATAGGTAAGGTCGTCACTTGACGCACGACGCACTCCTTTGCCGTTATCATCATAAAGCATTTTACAGACCAAAAGAAGGACAGAAGCAGCGCGAGCCTGATGCACACCAAAGGCAGACAGGAACTATAACGTGTTTCAAACGCGGCGCGCTTCCCTACTGTAACAATAGTTATTCGTGTCACAAGGGAGCAAAATGACATATTTACGGCGAAAGCGCACATTGAATCCTCAATGAAGTGAAGGATTCAAGTGTTAACGCCCAAGGTGGAATTAATTTTGGTACCCTGTGACACATAATCATCACATCACCTATGAGCAAAATAAAATATCTTAGTGATGAAACAAATTTAATTATTAACACTCTCTAAAAGTGCTGAAATTATCAAATTTAACAGGCAACAAAATGTCCTTATACAGAAAAGTGCCACTTTGATCCCTCCTAGCAGGGAAGAAAAGTACCTTCCGAATAGGTGATGTGAAAAATAAATATGGCGGCTTTAGTGTACAACGAGTGCTTACACTTGCAATGCTTCTGCTTCGCGCTGCCCTGCACTGTCCAAATAGCTGGCTAGCAGATCAGCCGTCAGGCAGCAGCGAAACCGTTCGCGCTCATATTTTCAACCTGTATTTTTCTGCGAGAAGCTTAACGTTTAACAGTCAAAAGACAACTAACTACTAACTGAGCCGACAGGGCCGGTTTTAGTACTATTAGCACCCAGGGCGAGATTTCTAAGGCGCCCCCCAAATGCTATTCAAACCCATACGAAAAAAAATAACGGATAGAATGACATAACCAGCCGCAGGTGCCCCTTTATATCTGACGCCCTGGGCGGTCGCCCAACCGCGCCCTACCCTAACGCCGCTACTGTGGGCCGAGATTCTACACGGTATAAACGATATCGCCTTTGAAGTGTTACCGTATTGTCAACGCTTTGATAACTCTTATATCATTGATAATAATGAGGGCCGAGTCGTGTACGATTCTAAAATACGTCAAACGCGATATCGTTATAACGCAATAGAATAGAGGCCCCGGTGTGTGTAACTCCGCCGTAATACCAATCAAGGCGACTAACAGCAATGTAGTGGTCGAAGCATTCTATACTCTATTAGTAACCACATTAAATTGAAAATGTTTATACTATTACTATGCAGTTAGCCGCTTTCTTTGGTATCACGGCCGAAATTTAAAATGAACAGAATTTTATTATCATAGAAATGTATAAGTCAACAAAACTTATGAATAAATTATTTATCATTGATTGCTTTTTATTTTTTACTAGCGACCCGCCCTCGCTTCGCTCCGGATTAAAGTATTATACATATAACCCTTCCTCTTCAATCTCTCTATCTAATAAAAAAATCGCATTTAAGCATACATATTAGGGATATAGGGACAGAAAAAGCGTGATTTTGGTATCAGCGTAATTCGTCCCATTCGTTTTTCGTTCATTTCTTATGTCCGTCTCATTCTGTGTTCGTCACTCATTCTTTATTCGTCTCGATCGCTATATGTCCCTATCGTTTTAAGTACAATTATGTAAGCTGTCTCTTTCTTAACAAGTCTTTTTCGTTTTTCGTCACGGTCTTCCTAGGACTCATTCTTTCTTATTCCCTTTCAATTTTTGTCTCATTCACTTATTCGTCTCATTTTTTGTCATGGATTCGTTATTAGTCACATTCGTGATAAGTCTCATTCATTTTCAGTCTTTCTAAGTTCGTTACATTCGTTTTGCGTCTCGGTCACTATTTCTATCTTTTTCCGTCAATCTTATTTTTTTTTTTAATTATATCTTATTGACCGAGTGATCGTCATAATTTCATGTAATTTCATACATTTAAAATAACACTTTGAATTCTGACAGTTCATTTCCTTGGAAATGCTAAGGAGGTATGACTCTATTCTATGGAACAATTAATGATACTAAAATAATAAATATATCTTTCCATTATGGATGTGGACTTTCCATTATTAGAAAATTTGCGTTTCAAGATGATGGCCATGATTTTATTGTAAAAGAATACCATGACCATTATTGACGGCATATCAAAATCTATGAATGCAGTTATTCTTATTTTTTCATATGAAATAATGTTTATCTTGAGAAAAATTAACTATCTTAAGTATCTTAAGTCCCAGACCCTTCAGGGCCCTCATTTTTTTCCGTTCTGTATATGTACGGGACATATAAACTTCAATTTGTTTATGAATTCCGATCCGGAGGACATATGAATAGCAACTAAGACCTACTAGTACGGGACGATTAGCGAACGTGCCCAAAAAAGAACGGAACGAGTTACCATTAAAGACAAAAAAAGAGTGAGACGAATAACGAAAGTGACTAAAGATAAAGTGCGAATGATACCAAAAAAGAGAGACACAAACAAAGACATAGTCCTAGGAAGACCGTGACGAAAAACGAAAAAGACTTGTTAAGAAAGAGACAGGTTACATAATTGTACTTAAAACGATAGGGACATATAGCGATCGAGACGAATAAAGAATGAGTGACGAACACAGAATGAGACGGACATAAGAAATGAACGAAAAACGAATGGGACGAATTACGCTGATACCGTGATTTTGGATATTATAAGATTATAACTTGAATACATAAGGATCGTGTTTAGCGGAGTGATCAATTATTATAGTAAGCAAGTTTTTTTTATAAACTAGGCGCTTTTTATTATTCGCTTTTGTCTATTCAGTCCCAAGTTCATGTATTTGCTAACACAGTTGCCCAATTTGGTATTAATTTTGGTTTAGTAATTTCCCCTGGTCCGGTCGACCGTAACACGGAAAAAACTAATTGCCCGTAGTCCGGTCAGCCGGACAACCGAACCGGACCACCGGGGAAGAACGGAAATCTCCCACAGGTGACACACATTGAGATTGCGAAGCTGGTGGAGGCCAAGGATGCTTGGTGTGAGTCGTGCCCTGGAGTGGATATGCCAGTCAACACCTCGTCTTCCATCAATCCATGCATATCCCTCCTAGAAGATAATCCGGACGATTTAGATTGCGCCCGTCTCCTCGTCGTCTCAGCGGGCTGGCTGTGTCTCAATAGACTTAGGATTTATTATGCGATGAAAAGGTCAAAAATTAGACGTTCTGCTAGCACCTAATCTGCTCTACCTCTTTCATTCATCATAAGCTATACATCTAAGCTTAAGCTTATTTTAACTATTAAAATTTTGTTGGTAGGCAGTGCAGAAGACCTTAAATTTCCTTGGTCAGCCACATATCCCACATAGGTACCTGATACGGTGGAACACGGAAGTTGGTGTTCATTTTTGTACCTTATGCTCTAAATTCAAAAGACTATCAATTTAATACGTTACTTGGACAAAGAACACATTGTCATGGCCACGACATGGCAAATGTAACCTGGCGAGTTTACGTATGATATCAACATTATCAACTGCTAAATATTCAAATACTTCGATAGTACATACCTACGTACCGTACAGTCAACCATTTGACTCCTAGGCCGCTATGGACTATGTCAATAACGTTGTGAACAAAACGGAAGCGACTTCATTTAATTTGGTTTACAACAGGTTGACAAAGTCCATAGTGGCGTAGAAATGATATTGCTTGACTCCACATACAGTAAGACCGCAAATATAAGTTGCGCCGGCAATCTTCGTCCACGCAGAAAGGTGCTCACTAATGCCGAAGATAAACGAACGTAAAAATCAATTCAATACAAACCTTGTCGTGTTACGCTTAAGGTAGAATATGAAATGACAGTTAAACTCGTGCTTTCTCGCTCATGGCGATTAGCGATAAGCGGTTAGCGCTAGAGCATCATCTCGGCTTGTGTATGAATGACAACTGACGCGCGACGCTAAATAAAATGGCGGTCGACGGCGTCGCTGCAATGGCTGCCGAATATTTGACCAATAGCCGTCGAAGTTTTACCCGCGCAAACGTACTGCCTTATAATTGGCCAAAACGTTTTCGCGCCTTCTAAAAAAATGCTTTCTGCGCAGGTACATCGTTGACTTGTTGTAACTTATATTTGTGGTACTACTGTACGCACCTATGCATAGGTAGGGTACAATAAGTAATGTCGCATTCGCCGGATGTTGCTCATGTAACCGATTACCGTTGCAGACTCTTCGCGATGTCTGGTTACAAAACTGGATTAAACCAGTTATTTCGTGGTTTGTCGCATTTGACAGTATATTTTGATGACACGGTGGCCTAGTTAGGAGTGACCCTGCCTCCGAAGCCAGCGGTCCTGGGTTCAAATCCCGGTAAAGGAAGATATTTGTGTGATGAGCGCGAATATTTGTTTCTGAGTCTTGGATGTTTTCTATGTATTTAAGTATTTATTTCTCTATATAAGTATGTTTATCGTAGTCTAGTACCCATAGTACAAGCCTAGAGCTTAGTTTGGGACTAGGTCAATTTGTGTGACATGGTCCCACGATATTTATTATTTATACTGGGTGATTTTGGGGTCATGATCCGGGATGGCCAAAAGTGAATAAGATGGTCATACTGAACCACTTTTCCGATGGGACCAACCACGAAATCGCCAAAAAAACAGATGTTCCATACAATAACTCTCAATTAATTCATCGTTAATGTATCGATTCGTGGTTGGTGGTATAATTGCGTCATGGTTGCCAGCCCAAAATAGAGGCAATACAATATGGTTTACCTAGCAGTATAGAGACAGGCTGTTAACTGATCACTAGTAAGCCTTATTATAAGGTAAGAAGATTCACAATTGGTCTGTTAGTGTCTTGGAAAATTCTCCTTGTCTGTCATTTATATTATTCCCGTAACTTTTCTTTTCTCAATTAACCTTTTCAACGCTGTGTCAAATACAAAACCAGAGCGAATGTCAACTTTGTCCCATAGATACGTCTATTTTGCGCTGTCAACCATGGCGAAAATATCCATCAAGAGCGTTGAAAAGGTTAAATAAAAAAATACAAAGATATAGTATGTTGGAATTGTGCGTGACGTCACGCCGTGGCACTTATTACCACGTTGTGACGTCACGAGTCCCTTCCGAACTTTGATGCGCGCTATCTTTGTCAAATTTTATTGGTTTGATAAAGCAAAAAATACATATCCTCGTAAGCCCAACGGCCTAAATTTAGGACATTTGTCAAAGTGACTTTAAACTTTAGCTGACTTGCACAAGGTTCTTTTTTGAACTAGTAAAATTTGACGTGGGCCTCAGGAGGATATTCAATATTTTTAGATAACCTAACTGACTGCTTAATTATAAAATATCTATCTATTCTATTCTTCGTAGTCATAACAAACTGTAAATATATTTTGTTGCGATTTGTTTTTGTGCACGTCGTAGGTAATGGCATTCGCTAGATGCGGGCTTTAATGGCTACCCGCATTATCTAAAAACTAAGGCTTAGTAGTACGTCACCACGCTAATATACTTGCCTGCATACGAAATCATGCAAATTTCTTTATCTTAAGATAAAAACCCGAAGACAGCGAGGTCGGACTAAGGTTAAAAGAATACTGTTTCATTTTAAGTGATGTGTAGCGACATAGAGTTAAGGGCAGTCTTACAAAAGCAGTGCTGGCATCTTCGTAAAGTTTTAAAATTTAGGTACTCCCCTATAACTCTGTGTCTGACGCATGATGAAATTAAAAAAAAACATTATTTCAGTACCTAGTTTAAAACAAAATATGCGTCATTAAGAGGGCGCCTAAACTTGCTGGATATGCTACTGACATGTCATAATCAGTTAACGTGAGTCAGTGGGTTTTTCCTTTTATAAAAAAAATTGCATTGATACCTAGTACCTACTAGATAAGTAAATAGATACGCGGGTTTGTTTGTTACTAAGCGTTAGGTAGGTACAGTCAAGGGGTTTAATTTCTATACAGCCATCGCGTCAAATATGCCAGTGGCATAAAGTTGTGTAGATATTTTTGACGTCTTGGGAACGTATATATATTTATGCCCCATACAGTCACCTTATAACAACAAGTAGCTGCACACACTTGTACCTTGTCGCTCTATCGCCATTGACAGATTACTGCAGCAGTGCAAAAATTACGTTAAAGTGACAAACCACTAAAGTGTGCATCCAGCAGCGCCTTATAAGGCCGATTACTAAAAATTTTCTAGAATCTTGAAACTTAATGTTTTTAATAAATGGTAGGTTAGGTTACATGATTACCTACAACGCGAACTGCAGTTCCGCGGCTAGAAATTCACGGTGAAACGAAATTTCTACGAATCGGCGAATCATTAACGAACCATTTAATGAGGCCAATAAATGGATCGACGTTCCATTCGTCCACAAGCCACACTGTCACTCGCTCTTATCCCTTATCAATCGGTGATACCGTATCGGACAGCATTCGCGAATCTACAATGATACTGTATCGATGTAAAGTGTTTACCCGCAAGTGGCTACGGCTTTACTTGGTCCTGTTGTTGTTTACGACAACTTTGTTGCTTGTAAGAGTCAGTGATTTAAGGTTGGTCATTAGAAAGTCGTTTTTAACCTTTTCGCCATGTCAAGCCGTCGGTGATACCACAATATCGTGTAACTAAAAATGTTGCAAAATGTACCTATCACCGACGAAATATAAGACTTGACTCAGGAGTCGTCATAAAACAACGCGACTACACGATTATCGCATATATTGGGGTGTATTTTTAAAGCGAATTTTTAGACGTCCCAAGCTCATTAAAAGAAAAGCGAATAAAATTAACACTACAGTTATTTTTTTACACATTGAACACACTAAAATACATTCAGGCATTTCATTTTTAACATTGTTTTATTACAAAAAAAGTCCAAAAAAATATACAAAAAATCAGGTTACATAATGCACTAAGTCTGTGAGCATTGTCCCACTTGCGGTTTACTTCAAACAATTTAGCATAACTGCATGTCTAAGAAACGTATTAATAAGTATTACACATAATTAGAAACTAGAATAAAAGACGCATTTCACAGTGTTTCGTTTATTAGAAATGCATTTTGGTATAAAAATATATTGGCTAATGTAATCTTGTCCCACGCTTAGCAACTAAAATCATAACGCTCAAACACCCGCGAATAACTCTTTACTCGACAGTTGTACCGTCATGTTTGCATTACTTTAGGTAAGTACGTTAGTTTTGCTTTGGTATTCAAGTGGAGTAGACGCGTTACAACGGATTATTAAGTGTCTGGAGAGGTAAGTCTTTTACGGGACGTAGTTTGGTTCACTTTAACGTCATTTCCGTGGGATACTATTTAAGGGTCAAAAAAAAATTGATTCCAGTTTATCTTTTGACACTTAAAATCATATTTAGTTATTATGTCTAGTTAAAGTCTGTATATTCATAGCATGATTGGTTTAGCAGTAATCGTCAATATACTCGATTGTCATCATTTCGCTGGCGTCATTTCCATGGTTATTTTACCCACCGAAATGACGCAGTGACAGCGAAATGACGAACACAGTTTTATTTGATACAATAAGTACAGAAAATATTGATTAAATGTAACTTTAACACGTTCAAAATGTGTTATTACTAAGACAAAAACGAATTGCGGTAAAACTACTCAATATGAATACTAAGTACTTATACGAAACTATATCAAAAGGGTCCAATATTCAATACCCGAACAAACTGTGGTATACAGCTAGCAAAAGTCGTTTAAATTATGTGTAATTTGTTAGCATACAATTAGATGATTAACAGTTGCGTTACATTGAAATATTTCTAAGGGCAATTGAAAAACATAAGATCAAAATGAAATAATCTATACATATACAATTAACGGAGTCACAAACCTTTATAACTACTTCTTTTTTTTCAAGTTAAAACATGAACAATGGCCAAAACAAAATAAGATAAAAAAGAGCAGTTAGAGAAAAATAAACTTGCTGAGAGAATAAGGAGAAATAAAATAAAAAGTGATCCTGTTCAGTATGAGTTATTAAAAAAGAAGGATAGGGAAAGATATTATGTAAACAAATCAAGAAAAAGATTCTCACTATCACAACTTACTTGTTTTAATAAATAATGCCGAATGAATATACTTACTTTGTTTTTTTGAAATACGTGCCCCAGTAGATATCGAATTGATATGATTTTTACACTAGTTATTAATGATTCGTCATTTCGGTGTTGCCCACGTCATTTCAGTGGTACATTTTTGTTCAAAATTTATTTACTGCTAAACTATTAGCTTCTGTGAAGTGCCCTAAAAAGTATAGCAACCCTTATGTTAATCATCATCCAAACCAGTAACTTTAGATGCTAAAATCTTGAAAAATAAAAACCCCACCGAAATGACGTGAAAATATTGTTTAAAAAATTCACCCATTGCTCGTACGAACGCGCGATAAAACATATTGAATTTGAATAAGTGTCCTGATCGCATTATAATCACACCTATTCGAGTAGTCGCGTAGTTATTAGGATGACCGCTCACACGACAATCGATGGTCGTCGCACCTTATTTGCTTTCCCAGTTACGCTTTGCACTATCACTGACGCAATGACACCTGCCATCACAAATTTCGATAAGTTCCTGATTCGCCGGATTCCTGTTTCGCCGGATTCTTGTTTCGCTGGATTCTTGTTTCGTCGGATTTATTTGTTTAAGGTAAACTATAGAAATATCGCGGCTTTACCTATCTATTAAATAAAAGGCAGACATTTCGGTACATTAATAAAAATATTTATTTGTCCTTAATTTAATACCGTAACAGGTGTGTGGGGGGTGTTAGCGTTCCCGAGGGAATAGTGTTAAAAACTATTTGAGCGGAATCTCGGGCAACATCTAGGTAGTTTAACAAGTAGGTATAGTTTCATCACGCCTGTCGCCTTTAACTTAAGCACATCTCAAACCATATCGTTATCTTGGCAACAAATCCAGCCGCACTCGTAAAAAGATTTTTAGTTATCATAGGTACTTAATATGCTAATTTGGAGTCCCACATCTCAAATAATAAGAAACTATAGGACATTTCAAGCTCGCCGCAAGTAACTCCGGGCGATAGTCATACATTTAAATTAAACCATTTAAATGTAGGTACTTCACATCGAATATGGTCACTCAACTATCTTAATCCAGATATCTTATCGCCACCCTTGAAATAGGTACGGTTAAGGATTTAGCCATACGGTGGGTGAATTTCTCAACACAGCGCTGCGTCGATCTCAAAGATAAAGTTTTATCCGGCAAGTTTAAGAAGTCCCGTCGGAGCGTACAAAACACATTTTAGCGCGTGCCTTCTCAATTAGGCAGCAGGCAGGTGAGTCGAGTTCTGTGTCGTATAAAGCTACCTAATTAAGAAGGCACAAGGCACAATTAGGCAGCAGGCAGGTGAGTCGAGTTCAGTGTCGTATAAAGCTGCCTAATTAAGAAGGCACGCGCTAAAATGTCTTTTGTACGCTCCGACGGGACTTCTTAAACTTGCCGGATAAAACTTCACCTTTGAGATCGACGCAGCGCTGTGTTGAGAGAATAACTCCCCTCTGTGGTCTTCATCATCAGTTCGACTTAACCAAATTTAATGCAAACGCTGGACTTGTTACTGGAAACACTAAAATCGCTATATGTCGGAAGTCGGTTAAAAACGAGATGAATGCCTAAAAGTGTTTTAGCAAAGTAGAACAGAGGTCCAGATTTATATTTACGCTAATATTCTTGCCCGATAAGTATCTAGATTTTCTCGAGTTTGCGAGTTTTGCGAAAAAATCTTCAAATAAGATAGATAAGATAAGTTATCGGTGGGATGAAAAACTGGCAATGATTTCATCTTAATGATGAATCAAACTGGCAGGTTTATAAAGTACGTACCTGTCTTGGTGAAAAACTTAAGTAAAGGACTTGGGGCCCATTTTATAAAGCTTGTAACTTGTAATATAAGTAGAAGTCTCTTTTCATTAGTACGTATTAAAAAGGCCACTGTTGTAAGCAGTAAAATTGTGTACAAAAGTAATATGGAGCTTACGTCAAATTTCAAATATAGAATGTCAAACAGTATACCGATGTGTTACAAGTGTTACAACTATGTACATACAACTTGGCTTGGTATGGTATAGTTAATTTTCGTGACGAAATTGAAAAAATACCGTTGTTAATAGTCCTAACTAGATAAGTGCTTTCACTTTTTTGAAAAGCGCCAAAAGAACAAAATGTCTTCTTTCGATTTCCGTACAAAAGGGACCCGAATCGGAGCGCTTGGCGTTCATTTTCATATTAGATCTTTCGCTTGATATCGCGTATCTCTGAATATTCATTTATATCGGAGACAGCCTTGTCCTACGCATGTATGTAGATACGTGACTATGTTTCACGTTAACGGTCAATGCCAATGTCATGTGGGCCTTGAGATTATTTTGGGGGAAAACGTTACTTTTGAAGTGATCTAGTACGGCAATTTAATAGAACACTGGAAGTATCTACTTAAAAAAGCGAACACCTCAGAAAGGTCATGGATTTCCAAGTTATAAATTAAGGTAGGATTAACATCGTAAGACCCGGTGTGCTATATAAAGTACATAATCCAGGCAATTCGATTTAAATTTTATTTCAAGTCTCATAAAGTTCATTTTTATTTGTTTCCAAATTGAAAATGTCATTAAAGTGCACAGGTAATTGAAGTTTATTTCCTTGCTAGTAGATTCAAATTCCTACTCACAAAAATCTACCGGATTGTAGTATGGTGGGCCTCAAGAGGTTAAGGTCGGTTTGCACCAAAATTTTGTATAGCGTCGACGACTTACTACCAACAAGAAAGGAGGTTGGGCAGAAATGCATGGACCACAGTAATTACTAATAAGCGATATCTTATCGGAAAGCTATTTTATATTCTACAATTGTTCTTGACGGGAAATGTAAAATCGCTTTGAGAAATTTTAATAGTCGTCCCACCGTCTTTATGTGGGAATATTTTTTTTAATACACCGGGTCACACCCTGTTGCCATTAAGTCAACCTAAAGAGAGTGTACCTACGAAAAAATAATCCACACTTGTGTGATCTAGATAACTTGGTGTGCCTACAGCTGTAATAAATAACTATGAGACGGCCGCATAAAATAAGTCCCTATTATATCTACTTATAACTTTTGAAGCAGCATGAAGCAGGATAACACAAGAGTTAAGATAAATAATTGTAAAAATGCCTCCTCACAGATAATAAAATCGCGAACCGTTGGTCCAAGGCCGAACGCAGTCACTGCCAAGGTCCCTTCCCACGGCGTTTTAGTTTTTGCATTATTCCCGTTGCCAGCGTTAGTGGCGAGTTATGAATGAATTCAAACTCCAGGTGTTAATTAGTTTAAATATACAAATCCTTCAGACTTGCTTAAGGTTATAATTATGACAACTAGATTCCCATGGAACTACGATTACGTACGTTTCATCTAAAAAGCTTTCCTTCTTCGTTGCTTTACTTGCTTATAACAAATAATACGTAGAAAAAAAACCATACCTGATTTTTTAAACGTTATTAACTTATTACTGATATTAAGGTGTTATTATATTGACATACTCATTCATAGGTACATACTTTCACGCCTGCCTTGCAGTGGGGTGGTACGGACTATGGAACGCCAGGTGCTTCCTCTACTTTCATCAGCCTCTTGATACACGTACGTCGCCGGTTTCGGGACTTTCGGGTGCTTTTAATTTGGCCCTTCGCGAATCTGATCACTGTATGTGCGTCCCATACCGACATTTCCACTCTGTTATATTTTTTACCCAATATTTATAATCAGGTGTTCTGGTAATCTAGTAAAGAGGATGTGGTATTTTGGGAATGAGCAAGGGAAACCGCTGCGTAACTGTAATCCATAGTACTTACCAACTTTGTCATTCAGACCCAGCTGCTTCGACAGTTGTGCAGTCATAGCGTACCGCGGTCCTACCAGAAGGACTTACTAGAAATCCTTCTGGTAAGAACGTGGTACGCTATGATTACACAAGCACAATAACTTAAAAAATAAATGTTTTTTAAGTACTTGGGTCTGAATGAGTATTAAACAATAGTACTACGGAATATAATAGGTAATAGGACTACGGGCCGTAGTGACTACAAGCTGAATTTTTCGTTGGACTTAAGAGGCTATAGGACTAGGACTAGCCTTACCTAGTTCAGGGCCTCTGTTCTACTGCGTTATAACGATATCCAGTTTTCATCATTTATGTCACAGTCGCCATTATTGTAAATGACATAGCTGGGTACGAATCTGAGCGGCTCAGCCTGAGGCATGCTCGCTCCGCGCGGCGAGCTTCTCGCGAGCCAAATTATTGCACATAACATGCGCGGGTGAGGCAGCATGCTCGCCGCGAGCCGGCAATGTACGTCGTTCAAAATGGCGTCGGACACGAAGACAGCCGCGGCTGCGTTTATCATAATTCACCGAATTATTAACAAAAAGAAGAAGAAATCGCCTCGGTGGTGGAGCGGCTCAGCAACTTTATCAATGTACGCGCCTCGCCCACAGACTAGTTAAAACTTATCGTTCTGCCCGCGGCACGCTCGGATACACGTCCAAATTACGCAAGGCACGCACACTGAGGCGCCTTTGAGTCAAAAGGCCGACTCTCGGCGGCTCGCCGCGCGCCGCTCGCCCGCTCCTCGCGCACAGCGCGTGAGCGCGTGCGAATTTGAGCAAAATAGATGAGCCGTGCGTGCCTCAACCCGAGGCTGCTCTAATTCGTACCCACCTTAAGAGTTATCAAAACGTTGACAATATGGAAACACGTCAAGACGATATCGTTATTGCCGTGTAGATACGTCAGTATCTCTATATAGTTGGTGCCGTGTAGAATCCCAGCCCTGTTCTACGAAAGCTCACAACTCACAATACAAATCTGTCAAAACGGGAATTAACAAACCTAATTTTTTTTATTTAAATATTTAAAATAGGGAACAAACCGCTTACGGCAAAAAACCGGCATACATTCCGCGCACAATGGGCATCAATGAAGGAGCCGAGCAACAACAAAAACCGTATTCTGAGAATTGAGATCACTGTTGAAAATGACACATCATTGCCTAACTGAGGGCAATGTGTCGTCAGGCATTCCTTATTCATCCGCCATTAGATTCGTAAGATAAAATTGAGCTCTTATCCGATATGAGAAAACTACTTGAGAAATACAATGTTTCCATAGACCATCCTTATTATCTACAATATGAGAATATTTGAACCTCGTAAGTGAATAAGGTACATACCAATTTCACCACACGATGTTAACCACTTAACAAACGATTAGAGCGTTGACGGTTGTCGAAATGCATGAACTAACACTACTAACAGTCGATCAACATTGATTAAATTTAACATCGTATGGTGAAATTGGTAGTAAATTTATGAATTAGTGGCCCAGAATCCACTTCGAAAAGGCACCGTTCTTAAAAAAATACTTGAAACTGAATTTGACCTTTTTAAATACTTATATCGAACGCCGGTGTCAGTTTTGACATTTTTAAAACAAAAATCGGTCACTTGCCACTTGGATGTTGGAAACAATGGCGACCTCGCGGAATCAAATAAGTAAATCGGTTTTTTTCTGTGGAATCTCGAGTTATATTAAAGCAATTTTTAATCCGAATTCTTACTTAAACGTTATATTATATTGATGAATAAATCTTTCTCTTTATTATGATTTCATGGAAGCAGTACACGAAAGTTTATGTCCTAAAAATAGGTTGTTGGGATGTTATTTTAATAGTTGTTCGTATACCTACAATTTGTCATTATTGTAGGACTGTTATTATGTTTGGCTGTTATTATATTTAAGACTAAAGCATTTTTGGTGATATGAAAAAATATTAATAAGAACTTATGAACAAAGGATTCTTCTCTATTTGTATTTATTTTATAAACCTGTTTTTTTTTAAACTTATAACAAAATAGTGGTATAAAACCATTAATGCTAATATAATTCTTTCATGAAATTAACCCTACAATGCATGACTTTTTATTCGTTAAAAACATAATATATATGTGGTTATTGTGTTATTTAGTTATGGTTTACTTCAAAGAAATTATAAAATGGTATTGTATGAGTAGGCATTATTCCAGCAGAAATGAATTATAAAATATAAAAACATGTTAATGCCTTTAAATTATTATTGCCACCTTAAGGTTTAAATGATTGTGACATTTGTGTCACTGGACTCACTGGATGTATTTTAGGGTTAAGATCCAACAACCTAAAAAAAGGACACGCTCATAGTACTTGCCCTTACATTATCTAATATGACTTATGCCTGGAATATGTAATATAATTATGTTATAGCAACTCGAAAGTTCGGGGCTTCAAGCATATGTGCCTTTAATTAGGACACTGGGTCATTATTACAAACGTCCTACACATAGTTTGGGCCTTACGACTTACGAGGTTACTTTTCGAATATTTCATACAGTCCACTATTCTCGCCCAAAACACCTATCGTTTGCCCTCGTTTGCCGTCGTCTTGACAATTACAGTAACCTTTCACTTTCCTCAATCTCTCAAGGGTTAGCTGGAAGAGATCCCTTAAGGTATAAGTTCGCCTTTGTACATCTTATAATTATTATTCATTGTATTGTTTTGATTTTTCTTTTGTACAATAAAGTGTTTACATACATACCATACAGTACCCCTCAAGAAGTCTGTGTAACCTGACCTGAAAAAAGTAAAACAATAATAGTAGGCGGGTTCCCTTCATCTGGCATAACTTTTTTTGGCATAATCATCACTTGGCATAATCATCATTTGGCATACAGTCTTTTTTTCAGAAACCGTATAACTTTTCAGGGTTGTTTAAAAAAGCATTGCATAGAGCCCATTAGGTTAGGTTAGGTTTATTTTATAACAATCCTAAAAAGAATACGGTTTCTGAAAAAAAAGACTGTATGCCAAATGATGATTATGCCAAAAAAAGCTATGCCATATGAATGTAAACCATAGTAGGCATCTAAGAATATTTTAAGTTTTCCTTCCTCTAAAATACGGATTTAAATAAATATTCATAATATTTATTAAGGAAATACCGTACGCGACTCAGCCAGCATACCAGAACGTCAGTTATAATACTTATAATTCGTCCGAAGAGTAACCCTCTTTTTCCTTCGACTTAACTTACCCTCTAAAATGTTCAAAAATAAACTATCGTGCCGCATCAAGTGTCCTATCATCTTTCCTCTTCTACATTCTATAGTTTTTAAAATATGTCTTTTTTTCCTTCATCATCTTTAAAACCTCTTCGTTGGTTTTCTTTTCCGTCCAGCTAATTTTTTCCATCCTTCGCCAACACCACATCTCAAACGTTTCCAACCTTTCTCTATCTCTCTATTTTAGTGTCCAAGTCACGCTATCGTACAACGCGATACTCCAGATGTAGATTCTAATAGAAGTGTCTCGCTTCCTCCGTGCGTGGCAAACAGTCCGATGCCGATATGCAATGAGTGTAAGTTCCTCGGCTTCATGCTTGACTCTCATCTTAACTGGAAGTGCCATGTTGACAAACTGTGCGATAAACTGAGTGGTGCCGTCTTTGCGTTGCGTAAACTGGGGAGGCTTATTGCAAATGATGCATTAAAACAGGTGTACTTTGCACATTTTCACTCGTTGATGTCGTATGGCACGCTCCTATGGGGAAACTCCACGGATGCCAACAGGGTAATGATTATGCAAAAGCGTGCCTTACGTACGTTAGCTGGGGTAAAACCTAGGCACTCTTGCAGGGGTCTTTTCATAGCGCACCGCATATTGACACACTATTCTGTTTACATTTTCCAAATATTAATGTTCGTAAGAAATAATATTTCCTCCTTCGCCCGCGTCAATATTGTTGGCAAGGAGCTCCGCCACACCGGGCGTTTGAGAACAGTTCCCCGTCGCATGGCACTTGCGGGTAAGAACCCGCGTGTCATAGGTCCCACGTACTATGAGCGTCTACCCGCCAAACTTAAAAATGTACAATCCGACGAAGCATTTAAACATCAGCTGAGAAACCTTTTATTGGATAATCCATTGTACTCCGTGGATGAATATATGGCACTCAAATTGTAAAATTATTATTGTATTGACATTTATTAATCTATGTATACCTATTGATTGACATCGGATAAGTGACCATTTACTAGATATTTAATAGATTTGTTTTGATTATTTGCATGTTATTTTTGTATTCTTTGATTATTAGTATTTATGTCGACAATCTCAATGTAATTTCATATTTTTTGACATTTAATGCAATTTATATTGTAATATTACATTGATGAATAAATAAACTAAACTAAACTAATAAAGCGTTTTTTAGCCTTTCTTCATATTTTAGCTCTTAACAGGTGCTTCTTGTTATTGAAGGCTTTTTAGGGTTCTGTAGTCAAACTACGAACCCTTATAGTTTCGCCATATCCGTCTGCCCGTCCGTCCGTCCATCCATACGCAGCTTAGCGCAGAGACTCTTAGTACTAGAAAGATGTAATTTGGCATGAAAATGCATATTAGTCACGCCAACAAAGTGGTACAATAAAGTGTAAAAAAAAACATTTTTTTAGGGTACCTCCCCTACACGTGACTTGGGGATGTATTTTTTTTTCGTCTACCCTATAGTGTGGGGTGTTGTTGGATAGTTCTTTTAAAAATATTACGGGTTGGTGAAAACAGTTTCTCGATTAAGTAATCCGTTTATGAAATATTAAGCTTTTAAGCGCTAATTTTTGTTAGAGTCAAGTGTCCCCCCCTTACAGCCAAAACTACAAATACTAAAAAACTGAAAAAAAAACTTAAATGAAAGAGCATACAACGAATTTTAAAGGAAAACTATCACGACTACGTAGACATAATTGGTTCTTGAGATACAGGCAATTAAAGTGTTTTTACCTACTAAAATCATCTAAGACGGCACCAAATGACTTTGAGTAGAAAATTAGTTATTACTTGTTGTTTTTATGTTTGTACTTAACGGCTTCGGAACCCTACACTGAGCATGGTCCGACATGCTCTTGCCCGGTTTTTTAGCCATGGCTATCCTCCCAATGATGTCTGCGGTGCATCTGGAGTCATACATATTGGTCGCGATTTGAACCTGCAGTCAATTTAGGCTAAGTCGCTACTATGACGTTTCAAAAGAGTTTATTGTTGTGGAAAGAATGAGACATAACCTAGTGCATAATTTGCCCTTTCTAACAACTGATAAGGGACCCAATGACATGTACAACTCATTCTTTCACACATTCATGAAACAATTTAACGCAGTATTTACATCCAAATCGGTTGTGGTTGGTGGTGCAAAGGTTTTCAGTGACTGGGCTACTGCGGACTTACATAAGCGTAGAAGAATACTGTATCAACTATATGAGGAACGGAGGTATAACGCGAGTGAGGAGTTTAAGGAACATGTCAAACAGTATTCTAAGCAATTCAAGATAGACTGCCGTATAACTAAGCGAAATTTTTTAAGTAACAAAATCTTGAATAGTTCTGATGTTATTAAAACGACCTGGAAAATAATTAATGAAGAAACAGGTCGCCGAAAAAAGAACATTAACGACTATCGTTTAAAAGTAGATGGTAAAATAATAGATTCCAATCCAGATATCGCAATTGAATTTGAAAAGTTTTTTACCGATATACCAGTGTCCACGACTAAGTGCTTGAACTCTTCGCCTGCGTCTGCCATTGTACTTTTAGAAGATAACGTGCCTGAATGCAGTATATACTTTGAATTCAAGCGCGTTACTGCCTTGGATGTAATTAAGGCATTCAACTCAATCAATATAAAGAAAACCAGTGACCTTTGGGGAGTGTCGGTCCATGTACTCAAATCCTTAATTGAAGTCATAGCATCTGACTTAATGGTCGTATTTAATCACTGTGTTGATTGTGGTGAGTTTCCTGATCTTATGAAACATAGTAAGATAATTCCATTATTCAAAACGGGTAGTACTTTTGACCCCACAAATTTTAGACCAATATCCATACTACCCACTTTCAGTAAAATATTTGAGAAATTGATTTTGTCACAGTTAGCGGAACATTTTCGGTATAATAATTTATTACACAATAAACAATTTGGTTTTACTCGGGGTCGCTCGACAACCGAAGCTGGTGTTGAGTTGATTAAAAACATTTTTAATGCCTGGGAAGGGTCACAGGATGCTTTAGGTATTTTTTGTGATTTGTCCAAGGCCTTCGATTGCGTTAACCATGACACATTGATCAGGAAACTACACCACTATGGAGTTAGAGGTACTGCGCTAAACTTAATAAAAACGTACTTATACGGGAGAATACAAAGGGTAGACGTGAATGGAGTACGATCACCTGGGTCATTGGTCTCAATGGGCGTACCACAGGGCTCAATATTGGGTCCATTTTTATTCCTCATCTACATAAATGACTTACCTTACCTTATAAAGGACAACCATGATATAGTATTGTTTGCTGATGATACGTCACTTGTGTTCAAAGTTAAACGACAACAGCAGTTTAATGTCGATGTAAACAATGCTATATCAAAAGTAGTCGATTGGTTTAGTGTTAATAATTTATTACTGAATGAAAAAAAGACGAAATGTATAAAGTTCATGACTACTAATGTGAAAAATAGTCAAACTACTGTAACTATTAAAAATGACAAACTAGACCTAGTTAATGATACAGTGTTTCTTGGTATAACGTTAGACTCCAAGCTCCAATGGGGTCCTCATCTTGCTGGATTGGCGGGTAGACTCAGTTCAGCAGTTTTTGCAGTTAATAAGATTCGGCAATTAATAGACTTAGATACCGCTCGATTAGTTTATTCTAGTTACTTCCATAGTATTATGTCATATGGTATTTTACTGTGGGGTAGTGCTGCTGATGTAAATAGCATCTTTGTTCTGCAGAAGAGGGCTATTCGTGCTGTCTACAAGATGGGCCAGAGAGACTCGCTTAGAGATAAGTTTAAAGAAATTAATATATTGACCATGCACAGTCAATACATTTATGAAAACATTATTTATGTTCATAAAAACATCGCTAAATTTAGAAAGAACTGTGACATACATAATGTTAATACCAGAAATAAATATAAGCTCGCAGTGCCCTTCACGCGGCTCCATAAAATAAAAAACTCTTTTATGGGTAATTGTATTAGGTTCTATAATAAGCTCCCAAGTAATGTTACTGAACTATCAGTAAATAAATTTAAGAGTTACGTTAAGCGTAAACTAATTTCTAAAGCATATTATTGTATTAAAGACTATATTAATGATAACAATGCTTGGGACTGAATTGCTTGTAATAAAATGTTTAGTCCTTACGACAAAAGGTTGCAAACGTCGAAAAAAAAAAAAAGACATCCGACAGAGTTTCTTACAGGTTCTTCTCTGATCGGTCGCGATTTGAACCTGCAGTCAATTTAGGCTAAGTCGCTACTATGACGTTTCAAAAGAGTTTATTATTTGTAAACCTACTTGAATAAAGATTATTCTGATTCTGATTCTATTATTTGTAAACCTACTTGAATAAAGATTATTCTGATTCTGATTCTGATTCTAAATTTATACCTCTATCTATGCTTGTAATTTTACCAGTTGTCCCCACACCGAAACAGAACAATGTGAATAATGCTGCTTGGAGAATGAGATGGTAGTGTGTAATGTTGGTGTACTTTTGGGGTAAGTTAAGTAAACAGAATTGCGTGTGAACAGCGCGTGACGCCGCTTTCGTTTACATCACATAACTATTGTATTGGGCCAGACTGCTCGACCTTCTAATTTTACGGTCGTCACGAAAATCAATAAGATAATACAATTGCTACTTAATTTTTCGGTACCATGCAATGTGGGTCGCATTTTGGATCGCGGGATATCGTATCGATATCGATCATAATCCTACTAATATTGTAAATGCGAAAGATTCTGTTTGTGTGTGTTAGTTTGTTACTCTTTCAGAATGCAACGGCTGGACAGATTTAATATTCGCAAAACATGACATTTTCAAAGCATTTTTATTAACAAGACATCAATTAGACAGTTTCGACGAAGCTCCGCTGCCGCGGAGCTCCTATTTCTCGGTGGTGCTATAAAACTAACATAACCTAAACCTACCTACGATTCTATAACCTAATTCCACTATTTGCAAATATCATGTTTTGCGAATATGATATTCTGCGAAGTATTTACTTGTATATTATATTTCGGTGTTAAAACTAGAAATCGTAGAAATGGACCGCGTACCTTTATTCTTAAACTTCCCATACT
The DNA here is from genome assembly GCA_949316455.1 of Acleris holmiana. Taxonomy (NCBI): domain Eukaryota; kingdom Metazoa; phylum Arthropoda; class Insecta; order Lepidoptera; family Tortricidae; genus Acleris; species Acleris holmiana. The sequence goes on from OX438764.1 coordinate 4,402,594, forward strand.
AACATCGTAACAATTTGAGCTTTTTAATAATAACTAAGAAACAATATTTCATAACGATCATTCCGACCATGTTTACAACCCACTTTCGTTTTTCTTCAGTAAACGTAAATGTTTAGAAGATATTTTGTTGATTGACGAGTCAATGAAAAAGCTTCCGTTTATGATATGAAATAAAGGATGCTTTAGACACTTATCTTGATTGGGGCTGAGCGGAAATCCCTTTCTAGCAAAAGGAGTTAGAAAGAGACTTCCGCTTATAATTTGTAATTTTTAGCTTTATAAAACAGGGCCCTAGATTTTAGATACCCAACTCTTTTAATAAGAGTCCAGGGCCTCTATTCAACCGCGTTATAACGATATCGTGTTTGACGTGTTTTAGAATCACAGTCACAGTCGCCATTATTGTAAATGACATAAGAGTTATGAAAACGTTGACAATACGGAAACAGGTCAAATACGATACACTATACCTATTTTACAACGCATTTCAAATTTTAATACTTATTTGCATTCGTTTTGAATAACAATAATCTTGTTTGTATGTGCCGTTGTCAAAAATGTATCAGCAAAATGTATTCAATACATCTTTGAATATTGTACCTAATTTATTTTTTTAGTTATACAACGTGTTACAAAATAATCCGTAAAAAAGAAATTACGAAAGTAGTGCCAACCCTTTTTAAATAACGTCAGTAACGTCGTTTTTGTACACGTTGTAAATTTATTGTACTTATATAAAATAAATTTGATCAATATTTTAATCGTTGTGCTCATTCATGTCACTGCTGCTTTTGCTATATTTACACTATCAAAATACAATAGGATCAAAGGCAATATGGTTTTATCCTGTAGACTAATAGAAATAATATTTATTGCGATAGGGTTACGGTGGCACACGCATACAGCTTCTGCAGATCAAGCATAAAGCCATTTGCCTTGAAAATATGAAATATATGTTCTTGGAAGTTTAAAATATCGTGGTCCGAAACTCGGAAACCGTTTTGAGATTGGTGCACTATTATCCCCAAACTGAAGTCTTCTAAGCTCAAATGAATAAATATAGTGACATCTTTATTGATAGCTATGGGTGCCTTTATTCTATTTTATAAAGGTTGAATCATAGAATGGGTGAATGTCCGGAGAACAACCATATTTTTTTATCCTGTTTACATCGTTACATAAGGAAACATGGCTATTCGTACACTGACTTTAAAGTATTGTTTAGTAAAATAATTTATTTAAAAAAAACTAATCGTCCTACCCGGAGTCATTTCAGGAACAATTATCTCGTTCCTTATTCAAACTTACGTGTAAAAAAGTGAGTGCGGTCGTTACTCTATCTATATTGTTCCTGAAATGACTCCGGGTAGGACGGTTAGTTTTTTTTAAATAAATTATTTTACTACCTTAGACCATAGGTCTAAGGTAAGAGAGAGAAAGTTTGCAGTCAACTTTTGTCAAGTACCTATCGCTACCTCCGATTACGAAACTTTGAAACATTTTCACACACCCTCACTTATTCAGGCGTGAGTAATCCCTTAGGCCTTTGCCGGCAATTATCAAGAGCCTTATAAACCCGATTGACGTAGGGCTTCCTAAATAGGTCGGCACCCTTGGCCGAGGTCGGTCACGGCCGCAGGTTGCGTCAGGACAGGCTGCGTGACGAACCCGAATTTAGACACCAACTTGAAAATCAATCAGAATTTACCGACATTGTGTACAGTTTACATGGTGTTTAAAGCAAAATCGTTTTAGCTTTTGGAGATCCATAAAAGAGGAAACTTTTAAGCATAATAGAGGGATTATTAACTATAAGCATCTAATGGTCACAAAAAAAACCCTTTTATTATATCCACAACAAAATAAAATAAATGAATTCAAAATGCGCATAAAATCGAGCCACTATCCGCGTTAGAGTTATGCAATGAAATGAAAGTGAAAAATAACAAACTTGACATTGGCATCATCGCGATAGAACGTTGGACCCGATCCAGTAACAAAAAAGAACCGGCTACTTCTAATTTTAAATTTCCCGCCCAACTATACCGTTGTAGCGACCGGGATATAATAGTGATTGCCATGAAGGACTTTTGTAATCGATCGATTTTGTGGTGCAGAATTAAAGTTACCGATTATGAAAAAAACATTAATCAAAAATTGATATTCTGCAACGATTGCGGTCTGCGATTATTGATTATGACTACAGCAACGTTTCTATTCAAGGACCATAATACCCTCTATCAAACCTACCTGTACTCTGCGTTAATCAAAAATAATGAAACACCAACTTAAAATAAGCACCACACGTTAACTTGAAAATAATTAGCTTAAAAAGGTAACTTTGATAACACTCAACCCTTTTAATTTAGTACATTGCATTGAGTTTTGGCTATAAAATTGAATTATTAATGGACTACCTATTATCATTCCGAATATTTCGATCAATAAATAATTCTCTGACTAATAATCATTATCATTATGTGTGATAAAGTTCCCGGCCATTGGTTATATGATGGTCAGGACGACAATTTGGACTCGGACTGATGCCGAATTAGCGATCCGCGAGCTACATGGATATGGGCAGCCAAGCCGGGGTTCCTCGGCAAGGCCAAGGTTGATTGAGGAAGGGCTGCGGTGGGGGCGCGGGGAGTCGCGGGCTTAACGCTCCGCGCGCTCCCGCACCGACCATTCTGCACCTCGCAGTCGACTCTGACGGTTGTACAAGCGCAAGGTAAGCAGCTCAACTTTAATTTCATCGTCGCATCCTAGCCGCCTCAACCGTCACCGGCATTTCTCAAAAGTAAACACTTACAAGTTATATTGAGTGACACGTTAATCTACATCAAGATGTGTAAAGATAACGTTCAAGTGTGCAATTTTATCGATAAAACAATAGCTCGCAGCCAGAACTCGGGAGTTGCATTGAAATTTTACCCGCGAAGCCATTTGGGTGTTCTCTCGGTCCCGGACGTTTCCCTCCGAAAAGTTTTGAAGCGATTCCCGAAGGGCGGGAAGCGTGCGGGCTGCGTGCCGCGTGTCGCGCATCGATCCGGCACCCCTCGCCACTCCCGGCTCCCGGCACAGATACATTCATTTGGACAAAACATTCCATCACTGCATTTAGATTTCGCCATTTCTTTTATTTATTGGTAGTTTGTAGTGATTTAGTGGATGTTTATCGCCTAGTTTTCTAATTGGTATTAGTGAAAATGGGTGGTTGTGCAACGAAAGAAAACAAGGAAAACAAACCGGTGGATGAAGCCGACGGGTGCGTATTTCTCCCGGCGTTCATCTCTGTTCACCGGCGCAATTTTTTTGTTTTTCTTTTGTCAATTTAGTCTGCTTCATTCTTAAACACGAGCTATAAAACAAGTCGTGAAATTAAAAAAAAAACAAATACGTGGTCAATAAATTGGTGGGTGAATCACTCACATCGGCCATTGAACTAATTTGGGAAGTGGTCATTTCCGGATAGCAATAGTGAACTTTCAAAAAATGTTTGTTAATTTGACGAAATTTGGTGTTAGTTCCTATATGAATGTCAGTAATAAATTGCGGTGTATGTGTTTTTATGTGGTGAATAATAAGTAGGTATCTAAAAAGATTTGACGTTTTTGCATCATAAGTTAAGTTGATTTTGAAGGAACATCTTAGTAAATGCTTAAGTTTAATGCCTACCCCAGATACAAAACTCATCAATCATCATATTAGGTAGCTACGTGTCATAGCATCGCATTCTTTCGACACATAATAGCTCAAGTTATGTATTTGCCGGTGTTCATTCATATCGTTTGCGCGCTGGTAATCCGATGACTTTCGTAGAATCGTCGATAAGTTGATACCGTAATCTAACGACGCTTAATTATTAGTGTACCTTCAGGAATGAATGCAAGTAGGTAATAAGAAACTGCGATAACATGCTCGTTGGGTTGGCTGGCCGCGAGTGGGAGGCACAGCTGCGCGCGGCGACGAAGCAGCGCCGGTGCGCAGTGAGCTGACACATCCGTTCGACTTGCGCGTGCCGGTCAAGGCGACCTCTGGCAAAATTACGTAATTCCATCACAAAATCGAGTAGACTAGGGTGTGTTCGACAAACAATTCAAATAAACTTGACTAGTCCGCGAAACAACTTCTTGACTTGTAGTTGTAGGACACTTTCTTGCATTTATATTGTGCCTTGATTACGATTCTTGAACATGAATTACAAATTTAAAGTCACGATTCCAATAGTGGTTTGTGGTGGTGCTGTTCTTGCGTATTACCTCATCAGGCGGTTTGTACCTTGTTTTTTCATAGTGCACTTGCATTTCCAGCTTTTTTACTTACCTTTGCAGTTCGTTTTACATTATGAGGCTAGACTAGTAGCACATCCTCATTAATCGATTAAAAAATTACGACTATAGGTTTATAACTTTTAAATCTCGATTATGTTGAAGGGGGGTACATCACTAATTTCTTTTTAATTATTAATAATCTAAGCGTCGCTTTATTCTTTGAAAACGTCACTGAAGTCGGATCGTGTAACGGTTTATTTATTATTTTGTAATAAAATAAATTTAGGTTCGATTTTAACTAAAATGTGTACACGAGCGACCTGTGCAGCACTGAAGTCGTTAGAAAAGTTATTCCTTGTTTTACATTCGTTATTAATATACAAACAATGTGTTAAAATATGTGGTTGTGTTTTAACAGAAAAGCCGCAGCAATGGTGGACGCCGCAACCATCGAGAAGTTGGAGGCTGGATTCAGCAAGCTCCAGGCCTCTGACTCCAAGTCGCTGCTGAAGAAGTACCTCACCAGGGAGGTCTTCGACGCTCTTAAGAACAAGAAGACCTCTTTCGGCTCCACTCTGTTGGATTGCATCCAGTCTGGTAAGATTCAATTTAATCCAAATTAAAGTGCCAGGAGTAATATCCACTCAATATAAAAAAATATTGTTTTACTGGCTTCAGTTTTTTTTTTCAATTTCGTTTTTATGTATCATAGCTTAACTTATCAAATTTCAAAACTCGGTCTAATCAGATAAATAAACGAATAATGTGATTGCACCTTCCTACCATCCTAGATTATTAACAATTTAACATGACATGTTATTATTGATGTGAAACTTTTTTTTATCCAAAGTTTTATTCCCAAAATTGCATTGATTTTATTACCTAGATGGAAGTATTGCTAAAATAATTTCTATCATTTATTTCTACAATGAGTGAAATATCGAGGTTCATAGCCTGTTGTTGTAAATTATCTTTCTATCACCCCTACAATTTAAGTAATAGAGCACTGGTAAATTACAATTATATTGTTAATTAATACTAATTAAATCTTTTTCTTTACAGGTGTTGAGAACTTGGACTCTGGTGTCGGAATCTATGCACCTGATGCTGAATCATACACAGTGTTTGCTGACCTGTTTGACCCCATCATTGAGGACTACCACAATGGTTTCAAGAAAACCGACAAGCACCCTGCCAAGAACTGGGGTGATGTTGAGACCCTCGGAAACCTGGACCCTGCTGGCGAGTATGTCGTCTCCACCCGTGTCCGTTGTGGTCGCTCCATGGAGGGCTACCCCTTCAACCCCTGCCTGACTGAGGCCCAGTACAAGGAGATGGAAGATAAAGTCTCCACCACTCTGTCTGGACTCGAGGCTGAGCTAAAGGGAACCTTCTACCCCCTGACTGGCATGTCCAAGGAAACCCAGCAGCAGCTGATTGATGACCACTTCCTCTTCAAGGAGGGTGACCGCTTCTTGCAGGCCGCCAACGCCTGCCGCTTCTGGCCCACCGGGCGTGGTATCTACCATAACGAAAACAAGACCTTCCTGGTGTGGTGCAATGAGGAGGACCATCTCCGCCTCATCTCCATGCAGATGGGTGGTGACCTGAAGCAGGTCTACAAGAGGCTGGTGAATGCTGTCAACGATATTGAGAAGAGGGTTCCATTCTCCCACAATGACCGTCTTGGTTTCCTGACTTTCTGCCCGACCAACTTGGGAACCACCGTGCGTGCGTCCGTGCACATTAAGCTGCCTAAGCTGGCTGCTGACAAAGCTAAGTTGGAGGAGGTTGCCTCCAAGTACCACTTGCAAGTGCGTGGTACCCGTGGTGAGCACACCGAGGCTGAGGGTGGTGTATATGACATCTCCAACAAGCGCCGTATGGGCCTGACTGAGTACGAGGCCGTCAAGGAGATGTACGACGGCATCGCCGAGCTCATCAACATCGAGAAGTCCCTGTAAACAGATCTCGCTATCAGTATTCTTTTGTATTATTTTATCATTTTCATTGGAAGTCGGATGGGTTGGCGCGACACTAGTCAGCGGAGCCCCGCGCGGGCGCCCGGGCGCGCGGCCAGACCCCTATACTGTTTGTAAAAGTATTTTCTATAAGGAAATGGGAAATAAAGACAGCTAGCGTTAAGGCCAAAAGTTGTATTTTTACTACCAAACTACCCCAAAGTTACTTATGAATAACAACACTGGAACTGAAATAGCACGCCATGACGTTTGAAACTCTAGTTGTAACTGAAGTTTTAGTGTTGGTATTTTGTTAGCAGTAGTACAATAGTTATTTCTATAGATGACTGGAAATTATGCACTTAGTCATCTTCATCTACGATATGACGATAATATTTAATTACATGATATATCTAACGCTACGTCATCTACACCGTTATGTTGTAAATTAACACCACGAGACCCGACACCGTGGGTCGGCCTTAAAAGTAGCTGCTTTACCTTTGTCACTAACGTCATGGTTGAACAGCTGCACTAATTGTAAAACGTTAGTGACAAGGTACTAAAGTGAGGTCGACTGTACCATACTGCAAATACTGTACATAGTGCAAAGTTATCAAAATATTTATTTTTCTTGTAATTAGGACTTGAAAATTGAATTCTATAAGCAATTAACAATAACTAGAATACCTATACCTATGTACGTCATTTAAAAAACTTTTACCGATATGACCGTTATCTAATGTGAGCAAAGATATTAAATGTACCTTATAATATTAAATCTCTATGAATGTGGGAAATCAAAGTATAAGTAGGTACATGGATTTCTTAACTCCCGCATGTGATCAACCTAATCTCTAGAACGTTCCAAATTAACCTATTCCTAACAAATTATGGGTATGCTCAGAAATAAATACGTAATAATTTGTTAAACATGTAGGTAAGGTACACAGAAAAAACGGCGCTAAAAGCGTTATATTATAATGGAAAGGCATAGCCAAAAAGGCCCTGTTTTAAACATCGAGTTTCGAGGTGTCTTTTCCTCGACTATAGGTGAAGAGTAGAAAGGATACAAAACCTTTGAAGCTCTCTAGTGTATAGTATAGTAGTCTTTGGCTCTAACTAAACTTGTGTTGCATAGTAACCCAATACCCGTTGACTAGTCCAGAGAAGCCCTACACTAATTAGCTTTTTTCAGGTAGCTGGCTACCATGTCATGTCAATCAATATAAAACTGGACAATAAAACAAACGAACGCTAAAAAATCCAGTAATCCGTAAACGGCTTAGAGGCGATCAAGCTGCTTACGTCAAGCTATCTGGCTGGATCAAACAAGATAGTGCACGCACACGACGAAGCTTCAGGGAGATGACAAATTACTCTCGCGGAAAGATATGAAGTCCACCCTAACAGCTATTATCTCTCTATCAATTATTAAACGATAAATAAGGTCATAAGAATATGGAAGGTACGCCATAAATACGCCACGTCGTAAATGCCTTCAGCTTGGTAAAACGGAAACTACACTACAATATTCTCAAGTTAAAACACCGCGCTACGCGTAGAGATTTAAGTTCAATACAATTTTGACAATATGACACCGAACGCCCTCGTTTTTTTGCTCCGCTCTGGGCTTAGCGCTATTAAATATTTTACTACCTATTTATAACACAACAATAATTTTATCGATTGATTGCTCCGTCAAAGCAGCAAAATAACGCCACCACGCTACGCTAGCCCTGGGGCTGTATAGGTAAAAACTTAATATATAATAATAATTAATTTTGTACACAACCACATATAACAGGTCCTTTACTTAAGTTTTTCACCTATACCTACTTTGAACTCCGTAATTTGAACTTTGTTTATTGCTTTCCCTTTTGCTCACAGTTTGTAACTAATTTGCAAAAAAGTGATGGGGCGATCCGAAGTTCGAATTACGGATTTTAAAGTAGAGCCGCTGGATAACGAGGTGGTTGTAGAAAAAATAAGTTCGTGACTGCAATTACCTACTTTAAAATCAAAGTACTCGTACGAAAATACTTCACTTCCTTTCTCTCAATGGGGTACGAATGACATTAACCCGTTAAAGGGATGTGGAATTCGAAGGATCGAATTTGCTGCTCCGTAGCAACCCTGTATTTTTGTTTTGTCAAGCTTTATAAATTACAGCCGAATGTGTAACAATCACGGTCCGTGCAAGATTGACTTCAAAATTATCGGTAATACATAGCAGGCATGTAATTTTCGCAACCCGCTTGAACGTCTCCGAGGTGCTTAAGCAAAGGAAGAAATCATAGCAGAAATAGTTTTATTTGACACACTTTTTTATGGTAGCCTTAAGGGCCTGACACGCTTTGACAGAAAAAAATACTCTTATTACTACTCCTGTAAGAGGAAAAAGAATATTTCCAGGTTTTGTCTCTATCGTCCGGGCATTTTAGGGTTTTGTAGTCAAACTAGGAACCCTTATAGTTTCGCCATGTCTGTCAGTCCGCAGCCTAGCTCTGAGACTTAGTAGTAGAAAGCTGTTATTTGGCATGAATATACATATTAGTCACGCCAACACAGAGGTAATTTTTGTTAGAGTTAAGTGTCCCTACAGCCAAAACTACAAGTGCTTAAAATCTAAAAACTTCAATGAAAGATCATAATTATATAACGAATTTTAAAGGAAAAATATAATTGAAGAAGACATCATTGGTTCTTGAGATACAGGCGATTAAAGTCTTTATACCTACTTTAATCAAATCATCTAAGATGGCACCAATTAACTTTAAATAGAAAATTTGTTATTATTTCTTAATTTTTATGTTTGTAGTACTTAACGGCTTCGGAACCCTACAATGAGCATAGTCAGACATGACATGCTCTTGTCGGGGCCCGTTTATCAACAGCTTGTGACTTGTAATTTAAGTGAAAATCTTTTTTTAATACATATTGTTGGAAAGAGATTTCCGCTTAAAATATAATTTCAAGCGTTTGATAAATGGGCCCCTAGACGAGTCGCTAGATGTCAAATCTAAGTATATACTTTGGCTTAATCTATGGGTAGCATTGACAAATTAATATTTTTTCTCGCGTAGACAATCATGAGCATGTCCAAATTAATAATTTGTGTTCTTTAGGAGTAAAATAAAATCGTGATAGATTTAATATTTTCTACTGTAATTTCTTTTGGCCAATTATTATAAATTGTTTTAGACAAGAATTTTATAAATAATTATAGGTATGATATTAATTTAATATCTAAGTCTGTTTTCAAAATGCGTAACAAATTTACTTTACTTGGACATTGGACACTAACAAAAACACTCATATGACAGTGACAGTTGACACTGTCAGTCAGCAAGCAGCGGAAAAAGCGAAAAAGCGCAAGAGCGCAACTGTCCGAGGCTTTTATTTGTTACTGTGGAAGTAATTGTAATTCTAATTAGCGCAATGTCGACTCCTAAAGCTGAGAAAGATTTACATTTACCCTTGTCCAGAGTTAAAACTATAATGAAAAGCTCCCCAGACGTTGAAGCGGTCGGCCCAGAGCCGTTATATATAGTAACTAAAGTCACGGTAGGTTGGCATTGTTTTGCCGGCGTTGCTTTAACTTTCCCTGTTATAAACTGGCATTTCATTTAAAAAAAAAATATTTTTTTCTAGGAACTTTTCGTCACGGATTTAGCAAAGCGAGCTTTCAAAAACAGCAAAAATAAGATATTAGAATACAAACACATCGCGGACGTCGTTCAAGAAGACGACACCTTGGATTTTCTTAGAGAGATAATGCCTAGGAAGATAACTGTGCGGCAGTTCAAGGAATTGATGGCGAAGAAGGCAGCGCGGGGCGATCGGTCGGACGCGTCGAGTGACGACAGTAGCGACGACAGTGAGGAGTCATCCAGTGACAATCAAGACTGACAAAGAAAGAAGCTTACAGTTAATCCAAAAACGTATCCAAGTAAACCTAATACTCGTTCTAAAAATCCAAAAACATATCAAAGGAAATCTAAATGACTCGACAGTGACAAAGTCAAAGACACCCAAGTTTAATGATATCACAATGGGTAACCGGCAACCTTCGGGGAGGGAAGATGGCCGATTGAAAGATGACCGGCTTTTGCTTTTGATTTATTCTGTTTACTGTTTTACTCTACTCACTTCACATTAGCAAAATCACTGCGTACATCGCAGTGGAACGCCATTAATAAAAAAGAAGAAGAAGATATCACAATCAAATACAAGTGAAGTGTAAGCAGAGATCTGCAAATCTGGAACATAAAGTTCCACGTTGCCATTGCTGTTGAGTTGTGGAAATGAGACATTATAATGTTAGTAATTGAATTGTTTGACAAGTTAGCTGTATTACTAAAATGTTGACTTACGCAATTACATATTCCATATAAACATTTGTGAGATTTCATATAGATTTCTAAAATACTTCCAAAATGACTTAGTAGGTACTGCAGATTGGATAAACCGGTTTGTGCTATGATTTACATCATCTTAGTTATGAATTAAATCAAAACTTATTGACACGAGACACTTTAGGTAACGGAGGAGGAGTAAGTACATGTAAACTTAAAAACGTTATAATACTAAGAAGTCTAAATGTTGATCTAATAATGTAGCTTGGTGGTTAAAGGATCCTTGTTCTTCGTAATGTAGTTCAACTGAGTTGGTGATTGCTCGACGACCATGAGCAGATGATTATGCAGAAAAAGTTAAGTGTGGCTTGAAGACTTGTATCAATGGCAAGACAAAGTACATTTTAGACTGAAATAGATTTTTGAGACATTTCACTGTACTTTTTTCCTGGCCCCGAAAGTTGGGGCTTAAGTTAGATTTACGAAGATGGTTCCTGATTTCTTTCTTTTATTAATAACTGTATCTTTTTCAACGCAATCTTATTTGGATATTTAAGCCTGATTCTTAGACTACCCACAAAACAACAATTACTGCTGCATACTAAACTTTTTAGATTTTATAAGCATCCTAAATTCGTTAAACATCTATGTTGGTAAAATTGATAGGTTGTTGTGTCCTCTATCAACCAGCTTTGTATCCTGACCAAAGTTACACCCTGTAGAGATCATAAATTTAAATCTTAATTGGGTTTTGATAAACCATTTTCATGCCTTGTTTACGATTTAAGGAGGTAAGTTACTTGAATATTAGTTTAATTGTGCAATCTCATCAACTACATAGAAAGTGCAGAAGATTATCAGTTTTCCTGATCCTGGGGGGCAACATAATATTCATTCCAAATGAAGCTTTCCAATGTATTAGTCTTGAAACAAAATTCTTTCATGTTTGCTAAATCATTTGTTAACTTTTACATTAACAGTATTTTATGTAGTTAGTTTGTAATTGTTTATTCCTTGTGCTGTTATACTCGATGTTATTTGTAAACTATGGATCTTGTATTAAATAAATAACTATTAAAATGAATGGTTTCTACTTAACGTTTTTTGTTTTTAGCGCCATCTACACCGTGACAATAGAACTACTTCGCACGTCAGTTTAATAGTATATAGTTCGTCATGATAACGAAAGATGGCGTTACAGTTAAGGACACTACAGCAAGCGAATGCAATTTTGTATCAGGTTGTTCGTGACGATTGTGACGAAACGGCAAACGCTCGATCCGCTGCCAACAAAATCCGCCGTAGCGTCCGGAACCGCTTTGGGCGCTTGCTATGGTTAGTCCTTTATACTCCACCATACTTTAAATTCAATTAAACTGATGGGTGTTTTGTAGTCAAGTGTTTAATTTAGGGATTCTCCTTTAGGCAGTTGTCTCACTCTGTTAGTCTGATTATCATACCGAGAAAGAGCAATGAGACAGGCGATTTGGGTGATTTTGCGCTCTGCAGAAATGTTACATGTGAGACTGAGAATCGAGGGATTCCTTTTTAAATAATAAGTAGTTTGCAAACAATACATGTACACTACCGGCGAAGTCTCGACACACCACCAGTCTCTGAAGGAGCTATTTAACAGACAACTTTCACGGCACATGACAACTATTGCCGCAAGACGCCTTTAATTACCGTGAAACTGTTGACTGTTGATTTCGTTAGTTCATAAAGTTTCCGTCAACATTGTTTTATACTCATGTCTACTCGTTGCGACTTTTTGCTTTCTTATTTTCCTCAATCACCCAAAGGTTAGCTGAAAGAGATCCGTTAAAGGATTAGTTCGCCTTTGTATGTTACTATTCTGTGAATATTGTATTTGAATTTCTATTTTTAGTACAATAAAGTGTTTACACACATGCATACATGCTGTGGACATTAATTAAAGGCTCTATTACATAAAACGCTCGCACTTGCTCGGCAAATCTCGTTCTATGGTGGATTGCCTTTCGCCACAGGAAGCGACATAATGCGTCGTCACAGTCGTGGGCAATGCGCATGAGTGCATCGCGGCTCGGTTTCTAATCAGTAAGTACGCAACGCTGCGTTGGATAAATACGTTAACTTCAATACGAGGGCTCAAACTCCCAACAACTATATAAAATCGACACAATTACGAGTCATTGGCAGTCAAACTATTGAACCCTGTCTACGCTTGAGGCATTGGGTTCTATGATGTTAGATATTCTAAGTTTCTGTAAATAAGTACTAGCTAGCGACTCGTTCGCACAGAAGAGGTTTTGTCGATATTTCCTTGCGAACTAGCTAGCTAGCTGGAATTTTTCGGGACAAGAAGTAACGTATTTGAGAGTGTCGGTGGCCTAGTGGTTTAGGGGGTCGACTCTTGATCGTAAGGTACCGAGTTCGAACCCCCGCGGACACCATGTACCAATGAGATTTTCTAAATTAAGTACATTACCCGATGCTCTTAAGGTGAAGGAAAAACATCGTGAGGAAACCTGCACATTCGAACAGCTGAGTGCGTAAGAGGGTAATTGCACAAAACATCCTAAAGGGGTCTAAGAGTATCCGAAAGGGCCCATCTGTAAGATATGATAAGCTAGCGTAAGTATTTTGTTTGTTTCGTGTTTAGGGTTTATCGCGCGTAAAATGTGATACACATTAATGCCCTGTGGCGGAAATGGTTTTTCATTTAGTCCTGTCTGACTCATTTACCTGTCGTGTGATAGAGACGTAGTTAAATCGCCATTGTGTCTTCATTGAGCGGAAAAGATAATGACAGTCATGAAAGCCACTTCGCAGTTCAGTGGAAAATACCTACATAACTTGTCATTAATACCTACCTTACCTGTCGATATAAAACAATGACGGTAAGTATATGCCTGCAACCCTGCATGTGATCTTAAACAACTCACTATGCAAGAACGGACGCATTATTAACGGGCGACTTTAGTGTCGCCTCAGATCGTACAATCAACATTTCAGGGGGGTGATTCTCTCAACACAGCGCTACGTCGATCTCAAAGGCAAGTTTTCCCGGCAAGTTTAAGAAGTCCCGTCGGAGCGTACAAAACACATTTTAGCGCGGGCCTTCTCAATTCGCAGCAGGCAGGTGAGTCGAATTCAGTGTTGTATACAGCTGCCCACTGCCCCTGGGCCCGGGCGTGCGTTTTCAATTATGTAGTTGAACTGTCGAGTTAGACATTTAAGAGAACTCCTCAAAGTTAGACACTAAATAGTCATAGAATAGTTTTTTTTGCCAGTTTCTCCAAATGATGATTTAGTGCAACATAATAAATCGCAATTGACATTTAATCTCGAACGTAACTTCATCTCTATCGGTGCGAGAATTGAGGTCGCCTGCGTTTTATGCATGTTAGATCTCATATTCTCAAGTTTAAGACAATCTAGTGATTCTATCTGCGCAAATGTAATACCGAAATCCTTGGTCTGGCATTATATCATGTTAGGGTCGGTGGCTGTAGCTCGGATCTCATTACTAGTCTACATTTGGTTCAACGGCCGGCGGCGTTGCATGACAAATAAAACGTGCAGAAACGAAGCCAAGGATAACATAATTGCATGTTAGTATTACTATACAAGTTTACAATATTAAGAACGTAAGGTAAATAAATATAATATTGAAAAAAAAAAAATAGTTACGATTTAATCATCTTGTTTAAATTGCCAAATGTATCTTCACCCCCTAATGAAACGTTAAAAAAAAAGTTGTGACAGTTGCAACTACAATTTCGTCGTATTTGGGTAAAATTGGGTCATGTTGCCAATTACACTCCGATTAGCGCGCAAATTTTTTCCACACTTTATTTTGACGAGCACCACGCTATACGTTGTCTGTCTGCCCGTATCTATACAACTTTTTCTCATAACTATACAATACAATACAATACAAATACTCTTTATTGAACACCAAAAATAAAAAATAAAAACAGAACATGGAACAGTACATTTAAATCATAGGTATACAACAGGCGGTCTTACCGCTAAATAGCGATCTCTTCCAGACAACCTTGTAAGAGAAGTAACTGAGGACACATATTCATGGCAGGGGGTGTAAACTAATTCGTTTAGAACTCAAACTAAATAACTACACGAAACAATTAAATTATTTCAATTTTGAAATTAGAACTATTTATAAATACTTTATTTATTTATAACTATCATAGTTACAAAAGTGTTTTATCGTACACGTATATATATTTATATCGCGCACTAAGATCAACGATGAAATAAGTTTAAAATAATAATTTAGTGTAAGTACGAGTAAATCCCGTAAACATGTAAAGCAAGGGTAAATTATTTCAATACGGGGTATACAGAGGTGTTTCACAATGGATTTTCTAGTGAATATAGCTTTTTTTTTTAAAACAGTAAAAATATTAAATATGATCATAAATTCCCAACTCTCATCTCTTAAAACCCCTACCTACACCGTGTATTTAAAAGAAGAAAGTGACTGAAGCTAAAATTTAAAGGGAATATTCCCTGGATATCCTAGGGGTGCAGTAAGAAGAGATTTTTGGAAATTCATCCCCTAAGGGGTTAAAATAGAGGGAGGCAGTACGAGTCGCGTGCGTCCTCTAGAGATAAAGTATATATTAATATCTCTTTCTTAGTACGTGACCCGTTCATAATAAATTAAAGTACTTAAATATTATTAGAGCTACCAAGTTATTGCCAAGCAAAGTCAGTAAGAATGGGTAACGAAACAACATTATTACTTAACTTGTATTTTGTTTCCGTTTGAGCAACGCACGGGAACTGCTATTGCTGTTTCGCGCCAACTGTGAAGTGCACTTTTGCAATGAAAATGGAGGCGTCCGTTTTTTTTTTCTCATTTGTTCGTAATAAGCTTTTATAATGATGGCAATGGTTCCATGAAAAGGTTTCAATATTTGGTTAATGTATGGTAATTCTGTGGTAATGTATGGGGTTATTGATATCAACCTACAGATATCAAAAATGTCCAGGACTCAAAATTGTTTTGATATTTTATTGCGATACATTGCATAATATCAAAATAATGTGGGGATATTTTTGGTCCCCGGACATTTTGGATGTGTATTTTCCCATAACTTATTTAGATTCTAGTTTTTACATTTCACCAATTAATTTAAATTTATTTTATACAAAATACATTATGCGGCTAATCATCAGTAAGTAATTAAATACTTAATAAATCAACATAGTTTCCTAAAATAGCCTATTTTCAGAAAATAAGTAGTTCACTTGGATTAAATTCCAGTGTCTCATACCTTTCCCAACCCGTTCTGTTACGTAAAGCTCGTAACAGCCGGTCCTGTTAAACGTAACGCCGGTAACACTAACTACTGGTTCTACTGCCCACCTGCCCCGTATTTATTACCGCTATTTAATACGAATGGTGTAACTGAGAGCAATCCTTGAGAGCTAGTAACGAAGTAACAACATTTTCAAAGCCATGCTATCCAGTTTTGTGTGCTAAATTGACGCTCTGTGGCGCTCTTGGCACTTTAACGTTTAGAAATGTTAAACAACTTTTGTGGTTGTTAGTACACAATAGATAATGGAACCAGTTCAGTTGGTGCTTAATTTATAAGATTCTATCCTGCGCGTTTGTCTGCTTAGAATTTGGTACGGATTAAAATAGCTTTACACAATTTCCAAATGGATGTACGCGATTTATGGTAGCTTCTTTATCGCGTGCATTGTGAATATGCCTTAATGGTAAGTATGTCACTAAGTAGATTGGTAAAATTTAAGTTGCCTCATTAGAAAATAATCCCTGAACACTAGGTTAATTAAACATTTCCATGTTTGTTTTACAAAGTAGCCATTAAAAGGCGTAGAAATTTCGACAGAACATAACTTAAAGTGCACTTCAACAAAGTCAATTGAACCACTCAAATCTTTCGAAAGACCTCCGACACAATCTGTAGCCCCACAGTATGAATCTATGATTTAATAAATGAATAACGTTCTGCAAGTCCATATTTGTCATTTGTACACACTTATAGTTAGTTGGATAATAAAGAGTTTGAAAAAACTAGGGTGTTCGGAGTAAAATAGTCATTTTTATTTTTTTTTGACACAAAATCTAATGCCTAATGGGATGATTTGCAACGTGAAATTGTGTAGGATTTCAAAACCTAGCCTTAGGTCATATAAGTGCAAAAAAACAGAATTGACTGACAGACGTGACTTTATTTAAGTTGTACGCAATTCATATAGGTGTTAGACCGGTACTTCTAGAATAATTTGGAGTCTTTTACATAATCAAAGTAAGTATGTGGTTAAAAATACAAATGAACGAAAACCAAAGTTCTATGAAATATCATTACCGCAACATTGGATTCCCTCGAAGTGCAAGAATAAATTAAAAAGCAAGGCTTTTACGCAGTCTCCAACGCGACCACGCTGCCATAACAAAGCTGCGCGCGCATTTGATTGCCGGCAGCGTATCCGATCGCACCGAACGCGGGAAAATCCAATTCGAAATTAGAATCTCTTTCGTGCCATTTTAAAAAGTTATCTGTGCTCCGATTGGTCTGTGTGGTGAAGTTTAATTAATTGTTTTCGATTACGAAAATGACCATCTACAGCAAATTGGTTCAGATTATTCTGATCTGTGTGTGAATTGGATTTCAGGATAGCCAAATAAAGGTAAGGGTTACTTTATTTATTCACACGTATTTATTCCAAGGTTATTAAATTTTACCCCGTGTGGTTGCCGGGTTAGAATAGCGCCACTCCATGTCTTCCCGTGGATGTCGTAAGAGGCGACTAAGGGAAATAAGGGCTTGTAGTATTGTTAGGCGATGGGTTTGCAACCTGTCACTAATACACTAGTAAACTTCTTGGCCTAATTGTGCAAAATGTGGTTACAGAATTATCAACAAGTTTTTAAGAGTTGTTGGTAATTCTGTAGCCCTGCCTACCCCACTCTGGGAATGAAGGCGTGATGTTATGTATGTATGTATGTATTAAATTTTAGTCTCAGACAACTGACAATTGTTAAATAGTAAGAAAGTGACATTTTTATTTCCTTTCCCTTGCCTATGTATTTTTTTTTACGAGCAAGCATATTTATATATGATCACGTTTTATTCTTTCAATTTTTTTTTCTTCCAAAAGTGGTGATGGAGTTTGAAAATGTATCTTGTGAAAGTGTGCTGAAATTTTTAGGCCAAGTTATTGTTTATTGTGTAATGCCATGATATGAAAATAAAAAAAAACATGACTTCTAAAACAATATTGAGGAATTATGTGTAAATATGAAGTACTTATTTGCCAAGCCAGGGCAAATAAGAAGAGTACATTGTTGCCGAGGGCAGAAAGTACCTACGGGATTTATGGATGCGTCATATAGGGGGCATAACTAAACTAAGTGCTTTTGTCAACTACTGTGAGAAAATAAAACAATTTCCTCTTTTAATTTTACATTAAAACTATCCGTCATAAGTGTGATGTTATGACTCCAAACCTACCTATTTTCGCTAAGCAGACAAGTTGAAAATCATCCAAAGATTATGAAAATGTCTGCCGTCGGAATATCAAACAAAACAACCTTTATACAAGTACAAACACTACCGAAGTTAAATTAGTTTCGAATTAATTAATTAGCTACCCAGTGCTAACCCTAAATATATTCTGTTTGTATGTCCCTTGGTTGACTGGTAGATGCAGAGAATGCCTAAAGACATCAAGTCCATCATTTGTAGGTACGTATTTACTTCATGTATTAAGAAAAAAAAGTACAAAGAACCTAATGTACAAAACAAAATAACTAAATTTTGACAGCTAATTAATCAAGTTGTAGTTGAGTTATATTTAACCGAACAAAAACAGACAAATACATTTATAAACGTTAAGAAAATAAGTATTCTGTAGGTAAAGGAGTAAAGACATCACTAAACCATTAGGCATGCATGACGACATTGACAACCTCTGACTCTTAATGATGTCCTGAGGTACAGCCAGCCACAATTGAAACATGCAAACTTTAGAGATATATATAAAATATACAGGGTGTCTCTGACCATGGGGCTTTAAATGTAGGTATCGATTCTACTCCTCAAATGCTACATCTTTTGTTCTACGACTTAGAAAATAACTTAAATTACAGTAAGTTATATGTGCTCAAAGTTTCAAACTTTACTAGTAAAATCAGTGAATTAATTTATTTTGTATGAAAAAAAAATACCAAATTTTTGAAGTCCTTGTATATTTTTGACTATTTATTATTATTATTTTTGTGTGGCAACCAGAAGGCAAACGAGCACACAGGCCACCAGCCCCTATTTCACCATCCTGACCATGACAAGTGACAGGAGACATTTCAGTGTACATAGCGCAGCTTACATGAAACCCAGTGATGTAACAGCGTCTTAACTCTGCAATGTAAACACAACAATGTGGACTGCTGCTTGGCGGTTGGATAAAGGATAAGGTTATGGTTACTAATATAAAAAAATGTGGACATGTTTTAGTTTCGGAAAAAAGCAGTTTGCCAAATTATATGTTTGTGAAAGGTTTTTCTTTGCATAAAATAAGTGAATCCTACAAAACCATTTAAGGTTGGCGCTGAGATGAATACGATAATAGAACAAGTTCGGTCAACTACTTATAATTATAGGAAAAAAAAACTATTGAATAAATTAAAAGCCCCGAGATAATGGCGGCCTCTTCTTTCCGAGCTGATGTCTCCTAAACGGCCCAACCGATTTCCATGAATATAGCTATGAACCATCTCAATGAACACAGATTTCTTTAAAAAAAACCCCGCGTCCGAATTGGATTATCCTATAATTTTATAATGTATGGTGAATCAAAAACCATTTCGAGAATAAGGGTTGTTCCACCATTCCCTGTTATCAGAATATTTTACAATATTAGTACTTAATACTTAGTTGTTTTTAGTTTATCATTTGACTTTATTTGACCTCTAATGTAGTGACGTCACGATCTTGATTGGTAAGTTGAATCTAATCAGTGATCAACCATAGCACTGCATGAAATATGAGTCTGAAATGCAAAAATATACAAAGAATGTATATCGAAATTTGTGTTATTTATTTCTGTTTTATTTTAACGCTTATTAAAATCAAGACTATTTTTAACTGTATATAAACATGACAATGTATATGATCTTAAAAAAAAGGACTGATCAAAATATAACTCCGTTTTGGACCCTCCGCCCGTAGGCTAGTAGTGAAATATGACTTGACATTGACATTTGGATCTGACAGAAACGTACAGTGCTGCCAGCCAAAAAAACAATCAATAACGTTTACTCAAACGAATTCAAAAGAGATAAAGCAAATCTCTAACAAACCAATATTGTAGTGTAGTCATAACATAACGCAAAGCTATCCTTAACAATTAAAATAAATTACTATACTTATTTTAAATGTAAAAACCACGAAATTAATGTCTTCAATTAGTCTATTTTATTGAAAAAAAAAACTATATATATTTTTTGGGATGTCCAAATTGCTTCATATGTTTGGGAGCTAGTTGTCACAGATAGACACGAAGATACAAACATACTTTTGTATCGAGAAGCTTAATAATATGAGGTTTTTTTTTTTGTTTTTATTTAGAATTTTAATCGTCTCCAGCTTCTTTGCATAAGTTAGAACGAAAATGTCAGATCCGTCAGAAAAATGTATCTAATACCTAATGCTAAAATGCTCATATAATTATCTTACACTGATTATACCATTTATATATTCTTACCTCAACAAATTATTATATTACCTTGACGCTCTTGAACTCTGACTAGTCACGCAATAACATTTAAAAGAAATACAATGGAATAAATAAAATGCTATCTTTTAATACAAAATTCATAACCCTTATACACACAGGGTGTCTCAATACTTGACGTAAATATTACGGCATAAGAAAGCCCCTTATATACCGGTGCAGAATGTAGTTTTAACTTTTAAATATGTTGATGATGGTGAATGATGATGGGTGGGGGGGGACGCCCGGCCGGAGCAGGCGATCGATCAGTCTCCCGGCGACGCTCCCATCCAGCATGGATCGCATCTTCTGGTTTCCTACGGAACAGAAGTGCGTCCTGTAGGTTAATGCTTTTAATTTTACGTGCCTCCGTCGTCGATAACTCGTTCTCCCCGAATGTGCGGTATCTCAGTGCCGAGTATATGACGCACTCGGCTAGGACGTGTTGGCTTGTCTCCTCTTTGCCACAGTGTGGGCATTGGGGATCCTGTTTAATGCCCATTACCGTTAGGTGTCTGCGGACAGTGTCCAGTCAACGCACCTGTTAATATACTGAGATCATACTTACCAAGATTTAGTAGGTACCTAGTTACCTTTTAGTATACATACATACATAACATCACGCCGTCATTCCCAGAGTGGGGTAGGCAGAGCAACAGAAATACCAACAACTCTAAAAAGACTTCTTGATAATTCTGTAACCACATTTTGCACAAACAGGCTAAGATGTATACTAGTGTATTAGTGACAGGTTGCAAGCCCATCACCTAACGGTACTACAAGCCTTGATTCCCTTACGGCCGAACGCTATATTCAAACCGCGGATAGATAAGGCTTACTTCGGGTTGAAATTTGACATTTGCCCATACAAAATGTGTCAAATTTTAATCCGAAGTAAGGCTATCTGTCCCCGGTTAGAATATAGGGTTCGGCCGTTAGTCGCCTTTAATATGTTAAGTAATTAGTTTAGGAGTTGTTAAGCTTTTAATTATACTGGTAAAGAAGGCTACCTTCTGATACACCTTTATCTCTCTTCTTCGTCTTTGATATGAGACGGTAATAAAATAAACCACCCCACGAATGTAGTAATGGGTATACGTAAGTAAGTTGGGTTATGTAAGAGATGAAGTAAACACATAGCTATTTATGGAAATTATAGTTGATTACTATCAGGCTATCATGGCTGGGTAATGAAGTGTACTAGACATCATTAATCTTGTCGAGTAAAAAACGTTATTAAGTAAATAAATAAATAATTATCGAGGGACAATCTCACACAAATTGACCTAGTCCCAAACTAAGATCTAGGCTTGTACTATGGACAACGATAAACAAGACCGAGGAACGCATATTCGAGCTTCATTACAGAAATATCGTTAAGTCGTCTTTAATTAATTCTTATTAACACTTTATCGTCTCAAAAGTTTAATTAATTACTCGTAAACATGTATAGTTGAAGAAATTCACATAATCGGCACCGATTCGTCGTGTGGTGCTAATAGACTTGAGCAGATTCGCTCGAGTTAATTATCAATCTAATAAAAAAAAAAACAAATCTTTAGAAGCGCTAAGTCAAATTTCTCTCTAAAAAGAAGTCAAGAGCGAGTTGGACTCGCTCACTGAGGGTTCCGTACTGCCGCACAGAAGGTAATTTTTATATTCTTATTTGAATTCGAAGTCGAATCGAAACGGGGAATACCTACCCAGCTCACTCTGGTATTTTTGTGTTTGTTGTATTTCTTCAGTGAAAAAGGTAGTTTTCTGGAATTTGATGCCGGTAGAGCCAACCCCGTGAGCTTCTGTTTAGTCCATAGGAAAAAATATTCTTTTACCAAACAATACAATTGTCCTGGCGTTATTATTTCTTTAATAAGTCCATGGGAGTGGCTATAAATAACTCGAAATTGGCGAAATACACCGCAGTAGTGAAAACCATTACTCAAATTAGAATTAGGTAGTTTAACAACAGAATAACAAATATTTCTGGCCGAACATTTTCCTAGCATGTCTAAAGTGTCAAGTTATTATTGGTATTTTGGTGAAATAAATGCCACCACAGATGGTCAGCCATTTAAAAAAATACAACAAATAGCTTCCGGATCTTGCAATGGTTCCGCTCTGGTTGCGGAGTGCAACTGTTGCATTGCACGGTGCATCCATCTTGGACAGTGTTGTCCCTTTCAAGTGTGGCTAATTCGACCAATCTAAGTTCAGCCCTGCAAAATGGCAGTATTTCTGACAAAACTCCTGAAGTAAATTCAACCTTATTAATCACTATATAGGATTGAATCTGCTTTGGCTATTGAATTCGAGATACTGCCTATAGGCTTAAAAGAATGAAATAAAATTTATCAAGCTTAATCCTAAACTTCATCATAATTTACTATCAGTGAGATCTAGGTCAATCGCTGGCCAGTTCTTGAATGAAAAAATAGGTATAATATTCCATACCTAGGTACTAAAAACGCCTTCACAACTTTATAGATTTTATGGCCATGTGCTCACGAGTTCTAGGTGAATGAGATGTCACTTTAAAAGTCCATCTTGCTTGCAAATCACTACTGCTTAAGTTAATGTGCCGGGCCGGGACTCAAGGATGATTATTATTATTAACATGGATAAATTAATTCGGTGAATATACTGAAAATGTATCTGATTTAATATAATATTTATTGCGGGAGACATATTATGTAATTTAAAATATTAAACAGATTAAAACAATGAAGCTCAGACATAAATAATTATACACATATAGTTGCATAAATATACCCTGGGCATTATTTATCGAGGTATTTGATTTGTTTATTAACTTAAATCTTTTAGTAAGTGTATATATGTATATATAATTTATGTATTATATATTTTAAATGTTAAGTTAGTTAGGTTTAGATTTAACTTGGTTTTAACACTGTTACGAAGTTCTCTAATTGCACCGGTTTATTCTCTGTTAAACATGTGGTGGAGAATGCCTTTAGGCATTAAGCCCCCCATTTATACTTCTTCCATTTATTTGTATTGAGCAAAGCAAATTAAACTTATAAATAAATCAATCAATCAATACTTTCAATCAAAACACGGGTAACAGATTAGAAGGGTATGTCTAAAGAAGCCAAACTATCGAAAATTTTGGGTGTTAAAGTTATTATTAAATTTGTATTTAATGGCTACTGTCCATAAGGACAATTCTGCCAGCGCCAAGGTTGGAAGCTACAAGAAATCGGTTGTAAAAAATCGTTCAAACAGTGTAGGTAAATGACCAGTTGATAGATCTGAGATAGATATACAACAATACAATGGTCAACTTTATTTGACCGACTGATACAAGAGAACAAGACAAGACAGACATCAGTTTTTTTTTTTTTTTTTTTAAAGTTTGATGTTAAAATCAGTAATAAATTTAGACAGAACATAAACAAAGGGAGTGTTGGGTGTTAAAGTTCAAAACACGATAACGAATGACAGATGACAGCTGTCAATCAAATAAATAAAGGTGAACTCACATATGACATAAATTGCTAGTTGTATTAAAAAAAAACCTTTTTTCATAGTCAAAACGCCTGAAGCGCGATTGCTCTTCTTTGTATACACTTAACATCTACATCAGAGTTTTAGAAATACTAAACACCAAATATAATTTAAATAATTCGAAAACTAAACGTCTTTGTTTATCTTTTATTGCCATAGGTAGATTTTACCACCACCTGTTGACAACATGGACGTGACCACAGATTAGAAGGTATGTCTGACGTGACTGGCGTGACCGTCATAAACTTGATTTAACGTAGTTATTCTATTTTATCGCCTGCAATTCTCCTCGTTGTGAATCTACCTGAACAATTCGAGGAGTCCGGAATTAATATTTGACGAATATTTTTATACCTAAGAAATATTATTTTTCTGCAAAAAGTAGACAAAAGTCGAGATTACAAAGATAAACGTTGTGGTCGTTGGGTCTCCGTAGTTTTTTTTTATAAATTGTTTCAGTATAATTAGTCTTATAGGTACGCAGAAGCTTTAACACCTGTGACAGATAGAGGTGCAACCGTTCAATTCAAACATTAAAGTGTGCAACGACCTATAAGGTCAAGCTTAACTATGCTTTTAATAGAAAACCAACTTTGTTTTGTCAACTGTCAAGATTAAATACCTAATGATCAATAGGTAAAACGAAACACATAAACTCAAAAACCTAAAACCCTTCTTAACGGAAAGCACTAATAATTCTTAAATCCTCAATAAACCACAAGTCGTTAACCTTACCTGTGACCTTCCGAAACTGGTAGTATTCAACAGTTACTTTACAAGGCTGCACATCAGACAGGCGTTCAGTGCCCGCTGTACCGATCTTCATTATAAATAGACCCGTTCTAGTGTCGCAGATTTCATTAAACTAATTCTAACCTACTTATAGGTTTGTTTGGACATTAGCGAATGTTGGGTGCTTGAATGAATTGGTATTAAAGGGCACTTGTAGTTAGGTCAACTTGATACATAACCAGAAGAATAATTAATAGTACGTACATAAGTTATATCTATTATTACTTGAATGATATCATAGCATAGGGCAGCTACTTAAAGTATATCTCAAGTCGTAGAAAATTGACATTTTTGGTGCGTTGAGTCCGGAATCTTATTCAAGATTACTTTTGACTAGTACACAAGTCCGATATCTTTATCTTTCGGTTCTTGAGGTCATACATTGGACTAAGTATATCCAGTTGTTTAAGAGATTGTAAGATCGGATAGTTGTAACGGGTTTTTTAATAGGGCGAATGTGGACAAAAGTACCTATACGAATTTATAGGTAATTCCGCCATCACTCATCATCGTTTTCGTTTTATTTATTATTAGGCCCCCGTTGTGGTTGCCGGGTTAGAATAGTGCCACTCCATGTCTTCCCGTGGATGTCGTGAGAGGCGACTAAGGGAATAAAGGCTTGCAGTATCTTCTGCTAGGCGATGGACTTGCAACCTGTCACTAATACACTAGTTGGTAAACATCTTAGCCTGTCTTTGCAAAATGTGATTACAGAATTATCAACAAGTTTAGAGTTGTTGATATTCTGTAGCTCTGCCTACCCCATTCTGGGAATGAAGGCCTGACGTTATGTATGTATTATTAGGACAAAATTAAAATGCAATTTTTATTTTTATTAACCGTCTCACTAGAGCGTATGTATTACGGCTAGTGCGTTGACTTATATTGTTCGGTTCCATTTGTGAAATTACTGTAATTTGTTACCCTGAAAACAAATGAATAATTAATAATTTTTCTAGCTCTTTTTCGCGCTGTTCGTAGTTCACTAGGTAATAGTGGAACCAGTCCAAAAAGTCTACGATCACCTAAGATGGTTACATAACAGTAAGGTTTCATGTCGTGGGTTTTCAAATTATCATAATTAAGTATATATCTATTATAACCATTAGGTAGAACATAATCATCACAAACATGTCAGCTGACTGCTAAACCTACTTACCTGGATTTATTTGGGAATGATCCTCATATAAACACGTACCTATTACATTTTATTTGCTCCTTTTTTTGTATGATAAATGATAAACCGCGCCTCGACCTCCAGTAATTTGAATGATTAATCACCTCATATAAGCCTCGCTTGTTTGTATAGTGTTAAAATTTCGAAATACGGCTGGGCTGGCATAGCATGCTGCATTGACCCAGGCCTTCTTGATTACCACCCAAAATCTTCTCCAAGTTCTCCAACGTCGTTTCTCGCGACCATTCTCAGATCGCCGTCGCTCCTTGTGGCATGCCTGCAAACATTGCGTCTTAAGGTTGAGTTCCGGTACACAGGAAACCACAGTTCGATATTTAATTTGTGCGTTTTAGGGGCACAAACCATAAAAACCCAGTCAAGTACGAGTCGGACCCGCGCATTGAGGGTTCCACACCACACGACTCACACTTGGCAGGTTTTTCTTTATTGTGGTTTTTCTTTAGGGTTTGCATTATCACACCAAATTTGAAGCTTGTATAGGTATGTATTATCATTTGACAATAGAACAAAAAAAAGGTTTAAGATTTTATTACTACCTATAATTGTGATTTAATTACCGCCTATTCTGAAAAGACCAACCGGGTGTTTATTACGGTTCAAAACATACTGGGGGTGATTCTCTCAACACAGCGCTGCATCGATCTCAAAGATAAAGTTTTATCCGGCATTTTGCGCGTGCCTTCTTAATTAGGCAGCTTTATACGACACTGAACTCGACTCATCTGCCTGCTGCCTAATTGAGAAGGCACGCGCTAAAATGTGTTTTGTACGCTCCGACTGGACTTCTCAAACTTGCCGGTTAAAACTTCATCTTTGAGATCGACGCAGCGCTGTGTTGAGAGAATCACCTCCAGTTCTTTAATGGATGGACGGACCGACGGACGGACCCCCTTACCACCTAAGCTAAGCAACAGACTCCCCATTGGAACTCCTAGGGACATAACCCTAAAAAAATGATCAACGAAGTAAATTTAACCTCACTCAATGCTGCAAACATGACCGCAATTACCGGAGTAGTTGAGCTCAATTTCTTCGCGGGCCCAGGCTTTAAGGTCGCAGGCGCAGGTTGCGTGCGTGGCGGAGACCTAACCTTCAAGGTGCCGTGTGATTACATCCGATGTGGTGTAAGTTACTCCGGCCCTGGGTCTAAACCGGTATTATGTAAATGTCTCACGTTCAGGTAATTTCTATTTTTGATCGGTTTATAGGTAAAATTGTTGAAAATTATGTTACATTGATACAGTGGTTCTTTATGTTTTATTATTTAAGTAAATTAGTTTTCTTTGTGTTAATACGGTTTGTTTTATTATTAGTTTAGTTTATGTTTTATTGTTAAACAACAATTTATTACTATTGCTGAACGTTTAATAGGCAGTTTATAATGGTTATCCATCATTGTGGGGCAACCATTACTCTTAAACTTAGTACCTATATACTATAGTACCTGGCCGATGAGAAGTTAATCCTGACACCTGTCATCGCAGTACAATTTATAGCCTATCCTTAGGTTTGAGGTTATAATTTGTACTGGAATGACAGGTGTCAGGATTTACCTCACAACGGCTGGGCACTATAGTATAGGTAAACTTAGTGCATACAATACAAATATTATTTATTGATCACCACATACAATAACAGTGTGGAACGTAAATACAAAGAATGTTACAAGGTGACTCAACATTCGTTCTTATCGCTAAATAGCTTCTCTCTCTCCAGACGACTTTACAAAGAAGTAAAGTTAAAAAATAAACCAGTATAAATTGGTAGGCGGTGTAAACTAAAATAATAAATGGAATTTAAAAGAAACGAAAAACGCTAATAACTATAAAGTACACATAAATTAATAAGTAGGTACATATTAAACAAAGATAGAGAAATATTCATAAAACAGAGATCGTAATGAAACATAAACTATAAAGCGAAAGGAAAAGGAAGATCGCTAACGGAGAGATAACAAGTGCACCCTTAAAAGATTTTCGAAAAAGGAAGCCCAATAAATCATGGATCATGGCAATATCTATCTATTAGTATTCTTTACATGGCAACAATTTAACATATCAAACAAACTGTCACATTATTATGCATTTCGTGTTACCAGCTTGTGATATTTTAAATATGCCACCGTTTTGTGCCTCTTTCATTTGCTGTAGGAAGGAAAAGATGCAACACCAGCCATCAGTAGAAAGAGTATTAGACGGGACATGAAATAGCACTTAAAAAAATACATATTTCATAAAAAAAGACTGCATCTTTACTTTCTATCTCACCTAACATATAGTTTTTTCAATGGCGAGTTTGCGAATTGTTGCTAATAATAGTAATAATTATTTTAACTGTTTCACAGGTTTCGTAGAAATTCTGTAATCTGAAATGATGCATTTTAGGCTGCAAGAGAGATCTTTTGCAAACACTGTGGGTTTGCAAAAGATGAAATATAACCTTTCACCGGTAATAATTTATCACTTTGTCTGCTAAAGGTGATATGTGATTTGGTCGGGTTGTTTGTATTGCTATCTCAAATATACGCGATCAGTTTGACTATAGGTACTCTGTCTGGCGTAATCGTGAGGAAAAACATGAGTTAGAAAGGTAAAACCCAATCATACATTGTCCATGGTTAGAAACACATCTTGCTCGAGATTTTTTAAGGCACAGTGAAGGCAAACGAGTACTCGACATCGACTGTGATCTGTGCAAATGGGTTCTGACGCCTAAGTGTAGACTTTTGCAATCTCACGATTACCAACGCATTGCCAACCCTGAAGATTAATATTGATTTCTAATGTTATTTACCTAGTCGTTTCGTTATTGGTTCACGATTAGAGCGGGAATTAGATCTAGGACAGAGATCGGTTCGAATTCAAGATATTGCGAAAAAAAAATCGAATCCCAATTGGAAGTCATTTTTTTATCCTCGTTTCCTCGCTATAGAGATAATTATGTCAGCGCTCGATATGCAACGTGTGGTCGTTAGTAGTCAAGTCTATATTTCACGTGGTGTCAATGTGTTATTATGTCAAAAATATATATTGTTAAGATAAAGGTAAACAAAATAAATCGCCCACGAATTATTGGCAGAGGAGGAAATCTGCCTCAGCATTCAGACTTAATTTTACCCATTTCTCTTTTGAATTACACTTTGAACCGAACGAACAGTGTCGGGTATCTATTTGAATCCATTTAATTACTCGATTGAGAGGGATAGGCTAGATATGATTTACTTTAGTAAATCATAACTTCGATTTGCGGAATAAATACCTGTTTTTGATACTTAATTAACGCTTACGTAAACCAATTTCAAAAACTGAAATATATGGAATTGGCATAAAGCGCTGGATGCGACCGTCCATGATGCATTTTGTTGTCTAACGCCACTTAAGGTTAAAGCTGTTACAAAAAAAGGTTGTTCATAGAATAGTAGGTACATCTTTATATGGCCTAAGATAATATAAGGTACAGGTATGACTAGATTTAACGACTCTGCCAATGAAGAAGTTGTTAGTCGCTTTTCCCGCGGTAGTTGTTTAATTCAGACTTCGACTTTACCTCAGTGTAAAAATAACATAGATTTCCGTTGTTTCGTGGATAAACAAAGACAAACCAACAAACACACTAAGTATTACGATACGAAGAAATAAGTAAGAACAGGATACATACACATACCTACACATATTTTTATTAAAGCATAATTAAGTAAACGTTTCCTTGCATTTAAAAACATAATCGGTAAGAGCTTCATGATTTTGTCAGAAGCGGGCAAAATGGTAAGATTAAAACTTACTGCAACAAAAGAATGAGGAAGAAGGTAATGAATGACATAAAAAACCCACTTCAGAAACCTGTCTACAGAAAAGGTTCCTTATAAAATACCTTAATAAATTAACGGCGAGCAACCACAAGTGGATTTGTAATATAAACGTCATATCTCGAAAGTGGCCTTCGCCGAAAAGGTTGCTGTTACTCAAGTGGACCTTGGACCCACCCTGCCTCACAAAAGCAATTTGGACGTGTTTCTGGTCTAGACTGGCAGAGATAAACCTAGTTCTAACTTTAACTTCTATGATACCTACGCTAATTAGGAAAAAAGGAAAAAACTGGAACCCGAAGGGAGACCAGTATCATATGCGACTTTATAATTCTTAAGTTAGACTCGCACATTCTTGACAATATGTAAATTTACTTGTACAATATGTATACTTAATACATAAGTTCAATCAATAACCTTTCATCCACGTAGAATCGGGTAAAAATTGGGAACTTCTAGAAGAATATCGGTAAATGTTTGCGTTGCGGAGGGATAAAACTAGAACATATATTTGCTTTGCCAGAAAAGGTAAACGAAGAAAGATATAGCAGTCGGTGGAAACTATTATGGTTGAAGACAAAGTGAAACAGAGGCTTATTGCATTTTTTTATAGACAACGGGACTATAAAAAAACGGCCTACAAAAGATGCATAATGCTAACTTTAGCGATTCTCGAACACTGCCAAAATATAATGGAATTGATTTATACAGCTTACATCAACGCCTTACGTACGTTTTACGTATTTGCCAATTTTCGAAAAGCGCTGGCGTTAGCTTTAACGAAATATTATTGATTGTACCGTCTAGGTACAGCCTCTTCATCTAATTGAGGTCACGTATCCGAGTATCTGACCCACACAGTCCACATGGCGAGCGCTTGCGCCACAGCGACCTTACGTCCATTTCGCGTCTCGCTAAAAAGCGAATTCATTCAAGGAGGTTTCCATTCGTGTCTCACGTTTAGCAAACTTTTTAAGGTCTACTAGAAGCGTGATCATAAATCTAGGTTTCGTTTCTAATCATATTGGCACAAATAGACAGAGCATAGAACTAAAACCTTTCTTTTGCTGGTGACCTTTGTTAGTAGGTGGTATCTGCACTCCATTTTTAGTTTGTGTACAACTTGATGAATTAAATTGATGACGGATTAAATTGTAAAATATCCTGAAAAAATCGCCTTTTTTCCTCTTGTATTGTTTAAAATCTAGATGAATGCCCGCGATTTGCATACATTTTGACACGACTAGACTGTAACTAACTGTTTCCATATAAGTATGTGAATCGTTGTCTACATAGTACCCATAGCACAAGCCTAGGACTTAGTTTGGAACTACGTCAATTTGTGTGAGTTTGTCCCCCGATATTTATTTATTTTATTTTTATTTCAATGAGGGCGCACTCGGACGGTATTTTTTGGTGCAGGTAAGATACATTTTCTTTTTTATGACGGATGTTTCTGTATTACGCCCCTTAGGAAACTTTAAAGTTGTGTAGTACTTCAATTGTTGCTGTTATCAATAATGTGAAATGATTACTCAATTATGTAAATATCATGAGAACCCGTGCACGCGCAACTGGCGACAATAAATGGGAAATAATCCACCGATCATACACAATGCATATTGTACCGTTTGTATGACCATCGGCTTATTATACGGTGTATGACAGTTGTGGCACCATTTGTGTCACTCCCTGAGAATTGTCTTTTTGTTACTCGACAGCGAAACATTAATGGTTCACCCAATAATTTGACTAAAAGTCAGTTTTGTAATTGTATGATTTCAAACAATGCGTATTAGATTACGGTAATCAATCTGATCGATATGGGCTGTAACTATAGTCAAGAGCAATGAATACGGGTCACTTGGTTCAGAATTTCCACAGAAAGTGACCCGTATTCATTGCTACTAAGTGTATTTAAAAATTGTTTTTTTTTTAACGCTACTTTCGAAGCGGTTAGTTCTTAAAAAATCAACCCCAGCGATTTTACGAACCACATCCACTTAAACTAACCTTATATGACTAGACAGAAGTACGAGGAGCTAACCCCATCTACTTTTGTTTAGTCCACGGGAGAAAATACTCTTTTACCTGACAATTCGCATGTAATTGGTTATTTCTTTCTAGTAAGTCCATTGGAGTGTTAACAGGGGTTAATTAAAGAATGAGAATTAAATAAATATCACGGGACAATACACAAATTGACATAGTTCCAAACTAAGCTTTAGGCTTCTATGGGTAAACATACTAATATAGAGAAATATATACTTAAATACATAGAAAACGTCCAAGACTCCGGAACAAATACTCGTGCTCATCAGCATCACACCAATATACCGGGATTCTAACCCGGGACCGCTAGCTTCGTAGGCAGGGTCACTACCAACTAGGCCAACGTGTCGTTAGAACTTAACTTATTAGAACTAAATATTTAAAAAATCCGCATCGGTATCTGTTCATCCGTTTGGGAGATACCTACAAAGACAAAGACACATGGGTACACAGATACGCATTTTTAAGTTGCAACAGCCTTTGCGTCGAAATTTAAAAACGAAGTGGAATAAAAGTTCATAAGAATCAACCTGCCAATTTGAAATAAATCGAATGTCTAAAGGAACGTTCAAATAATATGTTTTCTTAAACAAGTAAACTCAATTGTTGCAACACCACGGCAATTTTTTTTTATGCCGCAATAAGACTCTTTGTTCCAAGGCTCGTCGAGTCTTGTTCCGCCGTCGGTTGCGACACGAATGAAAACCGGTGACAGTTGGGAAAGGACCTTGAGATTTTTAAACTTAAAAAAAAAACTGAAAGTAACAATTACTTGACTTAAGTAGGTACAGTACGGTTTTTGTAACTTTACCACTGACAGCAAGTTTACCTTTACTTAATTTTTCAACTTTAACTATATACAAATAAAGCAATTTTCAGAATACTGTTACCCACGTCTTCCGATTTAGTAATAACTATTTTATTTGAAGGATGTAAAAGCTGAAAATAAAATGAAGGCATCTATCAGTGGTAAACTCAAAATAATTCTACTGTACATTAATTAATGGATTTTTTTATACTAGCTACCCTGTCAGTATATTTTCGAAGTATTTTATCGCTTGAGCTAGTTTCTGAACTAATTCGGGAACTTATCCTAAAGGTGGATTCACAATGGACATTTTCTCGTGATAATACAGCTACTATGATTCGAATTTAAGTAGCTATTTTATCGCGTACAATTATTCAATGTTAATTTATTTTAATTCTTTGCTTTGGAGGCTTAGTTTTGACCTAAAAATATGTCGTATACTACTATAATAGGTAGCTATTAAACGAACAATAATTGTATTTATACAGTGTGTAAATGGCATACGAGCAAACATTTAAACCAAACATAGGTTATACTCTACAAGTCATGTTGATGTGGAATTTCGTTAATAACTCAAATAAATAGAGCACAATTAATATTTAAAGGTCCCTTCGAGCAGCAATGTACTTGAAACCTTGTTAGTTAAAACGAAGATGTAAGTGACAGTTGGGCGGTTTTCTAAAAAAGTTACATCGTTAAGGAGAAAATTAAGAAAATTTAACTTTTTCCATTTCGTCACGAAAATTAAACAGTAAAATTTTCTTTTTGTCCTTAACGATGTACACTTTTTTTGAAAAACGCCCAGTTAATTGCAGGAAAATTGGTCTATCTTTACATTGCGTGGCGAATTAGGTAATTAGTATGAAAAAAGAAACAACTTATGATAGCGATACACACGTTTCTATGTTACTCGTAATTAGGATGCATATTAACCGTCGTTAAAATATTTGCTCGTATTGGATTTACACACTGTATTTCTAATCAGCAGCAAGCAATTTGATCCAATGTGTAGAAAAGGGGAATTTTCGGGCCAAAAAACTGGTCTGTCAAGTCGTCATCTTCGAGAAAATGCGGGTTCCACCGAAAAATCGGGTTCCAAGGTATTTGACATAAATCAAATTGTGATTTAATAGTGTCGTCTACATACACCCGAGTAGATATCGGTCGCCCAGAGTTCTTTAAATTAGTAAGTCATATATCTTTAACCAATTAGTACAAGAAATACAGTATTAAAGAAGTTCGGAATAGTTCGGATGTTAGTCCGGATGTCGCAAATCTAAAGTAAATGAGTTAAGGAATGTAAATAAAGTTACATGTGAGCGATAATGAAAAAGACGCCAATAATGAAATACCCCGCGTGGGACTACGCCGGCCCCGCCGCCTTATTATGCGCGTCAACGTACAAACGATACTTTTTAGGGTTCCGTAGGCAAAATGTCAAAAACAGAACCCTAATAGTTTTGTCATGTCTATCCACATGTCTATCCATCTGTCCATCCTTATGTCACAGGTATAGATAAAATGACAGCCACCCGGGGTTTACTCATAAGTTGCTTAGTAATAAAAGGACTCAACTCAGGCGAAACACACTTTTATTTTAAGTTTTAACAAGTTATTCTTACGTTGGAGTATGGAATAGACGGATTAAAGTCCTTGGCCTATGTCAAAATCTTGTCCCGTTGCAGCATGTTAGGCCCACAGGTTCCTTACTTAAGTTTTTACCTATACCTTAGTTTACACAGTGCTTTGTTTAGATTGCTTTAGAACTTTAAATAAGGCTGAGTTTATTTTATTTTTGTGATCCTAAGAAATAATAGTTGGTGTAATCAGACGTTTCCGCGAAGTTATTCTCCTCAAGGAAAACCAATAAATACTTATTGCATCCAAGCAAGCAACCGCAATATTGTACAATAAAGTGTAAAACTTGGCTAACTCGAGATGAGTTCATACGATTTCATATTAAATTGCTTATTGTTAAAGCGTTGGCTACAAATTTCGATTTGACGCAACACGATTTAGAGCCGGGCACAGATTAGATAGTACAAGTACCCCGGGTTCTATTCTGTATGGTAAAACTACATTGCTTTTGACATGATATGGTACTATTTTTAAATCAGTCAACATTACTTTCAGATAAATAATAGCTACCATGCCGTGGACAGTACGATCACATGTCAAAAGCGATACAATTTTACCGAGTGGAATGGTAATTTTTTGTAATTTTACTACTAACAATTCTGACTCTAACGAACACTTATTTATTTCATAGAGACATCGGCGACGTAGAGAACAGATGGCATAGCAAAAAAATATTTAAAAATCGACTCTTTTTGTAAAACAACTAAATTTCCTTATTTACTTTGTATTATTTTTTGATATATTCTGTTAGCTAGCTACCACAGTTTTTTACAGTATCCCGTGATTTGGCCACGACCACATCCCTAGTTCTAATCGTATTTTTTAAAATATAGATAAATTCAGAATTTTAAATCAAAATTCTACAAATCTACACAGTTTTTTCAAAGATAGATAAATTTGCATTTAATTATATCAAAAGAAAGTAAATCCAATCTAATTAATTATTTTCTTAAATAATGTATGGCTTTAATGCTGAATTGCTGAACAGGATCGATTTTTTTTAGTACTGTTTGATAATAAAAATATATTGCCTTTTAAATCGTCGAATTAAGATTATTATAATTTATTTTTAAGATGATCTCCTAAGAGGGTAGAGAGGATTTATCCAAGTTTGAAGTTACGCGACTCACTTATGTATTTGATAGAGACCGCCGACGACGTAGCAGATGACATTGCAAAGGACATAAAATGCATTTATAGCGCGTTAAATCCGACAGTAGCACTAAATTACTAAAAACAACATTAAATTTGTATAGTGACATTAAAAATAATTAACATTTTGAATTATTTATTTATTTTAAAACAAGTTTTTATACGACGTACGATATCTAACAACACGCAGCATGATTCACACAAAAGTTTAGAAGTTTAATTACAACAAAAACATCTCACACGTTTTAAAATACGTAAATAAATAATGTCCTGTCCGCCGAATAAAATATTAATTATCAACCAACTTGGGTGTATCTAATCAGTCAGTTAACTTAATTCCCGCGGGTGCTGGAAGAGCGAGTACCAATAATTTAGGGTGGCTTATACAATTTGTCGACGAGATAAATATGTTCTGTTTGTAACAAGACAGAAACGTGACGACCATGTTAAGTGATGCACTTTGTTTCGCGTCTGTTTTCGTTACGGTGCGAACCTTAGCTCTAAATGGGTATATTTCTTAGACCTATTTACTGCTGTTCTTTGGCCTCCGCTAAAATGAAGATCAGGGCTGGGATTCTACACGGTAATAACGATATCGTATTTGACGTGTTTCCGCAGCCGTTTGCCGTTGACAATAGTCAACGTTTGGATAACTCTTATGTCATTTACAATAATGGCGACTGTGACATTTCACAACGATTCTTAAACGTTTCAAACTCGATATCGTTTTAACGCAGTTGAATAGAGGCCCTGGCAAAGTGTTAAATCCCTTCCACAATCTCACATTTAGCTGTTATTTTATATTTGATTATTATTGCTATTTTGTAAAATATTAGTAGTAAGTTAGATTAACTTTAATAGGTAACTGTTTACTTTTTAAGGATGTGCGCAACATGTTAGATATCCAGTGCTCTAATTACAATCTAGTGGTATCATCGAGTTTGTAGACCTGTTAATAAAAAAAAAACAAATAAATTGTACCTAATTAAGGAGTAAAATTAAGAAACGGTAACTTTTACATGTGAGTAACGAAAATTAATCATATAATTGTTTGACTAATATTCGCTACTCACATGTAAATGTGTAGGTACGAGTATGTAAATGTTTCTTAAGGACCAATAATTTGAAAATACCCAAACAAGTAGAAGGACGTCAGATCAAATTATATCGTAAATTCCAGATAATGTCGGAGTCAGGAGAAGGCAGCGCTGCGCTGGCGTGGCGCCTGCTGGCCACCCTGGAAGGAGGCTCGCTGTTGCTGGCCGCGTCAGCTCTGCTGGCGTACAGCGCGCGGCACAGGGCGCAGCCCGAGCGGCGCCCGGTGCGCACCGCGCTGGTGAGTGTCAGTGTGATGCAGCAGCGATCAGACGGAGCCAGCTAGAAGGAGGCTCGCTGTTGCTGGCCGCGTCAGCCTTAGGCAGCGTTTCCACCAGAGATGTGCGAGGTAGCGGTGTGGTGAACGAGGAAAAATCCACCAATAGGAGAGCTGCGCTGAACGAGGCTAGGAATGCTATTATTGGATTTTTCCTCACACACCATTGGCGCGGGCCAACTAGAGGAAAAAAAAATCCACATAAGTCGTACAGCTAGTAACCGATAATCGATTCAACTCTCAATACCAATCGTTTCAGGTGTCGAGCACGAGCACTGCGTTAGGAAAAGAAATCAAATCGCAGTTAGAATCGCGTGGGTGCATAGTTAGTGTCGCAAATGACCCGAGCGGAGCGGCAGCGGGAGCGGAGACGGGTAAAGTTGACGCGTTGGTGGTGGTGGGAGAAGACGCCAGCGTCAACAGCTTGGATGCGATCGCGGATCTAGTGTCTAAGGATGTGCATGATAATTTGAAAGTAAGTTCTTAAACAGTTCCATGCTTATCCTAACCTTAAAATAATAAATGTGCCTCAGCACATGTATTTTTATACGTGCAAGTAGTTCTAGGAAAAAATCTAGCATATAGTATGTAAGTATGTACTCGTATGCGAACACTTTATTGTACTAAACATGAAATGTAAATACAATATTCACAGAATAGGAATGTACAAAGGCGAACTTAAGAGATCTCTTCCTGCTAACTTTTGGGTCATTGAGAAAAATTAGAAAGTTAAAAGTGGCAGCGAGTAGACATGAGTACAAAACAAAGTACCTATAGTTGTGGTATAATTCGTTTTTGTTTTGACCGGGTCCACTTAGGAAAAGTTGGTTCATCTTTTTTAAGAGCTGCGGTACCATAAACATACTCCTTTTGCGTCGGGGAAGAAAAAATGCCATTGGCGAACAGTAGTGAAATGCCAAACAGGGGAACACCGTTTTTTTGGTGCATTTACGAGTATCTACTGCCAACGTGTGTGTGCAATGTTGATGGAGTCGATAATATTTGATCTTGTTTTGTTGTGTGGCTGACTATTATAATAGTACTAATAAATGTTTCCGCCAAGAGGATGGATGCGGCTTAATTAATATCGAATTACTGTTCATTTCATGCTTGGTTTTCCTTACTTGCTATGTATGTGTAATTATGCACCTGAGATAATTATGCGATATACTTACTCGAATTATCTTTAACTACTAGGAACCTGTCCACTCCACTTTGTTGTTACTAATTACGTTGATAGATGCATTGTTACGTAATATCCTTCCTATGGAGCATATACTGTTATCATAAACTCTATAACTGACTATCTAATGACTAATGACGACGACTGACGACTTTGGTAGGTAGGCGATGCTCTTAAGCAAGTCTTTCTTGTACTTGACGCACCAAATATTAACCGAGTTGAAGTTAGACCCGTGAGAGCGAGAAAAACACAAATTATGGGTGACCATTTTTGCTTGCCCGCTTTACCCGTCAAGTTAGCTAGCTCTTTTGACAGCTCGCTCGATTGACCGTTCGACAAAGAGCCGTTTTTAATTAGAATTACACCAAACCAACGAAAAAAGATAATAAATGAAAATGACAGAAAATCGCGTATCAAGGTTGTTGGCCCAGGTTAGCCCCTTAAATATAAGTTGAATGTCAATTATTTGTGTAGCTTACTTTGTCACTGGTTCAATCTATGTGTCTTTATTTTTATTGATAAAATTAAACACCCGCCAAGCAACAGTCTTCGCATTGTTGTGTTTCGGTGTGATGAACGCATTGTTCAACGCATTTGAGGTCTTAGGATTATAGTCTTAAGAATTCAAATGTCTATGGGTCTCAGATTCCACTTACCATCAGGTGGCCTGAGAGCTCGTGTGCCTTTTCCTTAACATATTTTTTTTTATCTAATCCAATAAAATATGTTCCTTTAAGAAAACCCCTTTTCCATGAATACAATATGTTATTCAGAACACTGCTTTTTTGACCTTTCAATTTCATGCAATGGGCTAAGTCGTAATTAGTAAGATCCTTAAAAAAAATACTTCACTCATAATTCACTCGTACCTTATTTTATTGCAGGTGTTAGAATCATTGGCTCTGCGCGTGCACCGCGGCGGTTATGTGGCCTGGGCTTGCGCGGGCGCAGCTCGTGACTCGTTCCGCGGCGCTGGTGCAGCCTTTGATACCGTGCTGCACGCGAGCTTGCGGCACGTCGCCAACAGGTGAGGCCGCTAACAGCTGAATAGATTTATTTTATTTTAGAGGCTCATATTGAGATGTTATTTTGTAATTACAGAGTTGAATGCGCCCCGGTTTGGGTGGGAAGACACGCGACAGCGGAAGTGGCGGCGCGAGTGGCCGACGCGCTCGTGCCTTGTACCACACGACACCACGCTTTCTCATTTAGGTACCTAGTAAATATTGACAACTTAAGTTTTATTTAGTTTTTTTTTTTTACGCAACTCGAATTTTGTAAATGCTCATCCACATCATGCGGCAAGATGGCAAGGCAGGATCAAAGAATGGCAGGATTCCTGCCATTCCTTGAGCCTGCCATGCCTGAGTCCTGGAACCTGTTATGAAGTTTATGAAAACATTCCACGTGATCCTGATTACTGCGTAAACTGGCTGGATATATGGATTACCTATAATAATACAATCCTAGAGGTTAGTTTAGGATTTGGGCGATTAGTGTGAAAGTACCCCGCAGCAAACATAGGGAAAGAGTGGTTTCAGTCAAATCTCACGAATATTTAGTATGACGTTGATTCAAATCTCCTGATTATTTTTTTATAAGGGAACAACTCTCACAGATGTATACTTTCAGATATAATCAAGTATATTTTTTCTATTTAAGCGACGTGTTTTCTAAACTCGATATTTTGGAATGATACACACTGACATTTACTGACGTTCTGACTTCATGCAGTCACCAACTGTCAGTTTTGTCCGCCTGTTTTAACTGACCTTTATAATGTTTATGTCACGTCGACATGTCATTTCATCAGTTATCTTTGTTGCGAACGACATGCCGCATAACTGTGCAAAGAGGAG
Organism: Acleris holmiana; assembly: GCA_949316455.1. Taxonomy (NCBI): domain Eukaryota; kingdom Metazoa; phylum Arthropoda; class Insecta; order Lepidoptera; family Tortricidae; genus Acleris; species Acleris holmiana. The sequence continues at coordinate 4,442,330 of OX438764.1, forward strand.
GAATTACGTAAAATAGCTAACATATTTAAAATAAATAAATTGATTATTTCTGAAAGTATACTTCTAAGAGAATTGTGCCCTTATAAAAAAATAATCAGGAGATTTGAATCCACATCATACTAAAATTTCGTGAGATTTGACTGAAACCACTTTTTCCCTATGTTTGCTGCGGAGTACTTTACCGTGATATCTTTATTTTTTACGAGTGTTTATTTGTGTTTCAGGAACGCTGCCCACAAAGTGAGCGAGTACTTGGGCAGGTGGCTCAAGATCGTTTCCTGAAAGCATCTACCTCAAAACTACCACCCAGGCGCAATTTAAAAAAAATCTAAGGCCTCTGACATTCACAAACATACCTACATAACATCACGCCTTAATTCCCAGAGTGGGGCAGGCAGAGCTACAGAAATACCAACAACTCTAAAAAGACATATTTATAATTCTGTAACCACATTTTGCTCAATTATGCCAAGAAGTTTACTAGTGTATTAGTGACAGGTTGCAAGCTAACAGTACTACAAGCCCTTATTCCCTTAGTCGCCTCTTACGACATCCACGGGAGGACATGGAGTGGTACTCGTCTAACCCGGTTACCACACGGGGTTACGGCGGGGTTACGGTTGTAATAAAATACTTGCGTATAAAAGATGTCTTGTTGAAAATATATCGCAAAGGACTTCTTCAGTCTTAGGATTGCAGTCTTGAGATTGCTGATATCTATGGGACTCCGGTCCCATTTACCATCAGATGACATTTGTGCTCGTTCGCCTTCCCCATGCCATAAAATCAAAGGGCAGGGCAAAGAAAATGACAAGGTTCTAGGTATGCTTAACTTTTTTATTGTGTCACTAATTGTAATAATGACACCTACAGTAACAAGTCATGAAAGATAAATTACGTCAAAATCAATTGTTATGATCATTATGTTTCTGCGAAAGGGTCAACGGCTCAATAATTTAAACTTTGTTGACTGACCAAGTAGGTGTGTACAGAAATTTAGGGTTAAAAATAGCCCTTTTACTGTTAATTGTTGTTTACGATATCGTGAAACTTTTTAATTGTAAATTCAAATACTTATCAAAGTTTTCACTCTTGCAAAGAGTCGGGTCTCAAATATTCAATATTTAACTCATATCATAACTCACGGATATATCCGTTTAGGTTGCTGATATAAGTATACCAACCACCACTACTACCACTAGCGACATCTGTTACTAGTAGTAGACAACAATGTGCGACAGCGCTACTAGCGCCATCTGTGACCAGTAGTAGACAACAATGTACGACAGCACCTTTAGGGTGAAGCCAGACATGTCATGCGTAATTTTTTGAGTTGTGAGTCGCATAATTTCGGTCGCTTAAATTTTGCTACATTCGGTTTCGTACAAAACTACTGTTTTGTCCACACGACGACACAAAATGAGTTGGACTTTTGTATAGGCACAAATTACGCGCCCGAAATTACGTGACTCAACTCAAAAAATTACGCTCGTTTGGCTTTCACCCTTAGTGTCAGCGTAGTAAATAAAGCTGACAGTGCAAGCATGTGCAAGTGAAATGGACAGCGCTTTAGCAGCTTTACATTTACGTATCTCAGCCCCGTTCACTGCCGGAACTTCGCAGTTTGAGACGTCGTAATAAGGCCCCTTGAGGGAGCTTCAAATGTTCTAAGGGTTCTAAGGGTGCGCTTACACGGGCAACTTTTAATGGCAATTTACAGCCGTCTTACTCTTATTTTGTGTAATAGAAAGGGACGTTCCTAGGTAGGTACTATTTGACAGGCAAATATTTCAAAAAATTACCCGTGTAAGTGCACCTTATTGGTTAGTCCTTTACTTTCTCAAAGGAGAGAGAACGTTGTTTAAACATGATTGTCATATTCATAATAATGTAAATAACATATAAAATTTTACATACATACACACATAACATCACGCTTTCATTCCCAGATAAGGTGGGCAGAGCTTCAAAAATACCAACAACTCTAAAAAGACTTGTCGATAACATTTTATAGTTTTATTTAAGAATAGGTAGCTGGTTATGTGTACGTTGTTTGAAATAAATGAGTTTTACGAAAATCTAATGTTTTATTTTCAATTTAAGTAGAGTTATTGAGTTTACATGCATAAGTAAGTATAAGTGAAAAACTTAAGTAAAGGACCTGTTGGTTGTAGTAGTAACACATCTGTATAGACCGTTTGACATTCTATATTTGAAATTTGACATAAGCTCCATATTACTTTCGTACACAACTACATACAACAGGTCCTTCACTTAAGTTTTTCCCTATACATAATTATAACCTATCTTTTTCCAACGTAAATAGAACTAAGCATCTGTTTCGCGCTATCATCGATATGGTAAGGACTAAATATTACTTACACATGTCCAAGAAAGAGGATAATCTTGCCCTGGGGTGAAATTTTTGAAGCTCACCGTGAGCTTCAAAAATCGCCCCCTTGTATGCTTGTACGTATCTGGGTGGTTTTAAAAATATTTTTACCCAGTTAAGGACTAACATTAAGAAACTGTAACGTTTACATGTAAGTAACGAAGATTATACAATTAAATTTCGTGACTCACATGTAAAAGTTACCGTTTCTTAATTTTAGTCCTCGATTGTGTACATTTTGTTTGAAAAATACCAATCTATGTGTGTATGTATGTATGTGAGGCTGAACGGATAGCAAAAGAGTCCTTATTCCTTGCCCTGCAAATAATGTTTCGTTAGAGTAGTCTTAGCTTCATCTTAGCAGCCCAGCGGGTGTCATTGGATACTTGGCGGTATTTGTATAGCTGGGAGTTCGCCGCATGCGGTCGTCGCTTTTTGATCAATTTGCATTCATTTTAAGTTCGGATTTGAACCAAATGTGTTGGCCTGGCTGCTTGTGGCCATAGTTGTCAGTAGAGACTATGTATTTTCACCTATCACCACATCAAAACTCTTTTTGCTATCTAAGTATACTAAAATTATAAATGTGATAGTAACTCTGCATGTCTGTCTGTCTGTTTATTACGCTTTCACCGATAAACTGCTGAACTGATTTGGATAAAATAAAGTAAATAAATAAATAAATAAATAAATATCAGGGGACAACCTTACACAAATTGAACTAGGCCTAAACTAAGCTCTAAGCTCTAGGCTTGTACTCGTACTATGGGTACTAGACAACGATAAACTTACTTATATAGAGAAATATACACTTATATATACTAATATATACTTATATACATAGAAAACATCCAAGAATTAGGAACAAAAATTCGTGCTCATCACACAAATATCTGCCCTTACCGGGATTTGAACCCGGGATCTCTAGCTTCGAAGGCAGGGTCGCTACCAACTAGGCCAACGTGTCAAAAATCAAATTTGGTATAGAAATAGTTTGATTCCCGGGGAAGGACATAGGGTACGTTATTTCCCGAAAAAATTGACGGTTCTTACGAGGATGGAGCCGCGGGCAACAGCTAGTAATAAACGTGTGATCGACCAATTAGACTGATTTCGGGTAACACAAATTTCCTTAAGAGGGATAACCAAACAAAAATGGCGTGCGCAGTTTTTGCTAGTTGGTGTGTTGTTGGCGGAATTGCGTTGGCCATGCCAATCGTGGCCTTCTAATGATAACCTAACCGCAGAATAAATGCATAACGAGAGACACCGTCAAGTAATAGAACGATACAATGTGAACAGTAATAGGTATCCCGTTCTCTGTCCATTAACTCGGAGGACTCTCACTTAAAATCTGTGAAATCACAGAGTATTGTGAGGTCTATCAGTCTGTTTGAGGCTAAGAAAGAAACGTCAAAATAGATTTTCTTTATTGACGAATGGCAACCCAGATGTTGAAATGTCATTTTAGCTGTCACGAAATGGGGTGCGATTAGGACGTGTCCGTAATAAATAATTACACATCCTTTTTATTTACTTGTAATGCTCTCAGCACTTCAATAGTTGTACCAAACACTGCTTTCGATTATGTTCATTTCGTGCAAAGTATTGTTCGACCAAAATTCGCTGCTGAAATATGGAAGAGGTAAGCTCGTAGGTTACCATATTTTCATTGTGTCACAACATTGCAGCTGCATGGTTATTTTGAAATCGCGTTTTTGCAGGAACTTAACGAAAATGATTTAGAGGAGCGGTTGTATGCTTTGCTCCATCATGTGGACGAGACGCGGGCGGGTGAGAGCGTGCAGCCGAGCCAGGATGCGGGCCCGCGTGCCGAGGAACCGCGCAACACCTTGCGCCGCTACTGGCGCTCCAGCAACAACGGCACATACCAGAAAACTAACACGCCCAAAGACGCCGCTCCTACCAACAATACGCCCGCAACTGTAAACAAGCCCGCAATCGTAAACAAAACTGCAACCGCCAACAAAGTCGCAACCACAACACCCGCGACTAAAACATCAGAAGCCACACCGAAACATGAGAAAAACGACGCACTCGCATCACCACCGTCTAGCGACCTCCTCATATTAAAGAACACAATACCTCAAAATTATGAGAAGAGTGTTGAAATCCTGGAGATTAATTATGTACCCAATGTTGTTGAGCTTGAGTCGAGTGATGAAGATGAAGTCATTGAGGTGGCTCTGCCTCCTAAACCAACCATTACGATTGAAAGTTCTGATGAAGATGAAATGCTTTTGAAACGCAAGAAAGCTTACAAGGAAAAAGCAACAAAACAAGCTTTTAAAGAAAACAAGTCTCCTAATAATGAGAATAAAAGCAACAGAGATGTATCAGCAAGCCCTGTTCCTTCTGTTGTTTCATCCATGTCTGATGAGTTCATCCGTGGAGACTGCTTGGCTCTCAACATATCCGCAGCCCAACCTGACAATGAAAGTTTTGATTTCAGCCTCCACGGTGCAGATTTACTTGGAGATGGCACTCCCTCCAAGAGAAAGAAGAAGAAGAAGTCCAAAGACCGCCTCACCTCTACTCCTATTGCTGCTGAAACCACAATAGAACCGAAAAAGCTAGATAATATTTTTGCCACACCAAAGAGTAAAGCAAAAAACAAGAAACAGAAAAAGTCATATGCAGTGACTGAGAAAAGCATTCCAAATGCCGATGTGTATGATTCGGACAGCAATCAGTCTGTAATAGACTCAAACAAGAACCATGATGCTTATGTTGTTACAGAGAAAAGCTTTCCTAGTGCTGATGTGTACGAGTCAGACTCTAGTATGGTTGAATCTGTCAAAGATATGGCTAAAGCACCAGGACAACTAAGCAAAAGAATTGATTTGGTTGATGATTCTGATAGCAATATGTCAATGGACCTAATTAATACCAACACAGAACAGACATTCAAGAACAAACAATCTGACAACACCCTTGTGATTGACTTGAGCAATGACTATACTATCGTAGACCAAACTAGAATAGAGGAAAACATTATCATAGGAAACGTGTCTGGGCTTACAGAATCTAAAGATTATGGAGATGCTGGCCTCGCAAATCTGTCTGCAGGGAGCCCAAAGGAGCTCGGCAGATTTGGCTCAACAAAAGTACCGCAGATACTTTTCGAAGATCTTGATTTTGACAATTTAAAGGGAAAGGATAAGGTTTGCAGACGGAGGCGGTACTCATTAACAACCTTGCGAGCTGAGATGGAGAAGTTCTACAACGAGAGCTGGGGTGGAGAGAACTTTAACCATAAGGAACTGCAGAAAAATATGTCTCGTAAGTATGCCATTTACTAATTATGCGTTTGTTAATGGGACCTAGTTGAAATTTAAATGAAGTAAAGTCATTACTATATAAAAGTTTTTTGACAATAGCATCATAATCTGTATTGATAATTACTCTGCTAATGTGCTCTATTGCCTAATTGAATAAGTCATTACTCTAGCATTAGTTAATAGTGTGATAACAGATAAGGGTACACTGTTATGGAACAAGGATTATTAGGAAACAAAGAAGATTTTGAACCCTTCTTTTACATTCATTTATTTCATTAACCACCCGCCAAGCAACAGTGTTCACATTGTTGTGTTCCAGTGTGGGGATAAGACAACCGGTGAAATTACTAGCATAGAGGCATTCCATCTTAGTCCTCAGGGTTGGCAACGCAATTGAGGTCTTAGGATTATAAATAAATAAATAAATAAATAATCACAGGACAATGTCACACAAATTGACCTAGTCCCAATTTAAGCTCTAGACTTGTACTATGGGTAGACAACGCTAAACTTACTTATATAGAGAAATATATACTTAAATACATAGAAAACATCCAAGACTCAGGAACAAATACTCGTGCTCATCACACAAATATCTGCCCTTACAGGAATTTGAACCCAGGACCCCTAGCTTCGAAGGCAGGGTCACTCCCAACTAGGCTAGCGTGTCGTCAAAAAAAAAAATGTCTTGAGAATTCAAATAACTATGGGTCACATATTCCACTTTCCATCAGGTGGCCAGAGCGCTTGTGTGCCTTCTCCTTAACATAAAAAAAAATATGTTCTTTGGTTTCTTACTTATTCTTTTTAAAGATTTGTTGAGCGGAAAAAAAAATATCCTTAACATACAGGAGGTTTCAGTAATAAGCCAATATGCAGACCCCGCACATTTGGTGCCGCTGACGTAAAAGTGACGTAATGTCATATACATGAAGTTGTTTTATAACACTAGTGGTAATTTAAGTTATCAAATTGTAATATTCGAAAACATATCAATGCATAAAAAATCCACTTAATAATATATATTTTGTTGCATTTCAGTAACTATTTTAGCTTATATTATTTAATTTTCCAAGTGAATGATCCACTTAAATAAAAATATATATTTTGTGTTGCATTTCAGTAACTATTTTAGTTTATATTATTTAAATTTCTAAGTGAATGAAGTTTGTGTTGCATTTCAGTAACTATTTTAGTTTATTTATATTATTTAATTTTCTAAGTGAATGACAATTAAAGTCAATCAAAGACGTTTTATATGTTATATTCGTTTATTTTTAATTACGATTAGGATTAACTAAAGAGGTTATTATGTAATAAATAACTATGATAAAACTAATTTCAATCAGCCTATATGCAGAGTGACGTCGACTTTGTGTCAACGGCACCAAATGTACCGGGTCTGGCAATATGCATTAATTTTATCTAAAGTCAATTCAAATTTTACCTATACTCGTAACGCCCAATGCAATGATGTAAACTGAATGGACTTAATGTCCATTGTCAAACACATTTAATCTTTGGACAAGCAACAAAGTTTGACATGGGTCTTACGCTATAGACAATTTTTATTGGCTGTTTTAAAACCAAGATAACCATATTTTTATTAGTGTAAAAACATTATAGTTAAAATAAGCACCATAACCAAATGTATAAAGACCTTTGTTTACTCAAAAATGCGTGCCTTCCGACTTTGTTATTAAATTTTAAAAGTCGTATTTCTATTTTCAGGAGACAAAAGTCTTTGGGTGATTGACCCTAAGGATCGGATGCCAAACCCGCCCAAGCGCAGAGTAACGTGAGTTTCATTCTAGTACACATTCAGTATCATTAATCCATACTGATATTATAAATGCGAAAGTGTGTTTGTTTGTCCATCATTCACGACAAAGCCGCTTAACCGATTTCAATGAAATTTGGCATAGAGATAGTTTTGAACCCCAGGGAAGGACATGGGATAGTTTTTATCCCGGAAAATTAGATAGTTCCCGAGGGAATAGCGATAAAAAAAACAACGCGGACGGAGTCGCCGGCAACTATCATCATACCGAATTGAATTTAAATCGGTTCAGCAGTTTAAGTGTGAAGAGGTAGCAGCAGACAGACAGACACACATTCGTATTAATAATATTAGTAGTATTAGATAGTATGGAGGATTCAACAAAAAAATCACGAAAATCAGCGAAATCGGCAAAATTTCGTATGCGGCCTCTTAAATACATAGAAATCATCCAAAACTCAGAACAAATACTTGCACTCATCGCACAATAATTGGCCCATACTAATGCGATGTTTGTTTTACAAGTTAAAATTATAAAAATTTATAATATTGATATTAAAAAAAATATATATATTTTCATCACTCTCAAAACGGAGCATTTACATTGCAAGCCAAATTAAAATTTGCAGTTTTTATTTAGATTTGGAATGCTAGTGGGCTTTGCTGTCGGCGTGTAGCCACGTGCCCACAAAAACACAAACTAAGGTCATCTTCAACTACCAATCCCGCATTAATATTGAGCAATACCATATACAGGGTGTCTCATTTAAATCGGTCAGTATGGGAAATTCTGAAACTATAAGACATAGAAGATCTGTTCTTAGGAATCATGTCATCGATTTTAAAAAGAAAAGAACTGCATTCATGGTTCCTAAGAACAGATCTTCGTATGTGTTATAGTTTCAGAATTTCCCATACTGACCGATTTAAATGAGACGCCCTGTATATAGGTTATAGGTTGTGGCGGGCTCATTCCCGCAACGCCACGACTTAAGTATGCGCCTATTTTGCCAACCCAGCAATGTCATTTCTAATTGGAAATTCCACCTTAAGCCCATTGGCTTGTTGTGACGGATAATAAATGTGATGTGGTGACAGTTCGAATTTATTTATTTACTATCTTCTCAAGTAGCAATCACCACATTAAGCATAACATTTATGTAAAAATTGGGCCACGTTGCCAGTTTTAATCCCAAGAGCTCTTATTTTGACTGGACTGTGAGGAGTTATGCTTTTCAAGTGTGCGCCCACGGCTCCAATCCTGCCAATATCCACTGAAAAAAGACAGGTATAGCTATATCACAGTCCCATTTTTATAAACTCTCATATGTGGCTCTATTTTTATAAACATGGATAAAACACTCTCATGACGGATTTATTAAGTCACTTTCTCAATAGGGAGTTGAGATTTGAATCTCACAGATGATTGTGATTGATGAAAGTTATGTTACTAGGTGATTTCGTTTACGATTAGATAGTGGCATTCGTATTTGATATCATAGCCGTGAGATCCACAAAGATTAAAAAAAAAATTTTTGTGAGCTTCAGTCACCGGGTGAGATTGAAACATCCACCCCCAGTGTGTAAGACCAGAGAAGGCGGCTAAGTGCAATGTAGTAGTTGCAGAATTCTATGCTCTATTGGTAACCACTTTAAACTTAAAATGCTTACACTAATACTATGTAGTTAACCGCCTTAGACGGGTGTTTAATTCGACCATACGATATCGATGATAAGTCGACCATACGGGGGCTGACGTCCGTTTGTTCCGCAGCTGTAACTTCTGCAACCGACCCGGGCACCGCGACGACATGTGCCGCTCGAAGCCGCCCGTCTGCTACATGTGCGGGCTCACCGGCCACTACGAGCCGCGCTGCCCCAGGAAGATCTGCTTCAATGTGAGTCTTGATAACTATTATAGAAAGAAACAAACAAACAAAAATCATTTATTCATGACAAACAGACAATTAAAAGGAGCAAATACTGACAGATAAATGTTGTCGTGTAATGGTTCCAACTCAGCGTTATGCTGACATAAAAGCCGGTGCTGGTCTAACGTTGGAACCATCCAGTGAAACCACGGCGGATCACCCACGTAGCGCACGCACTAAAATAAAATATTAACCAAGTTATTATTAACCAAATTAACCAAGTAGAAAAACACCTGTGACCCTATGAAAAACGAATCCCGAAATTACGTTCGTCTTTTTCACTACATTTAGCCATGAATGGCCAATGAAAGAGACGGGGATCCAAACCAAGTAGCAGCATCTCAAACAAATCTCCTGCAACAATCACAACCTCGTTACTAACCCTGGGTTCCTATATTCATAGCTTCACATAATTTGACGTTTTGAATATAGGAACCCAGTGTAAGAGGAAAGGATTGAATCTACTTTCGCATTTGAATCTGAGATAATGTTTCTTGGCTTAATGGGGCAATAATTATAGATAAATTCTCCGATTTAATTGCGGCATTTACTTTCAGAGCTTATTTATCTCTTAAACGATCCAACCATGAAACTTAGCTAAGACACATCCCGATTAAATTAGCTATCTTTAAAAAAAATCGGCGTAAAATTTATACCACCCTGCTTTTTGCGTAGATGTTAAAAATATATAAAGCTTTGCTAGATTTGCAAGGAAGAAGGACGCAGTTCACACACTAGTAGGGGGTCTTAAGCGTGCTACTTTCTGTGGTGGAGTATCGCCGAATATGAGGCTAAACCATTATATAGTCTAATATCGTACAGAAAAAGGAAAAATATAGTGTTGTCAGCTTAACGTTATTACCGTTTCGTTATTTGATGCGGTTAACGTTATTATCGTTTCGTTATTTTATACGGTAAAAAGTATGTATTACATAATTATTTTTGTTCGTCATGTAAGGTTGCGCATCGTATTTTCGGTTAATTTTGTCTACCGCCCAACAGATTTTATTAGCATCATTTGTCTCCGTCTGTTTATGCTCTAGGAGGTAACTATTCTCGAGCAGACGTAGTTGTAGTTCTCGAGTTTTAAAATGTTGTTTGTTATTTCCAGTGTGGCTCACCCAACTTCGTGTACTCGACGATGTGCCGCAACTGCTCGTCGTGGGGCCGCCTCACGTGCGCCGAGTGCGCGCAGCCCGGACACCCCGCCAGCCACTGCCCGGACATATGGCGCCGCTACCACAACACGGTAACTTTTTTTTATAACCATAAAAGGCAAACGAGCTGACGGACCACCTCATGGTAAGCTGTTACCGTCGCCCATAAACATCAGCAATGCCAGGGGCCTCTTTTTAAACCGCGCGCTTATTTTTTTTATTTTTAGACTACCGTTCATGACGACGCGGTCAGGTGGTGGTAGTGACCCTAGTGGCCACTAGTTGCCTACGAAACTAGCGGTAGGGTTTAATACCCGGTAAAGTCTGTGTCGAGTCATGGTGAATTGGTTCGTTTGGTGTTTTTTTTTACATCTTTGCCAATTTCAATTGACACATACTTTAGTAGCGAATAGCATATACTAAAACGAGCAATATTTGTAATCACGTACTCGAAAATGGCTCTAACGATTTTAATTAAATTGCGGAATAGAGACTTTAAAAATTAAAAAAACAATCTGTCAAGTCTTTGCAAAAATTCGGCTTCTGCCGAACAATCTGGTTCCGAGGTGTTTCACATACATAGACGACACTATCAAAATATTATTTATATATTAATAGCGTTGTCTACATACACCTGAGTAGAGCTCGGACGCCCGGGTAGGCGAGTATCTACAGTATGACAAAAAAGAGCAGAAAATAATGTGGGCGCAATGTCTATTTCATTCGATTTCATGTGGCAACTCTTGAGAACTTTTGTATAGAACAATTAAGTGTTGGTCGTAGTTTATTACCGACGTTTAGTAGAGTGTATGAGTTTTATTACTGTCGTATGATTTACCCTTGAATAACCGACAATCATTTCATAGAATGCTTTATTTCGCCGAAGTTTAATTTTTCACGTAGGGGGGGCTTTTTATGGTCGTGATTATCGCGTGAGTAAACGTGGATAAAATATCATATAGTGCGATCATGACGCTTCATCCATCGCGATATACACGGATCATAATACCGTCCCAGGAGTTATAATTTTATGGTGGTCACAGGTCTAGCCTAACCTAACCTACGTAACCCATGCTTAAGATAACCTAAAAACAAGGTTTCAGCACAAATTAGCTGTCAACGAAATGAAATTTTATGAAACGTCACATACGATGAAATTATTGTTAGTGATTCAAGGGGATCTCCTGTCGTATCAATATTTATTGTGGTCTAATACTTATAGCACAGTCAATATCAAAAGTAGAGATACAGTTTTGTACCTTGCTGCTTTACAGCCACGCAAGCAATGGCCCATAATGATTGTCCATTATGTTAATGTGGTAAAGTGCAAAAGTGAGTATCTATTTTTGACTTTGACTATACAGCTTCTTCTGATATTTAAATAAATAAATAAACAGCTTCCAGAGGGTCTAGTTCTTAATCCCCAGGCAGGCTAGTTAGTGGATTAGGATTTTTTCAGTCACTTCATTAAATTAGCAATTAACTTCTTTTTAGATTGACGAAAATATGGCGATGGAAAGTAGCCAGCTGAAGCCGCAGCACCAGCTGTTCTGCAGCGGCTGCGCGCGGCGCGGGCACCTGGTGCACGCCTGCCGCGCCTTCGTGCCCTTCTGCGCGCTGCCCGTGCCCGCGCCGCACGTGGCGCGCTACTGGCGGCTCTACCCCGCCGCGCCCAGGCAGGACGACACCGACACCTCCGTGTCTTCTCCCACCACAGACAGACATAAACGTCATTCCAAATCACCCACAGCCCACGAAACCCATGTCAACAAGAAACGAATTTCCGAAAGCACTGAGGATAGACAAAGAAAAACCTCCCAAAGCAAAGAAGCGGATAACACTAAACCACCAAATAAGGAGCATATAAAAACGGTTATCGAAGAGACTATACGCTTGGCTAAGGAGGTCGAAAAAGCCCCGGATTACATTCCTATCTCGTCGAGCAATCATGACGAAAAAGGACACGTTATACAGGATAACGAAGTTTCTGACACGAGCGATGTAATGACTTCGTCTAGAATCTTTGTCACCAGCGAAGTTTTTGACCGATTGCATACCGAGGAAGGACAGAGTTGGCTAAAGGACTGTATGGAAAAGTTCAAAGTTCATGTGCAGACGTCTGATTCTCATTCGTTTTTCACCATAAAAGGCACGGTGGGTGACCAGGAGGCCTTTCAAACCGAACTGAGAGAATGGACACGCGGGAGGGAACAAGAGGCTGCGGCCGGCGACGGCCCCGGCACCCCACGGGACGTTGAAAGCAATCAAGAAGTTTCATATAACATCCCCAAAAAGAAAAATGAACTTTTACGTACCCTCAGCATTGCTTTCGAATCACTCAAACAAAACATTGGCGATCCCAAAGCTATGTATAAAGAATTATTGTATCTACAAAACCATCATGATTTCCTACTCCACCAGAAAGTAGTGAGCTCTGTAAAACTAAACAACAACAGGGATCACATAAATATGATCATGAAGAAACTAAACATGGTACTGCTTGGTCAAGCCGGCCTCGCCGAAGGATCGAAGGATTTGACCCAACTTTACTCATTACAAGAGAAACTTGTGAAATTCCAATTTCGCTGGGTACCCAATAAAGTACGCAAGGCAATCGGCCAGCATTACCAAAATATATTTACGGCTATGCCGAGAGATGATTACGCGGAGCTGCTGAAAAAGTTTTACGTCGGCAAGCGGCCGGTCGTAGTGAAAAAGATGATGAATAAAGCTCGTGGACGAATCACTAAGAATGACAAGAGTTTTCACCAGCAGAAGCAACCCTCTGGACAAGACAAACGGAAGCCGACTAATGTTCAGAATGTGGATAATTGTAAGATACTTCTGCCGACCACTCGCCGGGAAGGCTTGAGGAAGGAGCTAGTGTTCTGCCGCAAGAAGCTTCTCAAAGCGCAGACGAACGACAACACCCGCAACAAAAGGCGGCTCGAACTTGTCAACCAACTACATAGACATATTTCATGCTTGACAGAGCAAGAGGTTATGAATAAAAAGAAAAAGAGGAAGATGAAGAAAACTCAAGAGCAGGCTCAGATGTTCTTGACCGAAGTATAAATAAGGATATGTTAGCTCATGGGTCCGGCGGGTGGTTAGGAACGACGGAAGCGATAGAATGGAGGCGGGTGCGTCGTACTCAATTACGAACAAGTTCTCCCATGCGTTTCTGGTATACGCCGGTCCAGAGCTACACCACTTTTATCGTGTATGTGAATTATTAAACAAACTTAGTGTAAAGCATAAACCAAGTCTCATTTATTTACCTTATACGGCGAAATTTTGACAAGTCTTCCTATGAAATAAATACGTTACTAAAGTCGACTTCTCTAATTAGCCGCGTACTGCCTGAGCGAGAAGCCTCGCTTGAACGCCTCGGACGTTTGCCGCGCGAAGCAGCCTAGAACAGATTTCTTGCAATGCCGAGCCACGGTGAGGCTGAGCCAGCATCGAGCGCTCAGTTTCGACGTGAATTCGCAGAGACCGCTCAATTAGTATAATCGGGACATTGCGCTTTCCATAATCGTCTATGTTCACCATATAGTTGTATTAATTTAAGGCACTATTCTTTATGCATGACGCTAACATGCAACGAACAAGCGAGGCAAAACACGACCGTCTTGAGTGAGCGCGGCAAACGTACTGAGGCGCCTTTGCTGAGGCCGGACATGCGTTTCCCTCGGGCGAGGCATGTCTGCTTTCATCATTCACGGGCTGCCTCACCGAGGTTGCTCGCTCAGTCAGTACGCGGCTATTGACGAACGCATATTTATTTATCTAAATTAATATCGAACTTATTGTTTTATAAAGTGCAAATAAAGCTTAAATTTTGGGTGGAAGACAACGTAATATTTAGCCGAGTGTACATCTAGTGTCAGAATTTATAGTAATCTACAGTGTTTTTTGGTCGAAACGTACCAAATTAAACAATTAAAAAGCCTTAGGTCAGAAAAATCGTATTTACAATTTTTCTCATTATTTCACTTTATTGCTATCACCACGCGCCGAGTTTACCGAAGACTAATGACATAATCACCGTGCACCAGGCCCCGGAACCGGTTTAAAACATACTGTTTATTTCGGTTTTGCTCCAAAATTTTCTGGGGAATGCGAACATTTTGAGAACTTTATTTTGACCATAATTAACCGGTTTAATCCACGAGGGGCAAGTCAAGTCACCAAGTTTTGTACTGAATAAAAGCGTGACGTGCGTCTGGATTAACCGGGTTTTTATTTAACTCGAAACCGGTTAATTCAAAAACACCTTTTAATAAAGGTTTCTTCAAAAACCGGTTTATGCAAACGGAACTGAAATGAAAAGGTTTTGCATCAAGTGAATAATAACGGTTTGACATTTTAACCAGTATCCGAGCCCAGTGCACAATGCTATGATTCACGACACGCTAGCCTCGTTGGTAGTGACCCTGCCTTCGAAGTTAGAGGTCCTGGGTTCAAATCCCGGTAAGGGCAAATATTTGTGTGATGAGCATGAGTATTTGTTCCTGAGTCTTGGATGTTTTCTATGTATTTCTCTATATAAGTAAATTTATCATTGTCTAGTACCCATAGTACAAGCCTAGAGCTTATTTTGGGACTAGGTCAATTTGTGTGACATTGTCCCGTGATATTATGATTTTAAAAACTGTAAGTTATTTTTTTACAATAAATTAATTAATTTTATTATTATTATTATTATTATTCATCTTTTCCTTCATACTTGTTACGGGCTTAATATTGTGCGGGTGGTATCAAACAATAACATCGTCTTAATAAGCGGCCTACCCCCTTCGTAGCAGATTGAGTGACCAAGATTTATAAAATAGCGAGGATATTCTTTCAATTGTTTTTGAAGAATGAAAAATATTTTTGAATATTGTTTTTTTGTGGAAGTTGCTGACTAAACACCTTCCTCTATACTATTATAATGTGTTAAATTTATTCTACGGAGACGCGCCGCAGTAGGTACTTAATCTTAAGTAAAGAACAAATTCCAAAAAAGGCGTCGAATAAAACAAATGTGTAATGATATTATTTTGGGATTGTCCTTTACGCAATAAATATGAGAAAAAATATTAAGAAATTGTGAATTGTTTTTTTATATTTAGAAATTGATGTAGAATAGGTGTAATTTGACATGTAAAACTCTGTTTTATCAAGGAATAAATAAATATCTGCGTGGGCAGATATTTATGTGATGAGTGCGAATATTTGTTCCTGAGTATTGGATGTTTTCTATGGATTTAAGTATGTATTTCTCTATTTAAGTAAGTATGTGTATCGTTGTCTAGTACCCATAGTACATGCCTAGAGCTTAGTTTGGGACTGAAACAATTTGTGCGAGTTTGTCCCTTGATATTTATTTATTTGTCGTCCTACTACTATATCAAACAAGGTTAATTGACAAGCCATTCGTAACATTAACCAAATCCGGCAAACTGTAACGTTAACGACGTTCGTTACACTGAAAAACTCGTTATAAGTTGTACGTCACTAGGGGAGACGTCATCTTGAATTTTTACTATCTGTGGTTGATTCGTGATAAAAAATGATAAGCGCTATACTTGTTGATTAAAAATTGAATCAATACCAAAACAAACGAACGACACGGCGACACGCGTCGGTCGATACGCGGAGTCGGCTTTATTTTGTTATTATTATTAAATAACATGCGTCTAACTGACAAATACAATCCACGCTATGCATTTCCAGTGCTTGTATTGTTGATGTGCAATATTCATTCAATTTTTGGACGAAGGGTAAGTAATTATTTCTTCAAAGCGCCTTATAATTACAATCTTTTATCGACATTTGATTGTTATTACAAGTAAGTATAGTTAACTATCGCGATTTTTCACTGAAAATGCTTTATAAATTGTTTTCATACTTATGATAGATTAGATTTATTTATATTTATACGTAGTTTCCAGATGAAGGATATTACCCAGGAGAATTCTATACGGACCTGCAAGCGCAGAATGCCAAAATCAAAACTGCTTTATCAAAACTAGAACATGGTAAGTTTAAATTTTACTGTACGGTCTGAGAGAAACCCCTGCGGTACTAGGAGGTCTTAAAGCATTGCAATTTGTATCTTATTTTAATTGAAACAGCATAAAATAAAGTAACAAAAGAACCTTTCCTCTTCTTATGGTGCCTCTTTATTTACTGAAGGTTAGCAGTCAGATCTTTCAATCTGGTCCTGCCCAGAGCGTGTTCAACATTAATGCCAGTATTTTGCTTTCTGGCTTCTTCCTTATCACAATGGTTTGAAGAAACCTTTCCTGCATGTTTAAATATTATTTCTAATTTCATTGTTTACACTCCCAGTGGATCATTTAAATAGTATGTATGGTGGAAGGGCTTATCCTCTTGTCTGTGGGCTGTCACAGCATATACTGGACACATACAAGCGTCTGATTTCAAAGAGGTGAAAGATTATCAAAGACATTCTCAGTAATTCGTAGTATTGAAATTATTGGTAATTTACCGTTTCCACGGTAATTCCCATACAAAAAATTACCAGTGTGCATTCCCTGTCAACACGCTAACAACATATTATGTTAGCTAGGGAGAGGAAGATAAAGACTAAGAAATATTTAGTTTAAAAAAGATTATAGACTGTTATCATACATTTCCTTTTCGGGATGTTTGGAATATTTTTACTGCATACTTTTTCTATTCTGAATATCAGTCGCATTTTATTTAAATTTTTTGTCTTTTATTTATTTTATCCTTTTACCACAGCTCCGCAATACGTCAGCAACTGGCCAGACCCCGATATCAAGATGGGGCAAGTGTCTGGAGTAGCCTTGGACTCCACAGGCCAGGTGCTGGTGTTCCACCGGGCCTCTAACACTTGGGATGCCAGCACTTTCTCTTCAAGAAATGTCTACCAGGCTATAGGGGAACCACCAATACCACACCCCACCATACTGGTGTTCAATGATACTGGAGAGCTGGTTGACATGTGGGGGAAGAATCTGTGAGTTTTTCTTACATTGTCTAGTACATTATGAACAATAAATGATAATTACCGGTTAGTTTGCAAATCTTAACTCATCTGCTTAGTCTTTTGACTGATTGTAAGATCTACGTCTAATATTTACGACTTAAGAGCTTAGTAAATTATAGTGGGATGAAATAGCTAGGTTTCCTTACAAAATGAAACTTTTTAAGTATAATATTTATATTTGGCTTAATCAATTCAATTTAATTTTAAATATTCCTTATGCCCTGTATATTATACAATTGTCTAATAGGTATTTTAAAAGTCAATGTTAGGTTGTTTGTTCATATTTTATATGGTGCTATAACTAAAGGCAGCTCGAGTTCTGTAGGAAAAAAGGATACTTTATATCCTGGCGAGTAGGACGGTCCAGATCGCTGCCACCATCTTATTCATTAACCTACTGCCAAGCAGCAGTGTTAGCATTGTTGTGTTCCGGTGTGGGGATAAGACTACTGGTGAAATTACTAGCATAGAGGCATAACATCTTAGTCCACAGAGTTTGCAACGTATTTGAGGTCTTAGGATTACAGTCTTGAGATTATAGTCTTGAGAATTCAAATGTCTACTGGTCTCAGACTCACCATCAGGTGGCCTGAGTGTTCGTGTGCCTACTATTTGCCATTACGATATTCAGTGAAAATTTAAAGCAAATCGATACGACTGTGAAACGAATTCGTCTATCAAGACGTTATAACAGCTGCTCTAAAGGTACTGATACACATGCTAATTACTAGCACGAAAGCATGCTACTATTGAGCAAATGCTACCTATTAGCATGTGTGTCTACGACGTGCTCATAATTAGCATGCTTTTTAGTAGCATACTCAAAGATAGCACGCCCTGCTATTTTTGAGCATGCTACCTGAGGCGGGGGTAGAGAGGGGAATGGTAATAGCAAGTGTGAACACATTTGCTAATAAGCATGCTAGTATCGATCTGTTGTTTGCAACAGGTGCATGTGCCTGCGTCTGCCAAAATGTCTCGCTGGGGTGACGAGAAAACCATATGTTTTATTAATACAGAAATAATGAATTAGCCGGAATAGCATTTCGCATAAAAAGTTAAATTGATGTGGAAGCATACGCAAATGATTTTTATAACCCGCAATATCTTCTTCTCGCATTTCTCTTATCAAACGTACACTAGCTCCAAGGTCTTGTCTCCTGGTCAACCAATCACAAACCCAAATCTTCCTGCTTTTTTTCTTCTTTCTATTTCTCAAAACGTTGGTGATGCATTGTATCGCCACCAAAAGAATTATTTTATTGAGCTCTAGGCGGAAAGCTACGTCGTCCATCGTTCGTGGCAGAGAGCACGCTACTAAATGGCATGTGTATTCGGAGTATTTGCTTTGAGCATGCTTATTAGTGAGTATGCTCAAAATTAGCATGCTTATTTGTAGCAAATTTGAACAGTGCATAAGCACGCTCAAACCAAGCATGCTCATAAGCACACTTTTAAGCATGCTATTATAGAGCATGTGTATCAGTACCTTAACTATACAGAATCGAATCGAAATTATTTTTTTTTGTTTAGTATACTGTACCACTTTGTTGGCGTGACTAATATGCATATTCATGCCAAATTACAGGGGGACCATCTCACATAAATTAAACTAGTTCCAAACTAAGCTCTAGCCTTTTACTTATGGTAGGTACTACGAACAGGTAAACTAGAATAGTCAAGTTAAATTCTTAGATATAATGTCTACTATCCAGTGGGACAATACTCGGCTGTTTATCGCTGACACACTTTCTGCATCTGTGAGTATAATTGTTACGACATAGAGTGTGAAAGCGATAGACAGCAATGTAATGTTAATTCGCTGATTTTACTGTACATGTTGTTGTTGTTTGTTTTACGACACGTAGGCCTAGTTGGGAGTGACCCTGCCTCCGAAGCCTGCCATTTATTTATTTATTGATGTATTCATGTTATCGTTAGGTTCTACATGCCTCACGGCATCACGGTGGACCGGCAGGGCAACGTGTGGCTCACGGACGTGGCGCTGCACCAGGTGTTCAAGTTCTCGCCGCGCCAGAGGGAGCGGCCGGCGCTCGTGCTCGGCGAGAAGTAACTATACTGCGCCTGACTACAGCAGCGGATAACGCTATTAGGGATTATATATATAGTATTTGTCCGTAAATTATAGTTTAAATTGTAGTTTTTTTTTTGTCACATATTACCTATATTATTGATTGTTTAACATTATTTTTTTACTTTATTCTATTTATTCGTTTATCGTGCCGTCCGTCTGTCACAAACGGAGCTGGCTGAAAATCAGCGCAGTAGGTGTTGAACACCTCAGCATTATGCTGAGCCAGTGTCCGATTCACGGCCGCGAGTCTTCGCGAGAACAAAGAAGAGAGTGAGTGTGTCAACACTCACTACTCTTTTTTATTGCTGATTTCTGTTTTTACTATTTTCTGTGTGTCGTGAACAAAATGTATTTCTCTTTTTTTCTTTCTTGCTCAATATAAGCCCATATCAAAAAATATCACGTTCTCTAGGTTTGTGCCAGGCGAAGATGACGTCCACTTCTGCAAGCCGAGCGCCGTGGCGGTACTGGCCTCGGGGGATTTCTTCGTGGCCGACGGGTACTGCAACACGAGGATCCTGAAGTTCGCGCCAGACGGCACCTTGATTCTGCAGTGGGGGCGCCGTGAGTACTCAGCACTTGGGTAATGCTAGAAGTCCCGGGTATACACACATCAAAACGACGTTGTGGCCGACTCCTTATTAAGACCAACATAATCAGTCGTTGGTTGGTCTACGATAAGTTTAATGGAGGTCCTGTAGCCACCTTCCGACTCCATCGTGCATGCTTTATTATTGTTGTAATAGAAGTTACGTCGGTATATCGTAGCAAACAACTCAATAGGTCCCCGGGAAGTGGTTCAAATCTTTCGTGCAAGATTTGATCCGAACATACATTGCAAGTTAAAAGCTTGTAAAAAGGGGGATGTTTCCATTTAGTATTTGTTATGTTCTGTGGTGTATCTCGTGCCAATTAAACAAATTTGCAAATAAATCATTAGGTTCTCTGATTTTTCGCCGAAAAATGATTGACAAATGCATTGTTTCGGAACCTTTTCATTTGCCAACCCGTTTATTTACACGATGATTTTGAAATAAATCCAGAATTATTTACAGTTTCGGAAAAAAACGTACGTTGTGAAATGATATGTCTGAGAAATGAATAATTTGTGGAATTTTGGTTATGGAATGATAGGATCCCAAATCATTATCAATTATGAATAGGGTAGTTCTGCAGGGGGATGGGTTTCTCTTGTGGTGTACTGACAGGCTTGTTGCAGACTACGGAGTGTCCCCGTTCGCGTTGAACGTGCCGCACGCGCTGACGCTGGCGGAGGAGCGCGGGCTGGTGTGCGTGGCGGACCGCGAGCGCGGCCGCGTGGCGTGCTTCCGCGCCGACAACGGCACCTACGCCGCCGGCTTCCGGAACTGGCTCGTGGGCGACCGGCTCTTCAGCGTCGCCTATGCCCCCGTCAAAGGTACGTTTTTATTAGGCTCCCGTAGTCAAACTAGGAACCCTTATACAGGGCGTCCCACGGCTATGCCACATGGAAGGAAAGTACCTTGAATATTGTTGATAGAACATTTTACTAAAAGAAGACATTATTTTAATTTAAAAAGCAATTTAAACTGCATTCATACATATTTAAATAATTACATGGTTGAACCGGGAATCGAACCCGACACACGAGGTAAATAATTACCCTGTATCTTTATCATACCGATCGAAAGGCATCATCATAAGGATTATTTTTTGTTCAATAACATAGTGTCAGAAATAAAAGGAAGACCATGAATTTTAACATTTGATGTGAAATTTTGTTCAGAAAAATGAAAAGCTGATAGATAGAGAGATAGGATTTAGATTTTTTTTATGGGGTTATTTCAAAATTGAGTTTACAAGAACCAGTATGAAAGTGTCCACGAGCTACAAACAGAACTTAGACGTATTATTCTACATATCCACCACAACAAGATCAAAAAATCGACAGGGAGCGAAATAATCAAAAGAGTGCGACTTTGTATTCAACAGGAAGGGACTAATTTTGAGCATTTGATAAATTGATTAATTTTGTATTAAAAATGTTAAAATTCATGGTCTTCCTTTTATTTCTGACACTATGTTATTTAGCAAAAAATAATCCTTATGATGAAGCCTTTCGCTCGGTAGGATAAAACTACAGGGTAATTATTTTTCTCGTGTAACGGGTTCGATTCCCGGTTCAACCATGTAATTATTGAAATATCTATGAATGCACTTTAAATTGTTTTTTAAATTAAAGTAATGTCTTCTTTCAGTAAAATGTTCCATCTACAATATTCAAGGTACTTTCCTTCCATGTGGCATAGCCGTGGGACGCCCTGTATCCCCTGTAATATACATATTAGTCACGCCAACAAAATGGTAAAATTAAAATCTTGAAAACATTTTTTTAGGGTACCTCCCCTACACGTAACTTGGGGATGTATTTTTTATCCCGTCTACCCCATAGAGTGGGGTCTCGTCGGATAGGTCTTTCAAAAATGAATACTGTTTTTCGAATAAGTAATCCATTTATGAAATATTAAGCTTTAAAGCGCAAATTTTTGTTCGACTCAAGTGCCTCATTTAAAATGCTCAGTGCCAATAGGGGAGCGGGCGAATTGGAGCCTACTAAGGAAAAAGAGCATTAAAAGGCAAATTTATATATTATATTATTATTTGAAACTTAATCCTTACTTATTTGACTATCAATTAATTACAGCGTTATCGTTACGTTATTAGGCATTTGGCCACAGATAAACTTTAAAGTAAAAAAACAGAATCGCTCCATTACCCGACTTTGCGGGAAATGAGAGCCTACAAATTCCTATATGTGTAATGGGAGCCGCTTAATGAAATGAAATCATATACATATTTTCTAAGGTTTCAACACAGCTTTCGTAGTGGTGCGTTCGCTTTTTCTTGGAACTTTGGTGTCTGAAAAAATACATATTAAAATGCATATGGGGTGATTGGAGCTACTGCTAATAAGCTCTGACTACCCGAATACCACCATCTGGAAATTAAATAAAATTGTATCCTGAATCTAGCTTGTAATGAAATTATGTGCACATACTGGGTGTTGCCTGTAATACGAGGGTGGTATGATAAGTAATGAACCTTGAAGCTACGCGGTTTGGCTGAATATTAAAAATATCTTTGCCTACATCCGCCATCTTGGACGCGGGAAAATTGACAGTTTCAAATGATTCCGTCAATTACTTCATGACTTATAGTTTTTTAAACAGAACGAGTGACATTGTTTGTGTAAAATGGAAAAAGAACAATATCGATCAGTGATTCGCTTTCTGTTTTTGAAGGAGAAAACGCGTGATGAAATTAAAACTGAGTTAGATACCGTATATGGCGATGCTTCACCTTCTATTGCCACAGTAAAGCGGTGGTATAACGAGTTCAGAAATGGAAGAATATCTGTGTTTGATGAGGCCCGCCCAGGACGTCCAAATGAGGTTACCACGGAGGAAAACATCAACAAAGTCCGTGATATGTTGATGAACGATCGTAGACTGAAGTTGAGGGTTTAGCTGAGGTATGTGGCTTGTCACTGGAGCGTGTACAAAATATCGTTCATAAACATTTGGGAATGAGGAAGTTATCGGCCCGATGGGTACCGCGTTTGCTAACAGAAGAAAATAAGCAGAATCGTGTAGCCACTTCCAAAGAGTGTTTGGCACTATTAAAACATAATCCGAAAGACTTTTTTATGCGTTATGTTACCGTGGACGAAACGTGGATCCACCACTATACTCCCGAAACAAAACAACAGTCCAAGCAGTGGACCTGCCCCGGCGAAAATGCTCCAAAAAAAGCAAAAACGGTTCCGTTGGCCGGGAAGGTTATGGCGACCGTTTTTTGGGATTCCCAAGGAGTTATCCACATTGACTATTTAGCGAAGGGAAGAACGATCACGGGGCAATATTACTCTGATTTATTGTCTCGATTTGATGAAGAATTAAAGAAAAAACGGCCCCGTTTAGCCCGCAAAAAAGTGTTATTTCACCAGGATAATGCTCCGGCCCATTCATCTCACATCGTCAAGGCCAAACTGGATCAATTGGGCTACAAAATACTGCCGCACGCTTCTTATTCGCCAGATTTAGTCCCGTGCGATTTCTTCTTGTTCCCAAACATGAAATCTTGGCTCGGAGGCAAACGCTTCAAGTAAAATGAAGAGGTCATAGAGGCCACAGAGGAGTATTTTGCAGAGTTTCCGAAGACATATTTTTTGGAGGGCTTAAAGAAGTTGGAGACCCGTTGGGATAAGTGCATACTTTTGAAAGGGGACTACGTAGAAAAATAAAAACAAAAAATAATAAAAAAAAATTTTTTTCTTGGGTAGGCTCACTACTTATCATACCACCCTCGTAGGAGCAATAAATTGAGGGATTCTTTCTACTCTATAAACGTAGCAACATTTGTTCTACTACTTTTGAAAATGTAATTTATTATTTGGGATTTTTTCGAACAAACTAAATAGTAGTTTCAATGAACTCTGCCCAATAGTCTACTTGACATCTACTGTCAGCCTACAAACTTCGTAGTTTTCGCAATACATTGCTTGCTTGGAAAATCTAAATTCATTAATATTTAGTTAACAATAAGTTATTTTCAAAAGTTGTAGAATAAATGTTGTTACGTTTGTGGTGTGGAAACGATCCCTAAATTTATTGCTCCTATTACAGGCAACACCCGGTATTCTCAAAATTAGTAACATAACCTATAAATATAAAATAAAACAGGTTCAATTGTAAGAAATATAACTTCACTCTTACCTGGCCGTTGAAATCTCGTATTTTTTATAAGCGCAGAACAGAAAATGAACAATCGTCCAAGGTCACATAATGCGTGGCAGTGGCGAGCCGAGCGCGGCAGGGGAACACGGCCACAGTGTGACGAAGGCGCCCGAGTGACAAACGAGTGAATACGAGCTATAGTTATGTCTCTGTTTCGTCCAAGCTGGCGTGCTCGTTGCAAGTTATGATACAAATTTAAGGATTACGTCGCCTTATTTATTATTAATAATTGGACTTGTCGATATCAAATCATATAAATTGAAGTGTACATCGTGCTTAATATTTGAGCTTTCTGAAATTTTGGTTACCAAAGTGACATGTCCGTATAAAAAAAAAACGAATGGCATTTGCTGGTTGGGTAGGGTACATGAAACTATGCAATAATGAAGTAACCTTAGTGTCTTAATTTTCCTACAATATTTGTATGGGGCGTTTCTTCTTAGTTACCAAAATTCATTTGTTTTTGGTAACAAAAATTGACATTTCCATACAAAATATTTATGACACATTGGATTATTGGGATGTCTAACAGTGACCAATTTTTTTGGCACCTTATATGTGATGAGTGTACCATACTAATAAGCATTATAAATGCGAAAGTGTGTTTGTTCGTTTGTCCTTCTTTCTCGGGTAAGCCGCTGAACCGATGAAAGTTGGTATGGAGAACTATGCTCCAGGGAAAGGACATTGAATACTTTTTATCCCGGAAAATATTACAGTTCCCGAGGGAATACCGATAAACTATATCTCTACGCGGAGTCGCGGGTAACATCTAGGATGTTATAGTAAGGTTTTTCGTAGGCGGTCGTCTGTACGTGGTGAACGGGCCAGCGAGCGGCGTGCGCGTGCGCGGCTACGTGATCGACTTCTCGTCGGCCAGGATCGTCGGCAGCTTCGGGCCCGGCGGGGACTTCAGCAACCCGCACGACGTCGTCGCCAGCCCCGACGGGGCCCGCGTCTACGTGGCCGAGCTCAACCCGTTCAGGTACGTGTTTCGACTATATCTTAACCCTTTCATTACCACGTGTTTCCAACCGCATTGTGCCACGATGCCGACGCTTCCTCAAGCATGTCGCCGATCCGTCCGTGGCATCCGGCTTAAGTTAAATTGGACGCCGATCGGCGTCTGCGGCACTCAGCTAAAGCTAAATGTCACGCCGATCAACGTCCGTAACGTCCAGTTCAAGTTAAATTGGACGCCGATCGGCGTCACTGGCATCCGACATAGAATTTTAGTAAGAACAAAATGTGTATTTTTTTTGTAAAATTGACTACAGCCAGTAGTTTGAATAAAAAAAATGTAATTTCAAAACACAATATAAACATATTCCTTGGAACAGTTTAGCCAACCAGCGAACAGTGTGATTTTTAAAAATAAAACTATACTTCAAGTCAATCTAGGGAAGGTACTCTCTGTGTGCCAAAATTTATACAAATCTGTTCAGTCGTTAAAACACAAAAAAGCAATGATTTAAAAAAAATCGAGTCTACTGTGAGCTGTTAATTTCACAGTTACAATATGCATTTTGCATTGATCATTCAATTTTATTAAGTACTAATGATCCGCCCTAGCTAGGTACAGGTGAAGTATTATAATCTTATTCCTAACCCATTAAAAAAACTTAGGTACTATTACACAAAAATGCTTGCAAAAATAATATGGATTTCAGAAGTACACAATGATGCCAAAAGGAATACCGAGAGGGAGAGAGATAGTTTTATCTGTCCAAAGCATATGGAATGCGTTCCGAAATTACGTACCTACCGGGGTTCCCTTGAATCACCGACACGACACTCATTTCATCAAATGTGTCGTTTCACCGAATTTAATTTTATCACCACCATTCAGGTCACCAAAAAAATATAACTCCAGCACGTGAAAATACCTGTCGATGAAATGAAAATTCGGCTAAGTAAATCATTCTCATACATACAGACTGACGCGGCGCCGGCGGGGGACTTTCATATGTATTGATCACCAATGTAACGTCTATAATTCTGCCTATTCATAGAGTGTACAAGTTTGAAGACGAGGTCCTGCACAACGACAGTAGGAACGCGAGCGCGCCCGCCAAGCCCATCATCACCGCGGGTAAGTAGGTTTGTGTCCTGTGCCGTCTTGCTTTTCTTGGGAACAGAGGATCCAGGATTTCAATTAGGATCTCCCCACATCAATCTATTCGGAATCGGCTTAAGCCGGTCAAGTATGCTCAAAACCCCAGACCTGGGGGGCGATTTTCGACTTTTAAGTGCTCGAAATCAACGTTGAGTGATAGAATATATTAACACACGAAATTATGTCATGATTATTTTCGCATGAACCCATTATCCCTTCTTTTAGAAAGCCCTCACTCGAAAGCTAGTGATTGACTTAATATATTTATGTGTTTCGTTGCACGCAGAAAGTGAATATTTACCGGATTTTTTAAATCATCTCTAAAATATACATAAACATACGACCTAATTAGAAGTTGTAATTAAGGCGATAATATTAAACGTTCAGTCCGCCATGGTCTTTTGTCTATTTGAAGTATGTTGCAAACATTTAACATCCGTGGTTTGTCTTTGTTTGTCAGGTGGCAAAACAAATTTCTAATGATAGAATTGAAAACGAATGGTGTGGACCACTCGTTTTTAAATTTTATATCGCTCGGTTTTCATAAATACGGTTTCACCGTTTTTGGCCACTTTCTAGTTAAACTTTCGAGCACTCGAAAGTCATAAATCGCCACCCTGGACGCGATTAAAAACTACACCTCGCAAAAATGCATTTCTTGCAAATTTTCGTTGTTACGAGTTTATTTAACCCTGACCTAGTGAAAAATAAGTCTGAGTACTAAGTTATAGGTAATATTTAAGGCAATTAATTTATATCTCTTTTCTTCATTTACTGTTGAGGAAAATGTATTATTTTATAACACCTTGACATTTTTAACCGCTAAGAACGTTTATGCGAATTTGAGTTTTATACCAAGCTTTGCAAAATGCATAAACATTTAAAGGCTTGCAAAAAATATTTCCTCTTTGTATTTAGTTTGGGTAAAAACATGAAGATATTCAGTTTTTTTCTTTGTTTACAGAATTTATACAAAGGTAACCGCCAATATTATTATTAATAATGTCTAAGAATTTGGTAAAAGTAATTGGTAAAAAAACTGCAAGGAAAGTAGGGAAACATCAATAAATTTTAACGAAACAAATGTAGAGCATTATTTTCTCAAAAACTTTTTGCCAGATGAACAATTTTACAAATCTTCAATTTTAATTAAAAAGAGCTTATAATCCACCTTCAAAGTTCTATAGTTTGACCAATATTTAAACGCTATTGCGTTGGGTGGACAGTAGTGAAATGAATGCCGAACACCATTTTTCGATATGATAGAATCGATAATATTGAAGTTTTAAGCTTGTTGTCATCTCTTTTTATACAGCCAACGTCACGGTGACATTTTGCGATTGATCAATGCAATAATTGTATTGAATTTAATTTCTTTGAGAAAAAGGCTGCATCAATGGTCTCGGCTGGGACAATCTTGAGCTTGCCGCACAATATCGTGTTCATTGGAAATCCCTTTTACGAGCCCAATGTCCCTGATAAGTAGGGATTGGATTGGATTCCGCCGGTAATATTACCTTTCCGTTCTGTAGCTCACGACTGTTTTTAATTATTGAATTGATGGACGATTAATTCGTGTGAAATACAAAATACGAGTTCATACTTTTACGTAATCGTAAGAAATAATAAATTTTCGATTAGATAAATATGAAATGTATTGTTTTATTCTTAAAACATTTACTTAGCTTTAACCGATTTCAGAATATCAGAACATTCGATCTCTACCTAGAAATACTATCATTATCATCACAAATAGCATCTGATTTTCTTAAAGGACACCGAACAAAAAACCAATTCGTATTAATGTTTAATCGGTGGCGCAGATCTGGCCGGGACAGCGCAGTTTTTTGGGGGCTGGGAGGTCTCCTTGGCGGCCTGCACGGCGTTATTGCTGATGATGCTACTGGTCTGGCTCACGATGCATACCATGCGCAACCGGGGTAAGGAGTTTGAGGCCGAGCCGCTCGTGTCCTAGATACCAGGGCTACAGAAACTTAAACACGTCATACACTTCAAATTAAAAATGTGAAATGTCGAAGTCGAATATTATTTTAGTGGAAATTTCGATCGGTGTTTTGCATATTACTAACATGTTACCTCTTTGTGTGTATTAAGTATAACAAATGTGTATCAATGTTTACAAAACACTTGTTCGACGATTGTTTAAGGTTTTGTGAGTAGTATCATGGAGCGATTATTTATTATAACATCATTTAGACGGTTTACACTTTCTGCCGCACTCAGTAGTTACAAGTATATTTGTAGGCAAAGGACTACTTAAAAATATTTCATACGACATCGAACACTATGCCTTTCATTTAAAATTGGTTTCTGGTATTAAAGTCCCTAACTGGATAAGGAGTTAGTCAAAAATATCTACACACGCTCGTGTATAGGTACGGGTATGTTTATCCACCGAGATCTTCCAGAAGGAACCGTCACTAGAAAGTGACTGTAATTAATTATGCGCCAAATCGCCCTAATGCCTAGAAAATCCATCTTGTTTAGTAGTTCTCAATGCGATCGATGTAGATGATCAGATAAAATCCAAATAATTTATTTGTTGAACGTAGGTAAAAAAGATATTATGTACCAACCAGTACATCCCGCCAAAAGGCATACAAATACCTTAATGTTTAACATGCATCATGCTTGAACATTATTATTATTCATCAAAGAGCTGATGACATTTTAATGTCAGCTTTTAAGTACAACAACCGAAGACCGCAACAATACATTTTGCACGTATGTTATTCTATTATGTATCAACAGTAAACAATCTAGCAGTGTGTAAGGATCTCGAGTGCGGCACATAATTAAAATTATCAATGCATCGAAATTAGTAATTTAGTAATTCCACAATGTTCCTTTTGCATGCTTTTTAAGAATTTACACGCTTTGTACTTTGTTTTTTTAGTCGGCATGCAAGGTCTTAATGCGTTTAGAAACATTTCATCGCGTATCTACTTAAGATTTTGCGTCCTGAATTTATGATGAGATTATACTATAGAAACACATTTTTTTTTAAATATTGGTTTGACAAAATAGGCTTAGGGATGGGTCTTTAATTAATTTAAGGTTAGTTTAGGTTTGAAATGGCCTTGCACTGAAAGCAGTATGTTGCTCTTTTGTGTTTAATACTTGGCAGTTATTGAGGCGGGCTCGATAGTTTTATTACTATCGGTGCATATTTACACTAATATCTGTAGAGTTTAATAAGTGTAGAATTTAATTGGAATTAATCTTTAAAAAATAACAAAGTAAAGTTTTATGTGCTATCAATTTTAACCTTTTGACCACTAATGGTATGTTTGAATAAACATTATTTTAAAGATTTATGCTCACCACTACGATACGTGGTCAAAAGATAAAATAAAAATATAGATATCAGGGGCCTTATTCTACATTGTTTTACCTCTATTGTTACCGTATTACCAACGTTACGATAGCTTTTACTAGCTTCACGGTAATGGCAGCTGAGTGAAAAACAATACGATAGGCATTGGTGCAAAAACAATGTAGATTAAGGCCCGGGGCCCATTTTCTACATTGTCTTTTCCCCTATTGTTAACGTATTTTTTTCACTGTAAAAGAGATGTAAGCGTGAGTATTTACTTATGATTCTTAGATGTTTTCTAAGTATTTAAATATTTCTCTATATAAATATGTTTATCGTTATCTAGTACCCATAAGATCTCTAAATAAATAAATTAATCGTTGTCTAGTACCCATAAATAGTATCCGTACAAGCCTAGAGCTTAGTTTGGGATTAGGTCAATTAGTGTAAAATTGTCCCCTGCTATTTATTTATTACGAAAGGTCTTATTATCTTGACAGCAATGCCGACCGTGTTGGTAACAAATGCTTGGCAATAGGGGCAAAATGTAGTGGAATAGAGCCCCCCAGTAATTACTTAGTAGGTAGTCTTAATAGTGTATTAATTAGATTTTATATTACTCTACCTACATGATCTGTATTAAAATGTTGCTTTAGCAACGTAATCAATTCAAACTTTTGCTCTTATTGTTTATAATTTTGAGAACATTTCATGTTTAAACAAAAATTTGATGTTTATCTATTTAAAAAACATTTTTACAAGTAAAAATTGTAAATGGGATGTTGTCAAAATTCGATCTCAAAGTTATTGATCTGATGACAGTTTAAATAATATATTTTGTACACTATTTATCGTACGCTTGTTTTAAGTTACTTATTTACTACAGACTTTAGTCCAGTTTTCTATTTATTTGTAAATCTAGTGTTTATTTTGTTGTACTTAAAGTACATAGTATTTACTATTTGAGTTCTGCTAAAGCTTTAGTGATGTGGTGTAAAAATATTTAATTGAAATATATTTATTGGAAGCAGCTTTTTGTATTTCATTTTTAGCACAGCACCCTCGCATGAAACATTTATTACGCATTGCAGCTAATTATTGCACAGTTTTCAATCATTTTTTGCTTCGTTAAACGACTGGCTCAGGTCACTTTTTACTAAAAAAGTGATGAAATAGTTCGATCGCTATCGAATTATATTACTAACCTTTTCAACGGCATGCCAAGTAAAAAGTAGTAATTTACACGCTAATAACAGCAAAAAAGCGTCACAAATTACAACCTTACAACTTATTGCGTTGAAAAGGTTAAGAAAGTTAACTACCTTAGTTACTTTAAGCAACGACAACAATATATACTAGACGCAAGAACTGCAACCAAGACGGGGGGCGGGATATGGTAAGTAAATATAATGCTATTCCTAGGGCAAGACCTTGTTTAAATAAATCTTATTTAATTGACACATAGAATCGAAGTCGAAACTCTCACAGGTTAATCAATAACCCTAGGTCGTAAAGGCGGGACCCGCCGCCGCTGGGAGTACGGCCACGGCGAGTTCAAGCTGCGCCGGCTGCTGGAGCGGCGGCGGTTCACGCGCGTGCACTCCGACGACTCCGACGACGAGCCCGCGCCCATGCTGCCGCCGCAGCCGGCCAACGCGTGACTACACTAACTTAACCAAACTAACCTGCATTACTGTAACACTATTTCAAAGCGGCCATGATTAACTCCCTTATTCATAAGCTCACAAAAGTTAAACTATGCTTAAACTTTCAACCGCCGTTGTCTGAAATATAAGACGTCCAACAACCAGCTCATTTCGCCGACGTCTTATATTTAAGACATTTTTTTATAATTTTAAACAAGGCATTAATTATATCCTTTGCAATGTTTAGACATTATGGTAAGCACTACATAGGTCTGTGTAGTTTTGTATTGATGTTGCTATGGGTACGTAAAATGAAAACGGTTAAGAGGTTAAAAAAAGCTTTGACCTTTTTGTTTTAGATTGCCACGTGTGTGAATTTGTGAGACAGTGACAAAGCATATTTTACCTATTAAATATGTGCTTTATAAATAAGGGGTATCATCTGCTGAAGAGCGATTCTAATTTCGAGAGTTCGTACGAAGGTAGTTGGCTGACATACGATTTTAAGGGAAATATTAGTCGTTGGCCATTAAATCAATAATTGGCTTTGAAAAAGTAAATGTATGTTTATTTTATTAAATTTGGACAAAACTCACTAAAACCGACTGACTCCCTGAGTAAGCGCCGCGCCGCTAAGTACCGTTTTAAATAGCGCAACTTTCTTGACAGACTGAGTTGTGTTTATACTATTGAGCATCGAGGCATATATTTTTAAACAGTTAAGTAAACAAGCAGGCGGGGTGTGCGGTTCATTAAATGTTCATCGTTTAGTTCATACTGGTATTTGCAGTATTATTAGGCAAATTTTCAAATCGTTCCCCAGATCTGGATATTATTTATTGTAATGATTATTTATTTATTTATTATTTATTTTTCTTAGTATGATGGGGATACGGAGATGAGATGATTATCGTGAAAAATGATGTAAGCTCCTAATTTTACATAAAAATGGCCTACGAATATGGACTTGATTTAGAATTATAAATAAGAGTTAGGCTGCTTGATAAAAATGTGTATGTAAAAGAAAAATAGGCACAAAATGCCAACTATATTGAACATAATATAGGAACGTTTTATCTTGCACATAAAAACATAGTCCTCTAAAGTAATGATTTTTTTTATGGATTTTTGGTCACCCTGAAACGTAACCACCAAAAGCGACTTTTTCCGATGTTTACATCTAGAATGTCAGTATAATGAATGTTCGCTTTATTTTATTCAAAATATTTTCATCATGTGCGAGTTCAAAATATAGTGGTTTTTAAAAAAAGGTATTAAAGCACCAATTTCTTTTTTTGTCCTACAATAAAGAAAATTTCAATTTGTTAACGATACATTTTTGAGACGCGTTAGTAATCCTCGATGGGTAAAAGGTTAAAATTATTTAGGATTTTTATTTAAGACTTACTAAAACTGTAATGCATAAACATTTCATCTTGGTTTACAATACATACAACCCTTTTCACAACACCCATGCAAATAATGTTGAATAAAGTATATTGCCAACATAGTGAGATTACAACATACGGCCTTAAAGTGTAAATTTGATAAATCGTCATTCATATCAAATATAAAATGTCCGTATTAATAAGATATACCTCAATAAAATACAAAACTTGAGAGTAAAATGATATCATACAAGAATGAAACAAGTACATATTTATAAAAGTGGAGTTTAATTATTTCGTGTTTAAAACAGGCAATAGTTATCTCCTTCCAACTATTATATGATTTCGAGGCGAGATTCGAGGATCGAACACTGGACGAATCTCGCAAGACAACCCTGGAAGAAAAAATTATACCGATTAATATTGCCTTTCCTCATGACTAAATACATATGAACCTGTTTAGTATAATATAACAAATAAAGAATTGGATACAATGTGATCGTCCTGAGCTTTGCTTAAGAGGCCGTAAACGAAATTTTGCTGATTTCGCTGATTTACGTAATTTTACAGTTGAAAACTTTAATCAAATTTTAATGCGCAACACGAAAGTAAATTTTATTTTCAAGGAATATTGAGCTAGTTTTATGTTTTTATTATTTTATTTTGATTATTTGACCTGAAACCGGCGACTGTTTTGTTAATTTTGCTGTAAGAGGTGTAGAATATAGCATGTTCACGAATCGTTTTGACGTCTAAAAGTTATGAAAAAAATATAATTGATTGCTGAAAAAGTCGTCTAAAAAATGTATGAATTACTTTCTACCATCTTTATATTTTTTTTTTTGTATTAAATAATTATAATTAAATATATATATATAGAAAACGGGCAAATAATTTTATTGTTTTTGATTTCGGCTACTTAAAGCTCTCGTTCATAAAATTAAAACAACAGTAATAAACTTCATTTCAAATTCAATCTATTACCTTAAAAAAACATCCAAAAATGAAAAGTAAATTACCAATATATAATGTTTGAAAACAAATAAAATCTCGCATACTCGACAAAAATTAAAAAGTAGCTCATTCATTCGTAACTATTTTTTTCGATCATAACATTCATAACTGAAATGATATTTCATGTTGTGCATTAAAACTTATAGAAAAGCAGTATTTTAACTATAAAATCACTAAAAGAAGATCAGAAGTGTTCAGTTCACTTTCCCCATCAGTCAGTTCAGGTTCGGATCACTTTTTGCATTCTATGGTCAGAACTTTTTTGCGCCGTTACTGAAAGACAGTGGATGAAAAGAAAATGACCACACAACAAAGCCTACGTGTTTTTGTCTAAACAGGAAAATTGGACAACATAGCCAACAAACAGATGAAGGGTACACGGAAAGAACATGTCTGGTCACCTTACTAACTTTTTGAGATATCGAGATTTGAAAGATTCCATTTCGTACATAATTTTCGTGTAAACCTTTTGAAATCCACGGTCTGCTGCAACTTTACGACAACAACGACGTCATATGCCGCTACCGCGCCGATAGTAAATTGTATGGAGCGTACTGAGCGCTCGGCGTCCCCGGCACGAAAATCCGATGACGTGATTTGCCGGCTTTGGCGTCCAAAAGGTTAAAGGTGAAAAATCATTTCGAGCTCTACAAATAGCGATTAGTCTCTTTTACTGATTACATCTTCGTTCCATTTACCCTTCAATTAAGGTGGACGATTGAAGTATCTCTTCAAATTAGATATTTTACTCAATTTACTCATACTCTCTTAACAAATTAACACTTATCAAAGTGTTTCTTAAATGTGCTAAAAGTGTAACCAAGTGCCAAATTTACCCCTTCTAGTTATATGTGCCTAAAAACTACGTAACACTTTCCAATTTGCAGGGCGCTCGCCCCAAGGACATCACGTAGCGCTCTTCAAAATGGATAGTGTAGTGTGGCTTTAACGCTAAGTATGGTCACCATTTACTTCAGTGCCAACTTAACAGACCGTGTCGTCTTTTGAGTTACGCTGTACATAGGATCGTGTATGTAAAAATGTACTTAAGATAGTAGATGTTTTTATTTTTCTCCTTTAATATAAAGGTACTTATTGAAGATGAAAATTTGTTTTACTTTAGCTAGTAAGCATTGGCATAATTAGTCATAAAAACATTACATTTGGATCTCTGCCTTTTCGCCGACAAATGCATCGTTTCGCAACCTTTTCATTAGCCAACCTGCTTTTTTTCCTTCAAATATTTCAGGATTTTTATAAAATTACCATAACGTAACAACGTAACACGATGGTCAGAAAAAAAATCCAGAATTATTTGCGGTATCGGAAAATGATGGGTTGTCAAATGATATGTTTGTGGAATGAATCATTTGTGAAACGTTTGTTACGAAATGATAGGATCCCATTACATTTTTAGAACTCTTCTGTTAAACTACATATTTGCGATGTTTTATTGTTGTTGAGGCCTGTTCTTAATCTTTTCGACGCCAACGACTCCTATACGAGTATGAGCACCGCAGGTTCAACGCCAACAACTGATATATCCGTCATGGTTGACAGTAGAAAATAGACCTGATTGTCTATGAGGTAAAGTTGACATCAGCACACTTACCTATGTATTTGACATAGCGTTGGAAAGGACCTAGCGTGGTCCAGAAAATACTAGTTCGGGTGCTCAATATCGCCTTTAACTACATGCATGTACAATTGTACAGCCTGGGACCTCCACTTATTTTTTTTATCTTGCTCGTCGCAACCCTATTGTTCCTGCTCATTTTTAAATGAAAAATCAGGATGCAGATCAGAAAGTGTGAAAAATCTTACTAAAAATTGTAAACATTGAAAAACCCGAAAGGAAAGAGGTAGTGTGACGGAGCCGACACGACACAGTGAACGGCTCCTTACACGAGTTGTCGACAATATTATTTAGGCCTTGTAATATCTATGCAGTTTCATAACGCTTATTTATAATTTGTCACATTTTTAGCAAAAAAATATATAAATACATACATAACATCACGCCTTCATTTCCAGCGTGGGGAAGGCAGAGCTACAGAAATACCAACACCTCTAAAGAGACTTGTTTATATTTCTTAACCACATTTTGCACAAGTAGGCTAAGATGTTGAGATAACCAGTGTATTAGTGACAGGTTGCAAGGCCATCGCCTTATTCCCTTAGTCGCCTCTTACGACATTCACGGGAAGACATGGAGTGGCTCTATTCTAACACGGTAACCACACGCAGTATTTTCTTTTTTTTGTA
Source organism: Acleris holmiana (assembly GCA_949316455.1). Taxonomy (NCBI): domain Eukaryota; kingdom Metazoa; phylum Arthropoda; class Insecta; order Lepidoptera; family Tortricidae; genus Acleris; species Acleris holmiana. The sequence continues at coordinate 4,478,555 of OX438764.1, forward strand.
ATATTTTAGAATAAAAAACAACGAATGTAACTTGACCTCTCTTCAACATAATTGACTATTAAAGTCGAGGTTAGGTTAGGTTATTTCGATTTGCTTAACCTATTTGTTGCCGATGGCACGACAGGCGTGTCAACGATTGGTTATGTGCGTTTTTCAAGCAAAAGTGTACATCGTTAAAGTCAAAAGTAAGAAAAATTCTTTTTTTCCGTTTCGTCACGAAGATTAACGTATCTAAATGTATGGCTAATTTTAGTGACGAAATGGAAAAAGTTAAATTTTCTTAACTTTGTCCTTAACGATGTACACTTTTGTTGGAAAACGACCTTTTACGTGTGGCGTATGACAGAGGCGTGCCATTTGAACAACTGTTCTTTTTCTGTTTATTATATTTTATTTGTTATTGTTGTGTTGTTGTGAATAAATGTATTTTCTTTCTTTCTTTTCTTTCTTTCTTTCTTATTTATAAATCGATTTAAACTCCTTCAAATTAAGTTTCAGAAGGGTTTACCCGGAACAAAACTATCATTGTTTTTTACGTGTAGAATAAGCTTGTAGCCCTCGTTTCTGGATATTGTTTAAAGTTAAAAACAACAGTGATTAACAACATTAACAGGTTGCATTATATTTACGACTACCTATTCGTTGCGGATGGCACGACAGGTATGTCATCAATGTGTTTTACGAGTTGCGTATGACACTAGAGGCGTGCCATTTAATTTCAATTTCAATTTCAATTTCAATTATTTATTGCACTCATACACTTACATAGGTGATATTCGTACACTATGGACCCTGTTGGGCGCAGCAATATAAGAGACAGGAGGACTATCCAATTAATAATTAATCAATATTGAATATTTCCATTTTTCTATATATCTATCTGTTTATTTCATAATAATTACTCAGTGTAATATAGTTTATTTTGTTTAATCGCTTAGATACTCTGTTATATTGTGATTTATAAATCGATTATAGTACATTACTGCACAGGCCGGGAAATAGGCCGTTGCGAGACGAGTATAAGTTAGCGCAGCGGAGACGCAGTCAAAACCGAGCTATATACGAATACAGTAACCGCCCTTCCAGGCCCAGGCTTGTATAGCGCTTTTCTCCAATAATGCGAGAAGATATAACAAATTTGCATATTTATATTTTATGCACAGTACCAAAACTTCCATCGAAAAAAATGTACAACCCTCATAATGCCATTTAAGTTCAAAATAGGTACGACATAGTATTTATTATACTGAAATACACCATTTAATAAGGTCACCAACCAAAACGCTCCATACAAAAAAACACCAAACGTTTACAAAGTGTTAAAGTAATAAATTAAAAAAAAAATGCAAACGGTTTGAAACATCTGAATCAGGGAAAATAAACAAAGAAAATAAGTATACTATTTTATACACATGGCTGATGACACGATAGGCGTGCCATCATATTCTATGGCGTACGGCACACCTGTCGTGTCATGCATGAAATAACTGTTCGCCGCCACAGCTAAAACTTTTCGAAAATGGAAGACGCAACGAACCGATTAGTAATAATGTAACTTTAGTTAAATTACTATTCAATTTTGGGATAAGCTTTCACCTGAGACATCAATCATCAACTGTTTATCAACACAAAACGAACGAGCTCCCCATCTCGGTGGGTCAACGATATGTGCCTAAAGCAGACATCCTGTTCCAACCTGACTCCATCATAAGATAAGGGCGGCAATTTTTGAAGCTCATCGTCGAAAAGTGACTAACTGCAGATATGCGATATGGGCGTTATGATATCAAATCCAAAAGGTGGGCCCGCTCGTAGAATAAACCGCTGCACAAATTGATTTTAAAGTTAGTCATTTTTCGTCGATGAGTTTCAAAAATCGCTCCCCAGCTCCATGGTATCATAGTGTTACATTGTCACCAAACTTATATAAGTATATACCTAGTTAGATTTGATTATTCACAGCTCACAGACACCGGGATAGTTGGAACTAAATACCTTGTAGTAAAGGGTCATGAAGACAAGTGTGCAGCTTTGTTGCACGCATCATTATAAACTACAAGTATTTTATTAATAACTTACAAAGGAAAAAGTTAAAGTTATAAATAAGGTACGTTTTCAATTTAATAATACACAACGCCGTAAAGTATAAATAGTGTTAGAACACTTAGAACATGTGCAAATCATTAATAGATATCGTTTCGAAAACTGAGCTAAAAAAAGTCGGGTTTTACAATAAAATTATTAATTGTATCTTTTTTCCATGGATTTTCCCACGACTTCGATAAATTTGACGACTTCAGCTTTGGCCAAGGCGGTATATACAATTCATAGTATGGGGAGAGCAGGGGACGAGTAGTTTTTGGTCTAACAAACATGAACAATGTGTAAAAATGGTAGTGTTCAACATATTCTATGACATTTACTCATAATAACAAGCAAAAGTACTTCTTACCTACTACTTTACGATTTATAACTAAAAATATAACTTTCTTATTAGATACATATGTGAAATGTAGATTTTTGGAATTAAAATTCTCAATTTCTGTTGATGACGCATTAGCCTACTGGTAATGACCCTGCCTACGAAACTAGCGGCCCCGGGCTGGATTCCCGGTATGGGCAAATATTTGTGTGATGAGCACTGAGTCTTAGATGTTTTCTATATTAACCTTTTCAACGCTACGGTCAAATAAAAAAGTTGTCACACACCATTAACACCTCAGTACCAGAGCTAATGTGAACTTTACCTCATAGACAATCAGGTCTATTTTCCACTGTCAACATTGACGGATATATCATAACACATCGTTGGCGTTGAACCTGAGGTGCTGATATATGAGTTGTTGGCGTCGAAAAGGTTAAAGTATTTATTTCTCTTTATATTATAAGTATTTCCATCATTTTCTAGTACAAGCTTAGAGTTTAGTTTAGGACTAGGTCAATTTGTGTGAGATTTTCCCACAAATTGCACTTATATTTAGAAAAATATATCTTAAAAACTGTAGTTGGTAGTGTAAAGGAAGAAACTCGATGATCTTTTTGTTCAGTTAAATCTGGTATTTCGTTCACTGTGCGCCGCCGTCAAATTTGTTTCTATTGTTCCTGAACTTTTACGACCTGCGCTCTTCTATTTGGACAGATCAGGGCTGAGATACTACTCGGTAAAACGTTATTGTTTATGACAACGATAGCTCTTATTGACAGTTATCGCGGCCGAGTTAAAACAAAGCCTGAACAGGCAATATCCTTTTACGCTGTAGAATAGAGGAACTGATTGCCTATCTGCTAAACGTGCGAATTTGGACTGAATGCCAAATAATGCCGCGGAATTAAGTGTCGACTGAGAGGGAGCAGATAAAAGTGCTCCACACTCAATCTCATATTCGTACTCATTTATTTATTAATTTAATCTTTATTGCACAAAAACAAGTACAAATGGCGGACCTAATGCCTAATGGCATTCTCTACCAGTCGACCAAATAACCAATGAGAAATTTACATTATACAGTAGGTGCACAGAAAAAGAAGACAGATAAAACTAGAAAATTAACATAATTATCCTATCTATTGCTAATACATAAATATTACAATACATATATACGTCATATACTTGTACATATAATACTCTTACTAATATATTCATAAAATTTTAAAAATTAGACGTCAGGAGGTTACTTAAATTTATAGAATTAATTAGATTTGATAATTAAATTATAAGTAGGTACATAGTACTTACATATTAAAAGAAGTGCAGAAGTGAAGTGATAGAAGTGGCATCACAAGAGCCAGATTGCGGATGAACTTGAGGCGGCGGTAAGTGATTTTCTTTTAATTGAAAGTTATATATTTTTTATAAGCCCCCTTTGCGAAGAGTTTTAAAGTCCGATGACGTAATTTGTCGGCTTTGGTGGTAAGAGGATAACTGAGAAAAACTTTGTTAGTTAATTAAGTAGGTTATCTGTAAGATAACACATACTATTTGAGCTTAAATATATAATAAACAAACAAAACTCTATAGCCTCCACTGCAGTAAGTGCATAATCACAACAAAAATTACACTTACACACAATACTACAACAGTACTTACACATAGCAAGTTATATTTCACTGGTTGAGTTAATTTAACACAACTTTAACCTGCTGGCTGAGTCCCCAGGTTTGCTTGAGGACATAATGCCAAATATAAAAGGCACCTTACAGATATCTAGACAAGGTTGCAATTTTAATGTTACTATAGTAGGTATTAGGTCTTACGACTTACGAGGTTAACCCAAAACTGCGTTTTAGCTCGAGAGGACGCGTAATGGCGTAATGAAAAACCGTTCGTGAAACTGCAATACCGCGTAACTAACAAATGAAATAAGTAGTAAAATGTGCCTTATTGACTTACTTGTTAAGGAGTATTCTGCAACTTACTCAATTTGTTAGCTACGCGGTATTGTAGTTTCACCGACGAAACGACTATGTACTGTAAAGTGAAATGTTTTGATTCGTTTTTGGGGTTTTTGGCTCGTCGCGGTTCGAGTCACGCGCGACACTAGCGGCGCACAGAACGAAAGGCCCGATTTAGCTAGACATAAAGGATTATCGAGTTTGTTCCATTACACTAGCAATAATGCTAGCTGAAACCTCCAACGTCCTGATTCCACTAAACTTTTTTTGCAACTACCTACTACCGCACCTGTTTTGAAGATATATTTCGATGAGCAGTAGTAATCGGGTAAAAAAAGAAAATTCTGTTGGGTATTTGCATTATCATATTTTTAGTTATGTTATAAATCGTAAAGTACCTAGTAGGTAAGTTTCTTTTGCTTGTTATTATATATGCAAAATATGTACAGAAATCACGCATGAAAATCAGAATTGAGTTTTATTGATACAATTTAGGTGAAAATGTAAATAAAAGCATATAAAACGCAATACCTATACTAAGTTTTCACCCGTTAATAATTTTTTTATAGAGAATCAAAACTGGTTAAAATTTTAAAACTTCTTTTAATGTTTAGATGTTTTTTTTCGGCATCCTCATTTTATTTACGTAATATTTTAGTTAACGATATTGGCTTAAATATAGTAATATACGAAATAAATGCAAATTTCTTTATAAGGTCCTTATATTTTAAACATGAAACAAACAACATTCCTGACATGGATTTAGTATAGAGTGTTTTTGCAGGGGGTCAGAACTATGACTTTTTATAGCTTTATATCTTATAAACAAATTACACGACAATTATTCCGCGTATACCTACAGTTATTCCTCTCTTTCATAGCATTTTCCAGAGAGAGTAAGAAGAAAAATTTATGCATGTTCCCTATTGTGCAATGTTTTAGTTAGATTATTGTTAGTATGCTATTATTCTATTATTACTATAATTTAACATTTCAACACTTTTTACAGAGGAAAACGATTTGCCGTTGGGACCTCGGGTTCGAGTGCGAGAGCGCGCTAGAAGGCTCGCAGCCGCCGCAGGTTGAGAGGATGCTTGAAACACGTGGAGACGAGTATTTGCGGAACATTGTGACATGTGACTGCTCTTTGAAAATAATATGTACATAGATCGGGCAAGAGCATGTCAGACCATGGTTAGTGTAGGGTTCCGAAGCCGTTAAGTACTACAATAGCCAAACGTAATAACAAAATTTCCGTCTTCCATGATTTTGGTAGGTATACCAGTAATAGCCTGTATTCCAAGAACCAATGATGTCTACTTACTCGTCATAGTTTTCCTTTTAAATTCGTTATAAGTATATTGTATTTTTCTGAATTTTTGTATTTGTATTTTGGCTGTAGGGGCATAATATTTGACAAACAATAATATTTAAAATGTTGCATCGCTGCGATGCAGTAGTATGCTGTCGAATTATCAAATACTAGTTATAATTAATTAATAAGGGTTAAGTTTAAAGTTTTAGTTTACGTAAATTAGTTAGGTTTATGCCATAACTTAGTTGAAGTTGTTGTATTTTTGTGCAACACATTTTAGTGGTAATTTGCAAAACTCTACTGTTTTAGGTACTTATGTCACTTAGCATAAAAAAGGATTTCATTGTAAGTAAATCATAATTGTAAACCGAATTTAACGAGAATTATTAAAACTGTCTTAAGTTTTTGACGACTGATCAAGTTTAAACTTTTGACCGATAATGTAATGAACGAGTTTTTTTTTTAAAGATTTGTGTTTTTTTTAAAGATGTCTTAATATATATCAAAGGTCAATCAATCAAATTTTTCTTTGGTGTTACACCTATAGCAATCGTATTATTTTTGACTCGGTCGCCATTACTTGAAAGTCAATAAGAGCTGCCACAACGTTGACAATACGATAACAATAGGGGATATGACAATATAGAATGCGGTCCCTCATTAACTTAATTTTGTTATTCTGTGATATTATTATTATTATCAAGTAAAGTGCTTTGTTATGAAATAAATAAATATAAATGTTGTTTTTTATTTAATACTTATATCAATCAAACTCAAAATCAGACGCCGTACTTACTACGTATGTTTAAGAATCTGCAAAGTTTCATGCAGTCAAAGGGACCATTTTATCTCTTCTTACCGTATCTTCTGCTGCCCGGAAATAAGACGTGACACTTTGTTTGGGATTTGACATTTAGTACACATAAATTTACCTAGACCCAAACAAAGGTTGTACTATGGATACTGGACAAACGCATACTACCTAATTAGAAATACATTAAAAAATATCCAAGACTCAGGAACTAATACTCGCGTTCTTCATACAAATGTCTGCCCATACCGAGAATCAAACCCAGGAGCGCTAGCTTCGTAGGTAGGGTCAGTAACCAGCAAGGCTACACGCGTCGCGTTACGTTTTAGAAATTTAAATAGCAATAAGAATACGGCCTAAATCTGTCCATGACTTCGCCGACTAGAACGACCCGAACCGACAAGAATGAGTTGTCACCGTTGGCGCTTGCCTTGCTTGCGCGACACGGACAAATTAAAGCTGAACAAAATAAGAGACTACAATTTTCCCACTACTTTGTCTGCGAAGATTGTCTATCGGAAGTATAGCTTTCGTCACACCAATAGGCTAATATTTTTTTATAGTATCTTTATTTTTTTGTAAGGGTATATGGGCCCTAGAACCTACTGCAATTACACCATTGCAAGAGTCAGACATTCCTACTAAGCGTTGAATATGCCTCATACAATTGATACTCAACTATGACGTCACTGCACTAAATGTATGGTAAAACATTCAAACAAGTTATTTGTGATTACGAGTATGGTTGTGAAAATCTGCGTTTAAGTACAGAACGTCCTAAGTGCAGGTCACGAATTATCCATTAATTGCCTAACGCCCTGTATATGCTTAGGACCCTGATAGTATGGTAACAGATAATAAAGGGTATCTTCACAGCGCTTACCATGCTCGACAATGTACAGCATCCTATCCAGCAGCACAACAGTTTCTACAAGCGGCGCGAGGGCAAGCCGTAGAGTGTAGAGAGTGACCACGCGCCGCCATTGAGCCAGGTCCGCCTCGCCGCGAGCAAAGCTGCTGGGAGGAGGTATCGCCAGGCGAGAGAGAGCTAATGTGCAATAACTGTAACATAAAAAGGCCTCCGTCACCTCATGCAGAAACACTTTCTAATATCCATATAAATTAAGAAATTCTTGGGACTTGACAGTCTCATTAACAAGAAAGGAAAAAATGCTTAAGCGCCACTACTAAGTATGGAGCTTAAGTCTTAAGCGACACTATTAAGTATGACAGTTATTAATGTTTAACCATCATACTTAATAAGCTCAATACTTGTTAGTGGCACTTAAGCATATTATGAATTATTGATATAATACTTAAATTACTTATTTATAATTCCCAGAGACGAAAATTCTTGATGGCATAAGAGATTTACCTATATTGAATCTATTTTATATTAAAACCGGGCCATCCGATTAGGAGCCACGAAACCATACAGCAGAATCAGAATCAGAATCAGAATAATCTTTATTCAAGTAGGTTTACAAATAATAAACTCTTTTGAAACGTCATAGTAGCGACTTAGCCTAAATTGACTGCAGGTTCAAATCGCGACCGATCAGAGAAGAACCTGTAAGAAACTCTGTCGGATGTCTTTTTTTTTCGACGTTCGCAACCTTTTGTCGTAAGGACTAAACATTTTATTACAAGCAATTCAGTCCCAAGCATTGTTATCATTAACTAGCTTTTGCCCGCGACTCCGTCCGCGTAGAAGTCGTTTATCGCTACTCCATCGGGAACTGTACAACTTTCCAGGATACAAACTATCCTATGTTCTTTTCCGGGACTCAAACTATCAATCAAGTTGAGAATTGACAGAGATCCGCTAAGAAAGGATTTTGATAAATTCCACCCCTAAGGGGATAAAATAGGGGATGAAAGTTTGTATGAAACTTACGAAAACTCTCGATTGATTGAACTGAAATTGAAGATTGGAGCTACTATGATCAAATGAATTTACGTAAGTTTCATACAAACTTTCATCCCCTATTTTATCCCCTTAGGAGTGGAATTTATCAAAATCCTTTCTTAGCGGATGCCTACATCATAGTGGCTATCAGCATGCCAAATTTCAGCCCGATCGGTCGAGTAGTTTGGGCTGTGCGTTGATAGATCAGTCAGTCAATCAGTCAGTCACCTTTGCGTTTTATATATATAGATATAGTCTTTAATACTATAATATGCTTTAGAAATTAGTTTACGCTTAACGTAACTCTTAAATTTATTTACTGATAGTTCAGTAACATTACTTGGGAGCTTATTATAGAACCTAATACAATCACCCATAAAAGAGTTTTTTATTTTATGGAGCCGCGTGAAGGGCACTGCAAGCTTATATTTATTTCTGGTATTAACATTATGTATGTCACAGTTCTTTCTAAATTTAGCGATGTTTTTATGAACATACATAATGTTTTCATAAATGTATTGACTGTGCATGGTCAATATGTTAATTTCTTTAAACTTATCTCTAAGCGAGTCTCTCTGGCCCATCTTGTAGACAGCACGAATAGCCCTCTTCTGCAGAACAAAGATGCTATTTACATCAGCAGCACTACCCCACAGTAAAATACCATATGACATAAAACTATGGAAGTAACTAAAATAAACTAATCGAGCGGTATCGAGCAGACATACCTGGTCGTCAAACTCATAACACGCCTAATTTTGTTAAGGGTTAAAAATAATTTCGTAGACAAAATAATATAAAAAAAAACATTTAATGGCATAAAATTATAAAATAGTAGGACTTACTTTTCAAATGTCATTGTGTCCGAGTGCTTGATATTACCTACGTGAGCGTGTTTAAGATTAGGGTTGTGCTCCACCAGAATTCTTTCGACTGCAGCGCGGTAAGCGTGTATCTAGAAAACATTTAACCTTACGACCACAACATACCAAGCCTCATACAAATATTAATCAGTTAAATGCTTGAATACTTTAAAATCTAAATAAATATAACACATTGAAAAAACTTCTACTTGTTAGGTTAAAAGGTTAAAATCAAGAATGGCTCTTATGGAAATTTATTTCAATTTACCTTTAAATCATTGTAATTATCCTTTCTCAGCCTCTCCAGGTATATTTCAATAGCATGGCATGAGATCTCTCTGCTCACATAAGACAATTCATGGTTTACCCCGTTCAGGTGTTCACTTAAGGGGTACCCTCTATCTTTACCCTGGCAAGACAGTTTCATAAAACAGCATCCAACCACACAAATATATTTAACTTGCTGACAATTCACAAAATGTTTTATCAACAACGGCCCTAAGTCTCCACATGGATGAAGGCCGATCAAACCATAACTCTTCATTGTGTCTGGTAGATTAAGTTTAAGTAATTGGTTGCTGGATGTTAGGGTCATATTCAAATGAATGGGCCTGTGGAGTTTAGACATGGCTTTTTCAGACAAACATTTACTGGCTGTATATTCTAACTGGAGATCAAGTTTTCTGCAAACAACATATGCCACATAAACAAAATTATAGTTCATCAACCAATAAAAGCAGACCACTGAAACAGCAAAGCTCGACAAAACCCTTGTGATTGGCTGATTAACAGAGCCACAGGATTTATTCTGTTTACATTTAGCTAAGTGGCCAAACAAATGGAGTACAGTAAACTTTTGCAGTCTTTATTAGTAACCTTTTGAACGCCGCAGCTGGCAAATCATGTCATCAGATTTACGTGCCAGGAACACCAAGCTCCTGAGCAAGAAAATGAATGGCATACTGACACATTAGGCTTCATAAATTTTCTATGAACGCAGTTGCGGCATATGACGTCGTTGGCATCTGGAGCACGTAATTTGGCAGCCAACCGTGGCATTCCAAAGGTTAAAATCTATCAACCACTTGCTGAAGCAATAATCACAATACATACCAAGACTACAGACCTAGCTTCCTCTGTCAATTGAGATTGACACTCTATCCCAGCAGCATGGAGATTATTTTTGTATGCCATCACTCGCACTAAGTGGCCTAACCCAGAACCAAAGTCTATAACCGCATCACACTTACTCTCTATGGCAACGGCATTAACAACATCAGCCATCAAACTAATTTCATGTCTTTTTTTTAATTTTACATGTTTCAGAAACAAATTCTTCAGTCTAGGATGGCCATTGCATGAATCCTCTACAATTTGTGGGTTTATTTTGCTCTTTCTGTCATTTATATCTTTTGTATGACTTCTAGGTAGACTTAAGGCATTTACCGTTTTTATTAAAGATAAAAAAGACAGCGGTAAAACGTGATTTATTGGAATTCCTGAAATAATATTTCCTAAGTCTTGAGGCGTTATATTTTGGAAGCATTTCTGCCATGACATAGGCAACTTTTCCCAATGATTATCGACAAAGAAGTCCTGTAACAATATCATTAATATTTCATCACTTAAATCTTACTTACATGCTGCATTATAAAAAAAAGCGGTATAACATGTAGCCAAGGAAAGAATAGGTGATACGTACCAATACGAATAGATCTAGAAGCCAATCATAGAGACGTATTACTTGTAATGACTTGTCGATTGCATCTTTTAAAGTATCTTTCTGCGAAGACATGTTAAGCCTCCGTTTTTAGATTGCAGCTAAACTTTACATACACTAAAACTACACAAAACCACAGCACAAAACAGCCCTTCAGTCGAGTGACAGTGACAGAGAGTTAAGTGAAGTGCCGGCACAACAACAACAGCTGTTCATAGACGTTTTTTAACAAACTTAACTTGAAACTCCAAGAGATACCTTTTATTTGGTCCCATTTCCAGGACGTCAGGATCTGATGATGGGATCTTGGAGAAATCGAGGGAACTCCTCAAATATTAAATGAATACAAATAGCGATTACAATATTCGTCCTTTACTATTCAAATTTATTTATTTCATAAAGCACAAAGAAAAAATAATAATTACAAGAAATTCAAGTACAAAAAAATAGATAGATAGTTAGTTTAGTTGATAGATAGTTTATAGCGATTTGAGGATATTCAGTGATAAGATAGTAGTTGCATTAAATTAAGTATCATTTGGTGAAGTGGAACTGATGATGAAAACCACTTATGGCCACCGGAAATCCTCAACGGTGCCTAATTCAAGGGTGGCGATAACATATCTCGATTAAGCTAGTTGAGTATAAACCAGACTTGGAGACTATGACTTTCCCGCGGACTTTCTTTGTTGTTATTAATTGAGATGTGGGACGACATAACAGGTATGAAATAAAATAAACCTGAACATTGAACCACTAAAGTAGTTTCCATTTTTAAAAAATCGCGTGCGGCTTCGATCCATCCGTTGGGGAACTTTGATGCCACAGACAAACAGACAGATATTAGAGGTCCGTTTTACGGAGCTACTAGTTACCCCTTTCAGACCCAACGTACCCCTCGGCCGTACCACTGGTGGTACTTTGACCAATTATTACTATTAAAATCGAATTTAACTTATTAAATTTATTTGTGAAAGTTACTCTGTCCGTCTATTTGATACGCTTTCACGGCTAAACCGCTAAACCGATTTCGATGAAATTTGGTATGGAGATAGCTTGAACCCCGACTAAGGACATGGGGTACTTTTTACCCGCGACAAACGACTTCTACGCAGACAGAGTCACGGGCAACAGCTAGTTTATATGTATATTACGACTTTGGTTACATTAATTGGTTTAATGCCTACGAAGCTAGCGGTCTCGGGTTCGATTCCCACCAAGGGCTAGTATTTGTGTCATGACCAACATTTGTTCTCAGGTCTCGAATGTTTGGAATTTAAGTATTTTTATCGTTGTAAGTAATTTTATTAGTTAAGTAATTTTCTTCAGAAGTATTTTTATCGTTGTCTAGTAATTAATCATAGTACGAGCTTAGTTTGGGGCTATTGTGTGCGAGATTGTACGTCCGTTCGTCCGCGTAGATCTCGATTATCCTTTTTCCCTCGGGAACTTTTAAACTTCCGGGGATTAAAAGTAGCCTATGTCCAAACCAAATGCAATGTGTAAAAACCATTTTGCATAGGTACCTATGTGTAAAAAAATATGAAAATAAAATAACTTTAATAACATGCCAATTGCTTTTATTTATAGCTAAGCTCTTACACAATGTTGTGTTGTGATAGTAATAATTTCATAGGGTAATAGGTAAATATTACCAAACTTAACTAAATATATAAAATACAGTCTTAAAAGAACATTAAATTACATGCTAAATTAAACATGGTTTTAAAACATTTGTACTATCATAGAAAGAATACAGAATTCGAATTTAAACTTATAAGTTCGTTAAATATCAATTCAGTATTTGGAATGCCTAAATTAAAGCTTTATTAGGTACACTATTTTTAGTACTATAATAAAAGGAATTTAACTGGGATTATAATAACGTGATAAATCTGAATAGTTGCCTATTTAATGTCAGGTAAGTCAAGTTAAGGCCACAAAAATAATGAGAAAGCGTAAATTTAAAAAAGATCTATCATACCCACTACTTGTAGCAAAAAAAAACGAAAGACTAGCTTCTGTCTGCAACTTTGTCTAGTTTGACCATCTCGATAGGTTATATCCATTAAAAAATAAATACTTCCGAAATTGGTCCAAGAACATACTCGTGTCATATAATTTATGGTTAAACGAACTTACCTTAAGTGAAGTTCTACCAAAATTTTGTGAGATGTTGCATCTGAGAGACTTCGTAATAAACACACCATGTAGTCCGTTTTTTGACCTACAGCATCGTCACACAATTTTAGATATTTAAAAAACTGGAAAAGAATACGTTCATTCACTCACTCAGTGTCGTTCGTTCCCCGGCTCCCGCTCCTCTTCATTCGTTTCAGAGTTCATGGCTTTTATTCTGCAACCTGGGGTCCCTTTTCTGTACTCAGCGCTGCTATGTGCTGTATTACCAGGGCTTGGGAGGGTCGTGAAGTCTCTCAGATGCAACATCTCACAAAATTTTGGTAGAACTTCACTTAAGGTAAGTTCGTTTAACCATAAATTTTATTTCGATGTTGCATCTGAGAGACTTCATAATAAACACACCATGTTGGATGTTCAGCGTTAGTTGCAGAATAAAACACAATAATAATTGATCATTACCGTAGTAATAGATATATTGCAAAATGGATCCTAGATACCCAAAGTATATTAAATAATAAACATTATGAATAATGATTGGTAGCACCAAACAATATAAAAGTTGTATTCCAAAGGTATATAATTAAAAACAAAAGTAACCTCTGGTAATGTAATTATAAACTAATTATAATGACTAACTATTTAACACTTTTATGCTTCCTTTTTCCCATTTTGGTTATTTCTTGATGCACTTACCGATCACAAATACTTTTATTTTACGCTATCAAGCTGAAATGAAATGTAGGTGTTGACGATGCCGCACACAAAAACGAATGAAGAGGAGCGGGAGCCGGGGAACGAACGACACTGAGTGAGTGAATGAACGTATTCTTTTCCAGTTTTTTAAATATCTAAAATTGTGTGACGATGCTGTAGGTCAAAAAACGGACTACATGGTGTGTTTATTATGAAGTCTCTCAGATGCAACATCGAAATAAAATTAGCAACATAAGTTTATGACTAGGTTAGGACTTTTGGTGGCATACCGTGGTTCTAAGATGCATGGAGTCGCTATTTCGCCACCAAAAGCCCTAACCCTATTTATGACAGATATAATAATATAAGTACGTTTGTTATTAGATACGTGTGAATGATATTAGAAAGTGTATTTAAATACGTATTGAATTTGTTATTGGATCAGATGAGAGCGATTGAGCTAGTTCACTCCTATTATTTTGGCCATAATATGGCGCTGTAACGTAACAGCACCAGTACTCGACAAAGGACCAATTTTTGATACTGACTCTTATTCAAAGAAGGTAAGAGTTATTCATTACTTTTGCAACAATCAATTTACAACCCTAAGATTTTTGAATTAAAAGCTTCTGTCCATGATTGGTGTATGTCAGCTAAGTGCCGAAAATTGGTGCCGTTACGTTAGTTAACAATAAAATAACCTAATATCAAGCTAAGTTCATAATGTGAGATTCTAAATTGAATTCTACGGCGTAGTTACTTAGATAAATAACTCGTACAGCTCGTTATTGGCTTAATCCTATTTGTCATGCTTAGAAACTGGTTTGACACTGTATATCTTAAGGCAAAACCTTTTAAAAAAGCAAGATATTCTCTGGAGCATGTTCAGATCAATGGCGTGAGATTCATTTGTATTAACGTACTGGCTTTCTATGCAGCGATAATCTCGGCGGGATGGAAACTTCGGCACCGCTTCCGTGCAGAAATGAGGGTAGTACGTAACCTCATGGAATAGCTTAAAATAATGATATTTACTAGCTGCTTCTTCTACCTCAGCTTCTAGGGCACACGGGGTGGCCACGTAGAACCGATATCGTTTCTTGTGCTCATGCAGAAGCCTCTCCGCAGTCGTGAGAACTTCGTCGACCCTTGTGAACAGTTCATCCATTGGCATAGAGCCGTACTTGTACAGGAACGTCGTAGGCGTCAACCTATATCTGTGACCGGATTTCCTGCTCTTCCACACTTTTGTTGTGCTTTCGAGCTGGAGTAAGAATGAGGGTATGCTGTAGGTATGTGTACTTATGACGTAGGTATACACACCATAAGTCCCTTTAATTTCTCGATGGAGATTGTTAGCAAACGAATAGATGCCTCCTTGATGCATGAATCCGTAAAAGATAGCCAAGATACCATTTAGGATGAACCAAGTGTACAAAAGTACCTTTTTTAATTTTCTATTGTTTAGTTCGTCGGAATCATTTGGGTGCAAGCGGTTACCATAGAGATAGACGAGGGGGACTAAGGCTGGGATGATGAAGCGGGCTTCTTGGTGGGGGAACAGTGACAGCAGGGCAACTGGGATGACCAGAGAGAACAGCATGAGACCAGTGATGCTTTGAATCCTAGGCAATTTTCCGTAGTGTCCCCGTATGAATCTGTAAAATACAATTTCAAATTATACATTATTGAATATCTAACATAACAACACATCTTTTTATAAATATTTACGTGTAGATTTTGTTTTTAGCTTTTTCCTGTTGCTCTCAGTTACAGGTAACATATTAAATATTTATAAGGCTCTAAAATTTCATTGTTTTAGATATACTAAAATCTGACAGAAATCAAAATGTGGTGAATATTATAAATTGGCAGTCATGTCAGTTTTGCAACACAATTTCCTATTTCTAACCAGTATTAACCCCAATAAGACAATCACTATTGTTGTGGCAGCAATTCCCACATAGGTTCCTCATTGTGTATTGTTAAAACAGTAACACAATTCTATTTTTTTTTACTGAACAGTCATACATTAACACAATTATATCAAAAAAAGCCAAATCAAAAAACCAGATCAAAAAAAGCCAAATCATTAAATTCATACCTATAGGTGTTACTGGACAACGTTATCAGAGCCATTCCAGCAAGCACACTGAACAGCAGTGGTACATTGACGGCCAGATGCAGCCAGCGAGGATGCAACCCATGCCGCGTCAAGTTCTTCTTATCCGAGTTATACCGGAGAAAGTTCAGTGGAGTCACCACCCAGTTATCCCAAGACCATTTCATAGATTCTACATCAGCCAAAGTCAAGTACCCATAATACAATGAATCAATCAATATAAGAAGTAGGGCAGTTGGTATACAACAAAGGATAAACGTAAATATCCGGACATGAAAGTCTTTGAACCCTACCACTTTAGAACCTAATCCTCGGTGAAGCCAGAAGAAAATAGGAGGAAATGCAAAGCCAACAAAAGTTGGACGGTTGAATATCCCTATAACTACTACAGTTGAGAGTAACACTACACGGTTTAAGGAATGTTCAGGCAAATGCATTTTTAACTTAAATAATTTAACTTTCTGAACTGGTGTTGTTGCCTTATTGTATTTATCTCTTAAAAACTCATCATGGTATATTATTTTGTCCGAATGTAACATGCATTCAGCAACCAACAGTAGCAGGACAGAAAAGAATATCATTTCAAATGTGTTTGAAAAACTTCTGCAACAGTAAACAATGACAATATAAGAACTTGCAAACACAATCAACCTATTTTTGAAATTTTGTCCGTACAAGACACATATTCTATACAAACAATAATCATTAATAAAAGACAGTAGACAAACGAAGAGACGTGGAATTACAAGAAGATAATAAGGTGTTCTCAGATCCAAATTTAAGTAGTATTTGGTGTAAGGATTCATTAATCGAATGAAGTGTAGAGGCGGGCTGATAATCATTTTGGGTACGAATATATTTCTGATTGGGAATTTCGGGTTAAATTCCCAAGTTTTTGCGACATCAATGGTAAATATATCGCCTGTAACAAATAATAAATAATTGTAACAAAACTTCCGTTGTTTTTCTAAATATTATACGTACCTAAGCGTTAGAACTTACCTGCCAATACCTCGACATTCTGGAAGAATTCGTCGGGGTGTAAATAACCGGACTGAGGAATAAGTGTGAGCACAAACCGAATAAACACTAGTACCCAGTAGGCGAGAGGCAACTTTACTGGATTTGTAAATGAAATGGCTTTCAGAATTTCGGATTTGAGGAACATATTTTGTTATAAACTTAATTCTATATATCACAATAAATCATCGAAAGTATTTTAACTTATTATAATGATTTAAATCTGACACTAACGAACTATTTTCTATAGGTACATAAATGACAATATTGACATTTAATGGAATTTGCCGAGTTGAGTTTGACAAGTTCAAAATGCCGTTTTGACACAATTGCCTCCTAAAGGCGAAGTTCACGAAGTTGCCAGCGAAGAAATCGCACGATATTTTGTTTCGACATAATAAGCAGTACTGAGTCTGGCAAACGAAAGCTGTCCCAAAGTAACAGCGGCAATTTTAAAAAACCTGCAGCTGTTTCCACTGAATGAACACTGAATAAAAGGAGTAGATAGTATTTGATTTCCTAATCTTTTCACATCAGTGATGGAGTATCGACTCCGTTTATTCAGTGTACAGTCAGTGTAAGCAGCTGTAGGTTATTTGAAATTGCCACCATTTCTCTTGGACAACTTTCGTTTGCCAGACTATAGCTATAATCAAACGTAAAAAAAATAACGCATAGATACGAAACTGGGCCTCTATTCAGGTGCGTTAAAACTATATCGTGTTTGACACGTTTAAGAATCGTTTATGTCACAGTCGCCATTATTGTAAATGACATAAGAGTTATCAAAACGTTGACAATACGGAAACAGGTCAAAAACGATATCGTTATAACGCAGTTGAATAGAGGCCCTGGACCGAACTCTGACACTTTATCAAAATTTAAAGTTATCGTAATGCAGTGATTCAGTTTCGGTTTCGAATGGATAAAGAGAGCTCTAACAAATCCTTGCAGCGCACGGCCCTTGTACTAAATTACTTATTCTGTGGTAGGAATAAAATAAAAGCGGTATTCTTAAATTACCATTTAATTTTACTGATTTATTTATTAGAACTAGATTACTGCTCTAACTATCCCCAAAAATGTTTCAAAATACAAAAAACTTTTTAAAATTACTAATAAGTACCGAGATAGTATATATAAAGAGAAACAAAGCATTTTCCAGCCGTACTAACCGATTACTAGAAAGCGAGAATTCAAAGCGTTGACTTGCTGCGGTCCATTACACTCCAAGGTCCAATCACTAAACTTAATTTTGTCACATTTATCGTCAAGTTAAATCTATGTGGCAATGGCTTATTTGGCATTTCTGTTTCTACTGGGGCTGGGGTTATTATTTCCGAGAGTCGAGCTACTGCGCTGCTGGTCCTGCTCCTCTGACCTGATCCCAACCTGCTCGGACCCAATCGTGCCTGAACACTCGCATCTACTGCACCTCGCCGACTGCGGTGGCAACGCCGCCCTGCTCTCCACTTTTCAGGCCGTATGCAGAAAACAGAAGCACCTCATTCACGGCAAGACCGTCACCTCCCGCGACTGTGCTTACAAGCCGTTTAGCGACTTGAAATCGAAGACTTGCCCTAGGACCACCGAGGCAATACGAAATATGACCACTTGGTGCGAAGCGTGTAATTACGAGGGGTGCAACGGGTCTGTAGCCGTGGGCGGCTCTGTCGCGCAGCTGGCTATAACGTTTCTCTTGTTCAATAATTATCTGTACCTGTGATAAAAAAAACCCGAACAAAACAGGCATGTAGCCTGTTTTGTTTATTATTGGGATACTTTCGTTCCATTTTGCGTTTATACGTGCTCATTATCCAATCTACAACGCTGTTTTAGATCATTGTAGCTTGAAAGGCCAAACTCTACTCAAGACTAAAATACTTATTTTTAATTTCCTCCATCGTTTAAATTACGACAAAACAGAAGGCATTTTAGCTTAAGTAGGTGTTCTTGTTTGTAGGCCCCTAGTACTCCTGTTTCCTTTAGTTTTCTAATAATTATTAGATCTCAAAGTTTTATGTAGTTTTTAGTAGGTAATGCCTTTAACAATAACTCTAGTAATATTGTTGTAATTGTTCGAAAATAAAAAAATATCTCACCTTAAAATTAATCGTAACATGATGAATACTAATATTATAAATAAAACTAAAAATATTCGGGGTTATTAATTTATTAGTACTAATTTAAATATTGCAACAAATTTATTCGAACAATATGTAGAGCTACATATAAAAAATAAGTGTTATACTATATTACACTACCACAAAGATCCGTATACATCGGCAAAGTAAAACGAATTAAAAAGGGCTTTATATGTCACGTATATATGGAATCCTGTCTTTTTCTACTGCCGCTATCCAAACGTTTGTTTAGATTAACTTCGTATCTTTTCTGGAGGGCTAGCCCAAGTTGCCCGCGACTTGTTTGTCGCTCGGATCTTCCCTTCTAACTAGTCTGTAACGATAGAGATGCACTGTGCGACAAACGAGAAAAACCAACTTGTGCTACCCGTACAGATTACAATAAATGATCATTTGCACACGCTCGAAGTCAAAACTAAAGTTCAATTGTTGTTACTAGTTATAAGTAATCAATAAGTAGAATAAGCATCAGTAGGTAAACATCTTCGTTCTTCAAGGAGACTTGTGAATACACGGTCATAATCATAATTATAATTTAAAATAAACGCATTTAACTATACCCTAGTGGATATCGAGCTCGTAAAACCAAACTAAAATCATACTACTAGTCCTACAAGCCCAAATTTGTTGACAAATAAATAAGCATTAATAAATTTGACACGTTGTATACATAAGTAAAATATTAATAAATAATAGTTTTTATGGTTAAATGCAAGGTTTTGCGAAGTCTCTATTATCTACGATTGAAACACCTCGGCTAAGAGCATCTATCTTATGTTTCGGCTACGCTAGTACAATCGCCCACACAGCTGAGTGACCAATGAAGATAAACAGAGAGAATCTGTCTTGGTCGTGCACATGACATTCTTATGTAAAATCTATATTCATCTCTTTCTACATTTTCTCACTTCCATCTTTAATGGGCAGTTAATTGTGTGGCTGTTTATACCAATAAATAGAGCAAATAACAACAAAAATGCGCGGGGTGGTAACAGATAGAAATGTTCTGAATCTTAAAAAAGCGTGGGTACTGATACGTGTTGAGAGCAGCTAAGTTAGAATGAAAAAGTTATAAACGTGTCTCTCATTCTAACAGTTAGCTGCGTCTCTTTTAGCCTGTCACTCAGTCTGACTGTTGGTATGTGAGCCTAGTTGTTAAACGTTTGAACAAGCCACGGCAAGTTAACCGCTTGCATTAAGGGCCAGCTAGACGGTCGCCAACAAGTCTGCGACAGTCGCAACAAGTCTGCAGCGATCAAGGGCGTTGTTAGATCAAAATGTTTGTTGGAAGCAACTGTCTACACGGTCGGTCCCGCCCAAGGTCACACTGCCGGAGGTGTTTGGTGGCAACGTCAAGCTGGGCCCTTTAATTTGCAAACTAAAGCGCTCTACATCTCTTGCTTGTCCTCTATTATTTGTTGTCAAACCCTCGGCCCCAATACTCTTGGTGGGCACGTTTTTTTTTGTGATTTAACTACCAAAATTGTTTAGTTGAATTAACAACGGTAATGTTACAGATCGGGTAGGCGAACATGTCAAGTTAATACTGCTGTACAAACTAACTAGGGACTATGCTACCCTGCTAAAGCAAATAGCAGCATCTCAAATAAAACTCCTGTAGCAATCATAACCTTATTAATAAGAGAAGAAGATTGAATCTGACATACTGTTTTTATTACTATTTTTACTGTTGATACTGTTTTTTGGCTTGATGGGAGGGGGGGATGGAGGGAAGGAGGGCGGTGTGACGGAATGCCTCTATGCTGAATCAATCACTAGTAGCCTATACATGTTTTATTACATACACCTGTTAAGGTCCTTTGTGGTGAGAGCACCGACCAAAGATCTGTCGACCTATTCAACCTTTTGAACGCCATTGGCGGCTAGGAACCGTAGCTAATGTGAACCTTCCTCAAATACACTAAGGTCTATTTTACGCTGTCAAACATGACGGCTATAGCCGTAAATGGCGTTCGAACGGTTAAAAGAGGAATTTTGTCCGACAGACCGGCTGGCTGACACCGTAAGTATTTAGTAGTTATGTTAATTTCAAGTTATACATTGTGTATGTTAGTTTGTAAGGTATTAAAATATGAGCCTTGTTGCCCGAAATATAGTTATTCTATTATATTCTATATCAAAGTTACACCAATCATTTACATTGCCATTACTAAATTCATTTAATTTTCATTTCATATCTCAGTCTAAATGCAACGTATCGCGCCTATAGCAGTATGGCATGTGTTCGTTGAACTTGCACATGTGTGCGTTGTCCTTGGCCGCGTAGAGACGATGGTTATCGACGTACGCGTCGCACGCATAACACCATACAGATAGGTCGGAGAGAGACAGCACTAGCGGGTGGGAGGTCTCTGCGTAATGGGCTTCCATGTGTGCGTTTATGCTGCGCCCGCACGCCCTCTGTGGGGGAATGATAGTTTTAATTGGTGTAGCAATGTATACATACCTTAACGCCTGTCTCCCAATCGAGTAGCTAGAGATTATAGAACACGAGGTGCAGGTATACATTACATAATAGCAGTGGCAGTAGTGTACATAAATGTAGCATTATGTTTTTATCTTGTAAATAACTAGAGGTGTTAATCATAAGTCATAACAAAAATCTAGACGACTTAATTCAAATTAAACATCATCATAAGTAAAATGCTTAATTACATGATCATTATACCTTTGAAGGTCAGTATCTAGTTATTTATAAGATTAACGATTGATAATAAAAAGATTATCAAATTTAAATAGTCAATTATTAAATAATAGTCAATAATAAAACATTGTTAAATATCTCTCATGAAGCTCTTTCAACTGCTTGTGTAGAAATTAGACGCTCATTTACTTGTAAATTATTAGGAATAAAATATAAAGTCACAAATGTAATTTGCTGTTTTGCCATTCCAAACTCTATTAACTAAATTACATTAAATATTTAAACTAGAAAATTAATTAATGACTTGAACAGTTTCTATCATCAATAATATTAAAATAGCATCTTAACAAATTAAAACCGATTTAAAAATAAAGCAAAGGAAAATACATCAAAGTTTGAAGCAACATACCCATCACCATGGTTATAAAAAAGGTAACAAACAAGAATACAAAAAAGGATTTCTTAAAAGGATTGTGAAGCGATGCCTAAATCGCGTAGCTGTCAAAAATTATCCATACAAATTTAGCTCCGGGCGATAACGTTTCTCACCCCCTAAATCTAATCCGGTTTCCACTATTTTTGAATACGTTGTAGATATTATGGAAAACTAGGTCTGTACGTTTCCAATTTTGTTTTTTTAATTTATTTTCATTCCAATAAATATTTTCTTCGAAAGGAAAACGTACAGACATAGTTTTAGTTTTTCATAATATCTACAGTATATGCAAAAATCGTAAAAATCGGACAATGTTTCCGTGGCGGGCGTGAATATGTTGATGATAACTCGTTGAAAAAGAATGAAGTCATTTGAACTATATGCAATTTGTTCTAAATACAAATTTCAGTAACATTTCATCTCGACTTATCAACTTATTCACGCCATGCACGGGTTTAAGGGGAGAAAAACGTTATCGGATTTTGTGTGGATTTTTTTTGCTTCACAGTCCTCTTAAGGCTGTGGTTGCCAAAGCTGTATGGACCACGATCTGATAAAAAAAAGTTCCCATCCACCAAGTTACTGTGTCGTCCTGCGACTGTCGTCATTCTGCTCAAGGCCCCACCCAAAATCTACTTATATCCAACCACACTTTGAGAAGGACTGCCTTAAGGTATTGCTTTTGGTAGGGCAACATCGAAAAATGTCCCTATATCGTGCGATGTGCCATATGCGTCAACCGCACATCAAGGCGTCATACTTCTGAGTACGGCATGCATGCATTGTTATTACTAACTTAAAATATATTAATAAATTAATAAAAAAATAATTAATTTAAAAAATTGCTTCGGTTACTTTTTTAAATGGCGTTAGTTTATAAGAGTTATGTGAAAACACATCATCTGCATAAATACACTGCAATTAAAGTTCTCTGTACTGTAAGAACATTTCCGGTAAGAAAGAAGGAAGGTTTCAACTTTAATGTTTAACGTTCGAAAAAGTACTGGAAAGCTTAATGAAATCTCGAACGAAACCTGTTAAAATATTAGGAAATGATTTCTTTTTCGTTAAAATTTCTGAGAATTGAGAAAACTCTTACCTACCTCTGCAAACTCTTTGAAAAAGCTTAAGTAAAGCAGTTTCTGCATGGGAAATATACGACTAATTTGGGGAAGATTTCGTACACTCGTGGAAAATTTCAATACCTTTGTACCCATGATACAATTGGAGTGCCAAGTAGAGGCAGTAGGTAAATGTGTTCAGTAAATAAACTTCGAGCGCGTTTTATTTTAACTATATATTTACCACTGCTCTGCTTAAAAACTGAGCTGGTTGTGCGGTTGTACAATTTTTTTAACACTGTTGTTCATTTAAACTTTTAGCAGTCAGGAAAGTAAATTAATGAATTAAATTTTAAACGAAATGCTTTTCGAATTGTTCTCTTTTTATACGAAAAGCTCCAGTGCTAAACATGTTCTTGTAAAATAACACACTTAATATTATTTAAATCACAGCCGACAGCCGAATATAACAATAGTCTAACATGGATGTCGATGTCGCATTCCATTCCCTTCTCATTCGAAGCAAAATCACGAGAAACAGAGATAACGTACCTTCGAACTTCAATTTCGAAAATGCCTAGAACTCTATGGCGTCGCGCGTTTCGGTATTAAAAAGTTTGAACAGACATTACCCATTTAAAAAAGGAACCGAGCACAGCTAAAGCCAGTCGATGTCCCCGTTAATATAATAGTGCAACACAAAGACAAGTATACTCACGACGTAACAATGCAGGCACACCCACACTTCGTCCTGCTCGTCGCAGTCTTTGCACTTCACGCCCTGCTCGAACTTGATGTCCGCCGGGATGTCGCACACCATCTCCACGTGCTGGCACCACGGCAGAGGGATCACCGCGAACATCTCACCGTTAACTAAAGCGCCCATGTTATCGGCTAAATAGTCCACTAGAGTCGCATTCTTAGAGACACAAGTAGAGCTGCTCGCTTCCATACGATCCCCGGAGGGCTCGCCCTGCAGTTTATCTTTGTTCTTCGAGCAGCCCGGGGGGTCTTCCTCGTCGTCGGTTCCGCAGTGCACGCCGTCCTCGCATTTCAAACTGAGCATCTCCATATTAACCTCCAGAGAGTCATTCGTTTTGACGCTGGATTTCGATTCAAACGATTCTTCTGACTTCGCATCGCCGCTTATATCTTGGTCTTCGGAGACGACCAAGCCTCTGCTGGGGAGGGGATCTTCGAGAACGTTCTCGATGGGAAGCGCTAGCTGGAACTTGAGGGATTTCCAGTATTTTTTGTGCGTGGAGATGACGTTGTTGATGGTCTCGACGGCGGAGGGGTGCACGAGCGGGGCGGGGTCGAGCTGGTGCGCGAGCGGGTCCCCGAGCAGCGCCTTGGTGCACTGCGCCATGGCGTGCGCCACGCTGGTCGCGCTGTAGCCGCCCTCCAGGCTCAGCACCACGCGCCCGCCCGCCAGCGCGCGCAGCAGCTGCGTCATCCGCCCGAAGCACTCCGGCGTTACCTTGCAGCCTGGAAAAACCTTCAATTAGCCGTTTCTCCCCCGCCGCCGTCAACGACAGCGAGATGACGACGCCGAAGTAGCGGCACATACATTAACTATGGCCGCCTATCCACCGCCCGCCCGGCGCCCGAGTGATATCATCCCGACCGACGGTTTTTGGAATAGATCGTCGCTACCGCTAAAACTCGGCCCGATATTGTGACGGGCCGATGTACCGACAATACAAAACACGTTTGAATGTGTCCACCGCCGCCGTCAACGATACGACACCTATAACGAGCGTATTAGGAAAGAAGCAGCGATAGCGGGCGAATGTGCGCAGTGAAACCTAGATGCAGCAAATAGAGCGCTAATGCTGAGGCCACATAAGAAAGCTTTGTCAAAAATACCAGAAACGCCATAACCCCGTGGCCCCAGCATTAGCAGGAGGCACTCACCCCCCAGCGGGTCCCCGACGCAGGCGTCGAACCCGGCCGACACGAGCACGAGCTGCGGATTGTACTCGTATGCAATGGGCAGGACTATTTGCGTGAACGCCGCCATGTACTCCACGTCGCCCATGGCGCACTGAAGGAAAAACAAAACAAAATAAATAAATATATATATCACAGGACAATCTCACACGAATTGACCTAGTCCCAAACTAAGCTCTAGGCTTGTACTATGGGTACTAGACAACGATAAACATACTTAGATAGAGAAATAAATACTTAAATATATTATAGAAAACATCCAAGACTCAGGAACAAATATTCCCGCTCATCACACAAATATCTGCCCTTACCGGGATTTGAACCCAGGACCGCTGGCTTCGGAGGCAGAGTCACACCCAACTAGGCCAACGTGTCGTCAAATAATAATCACATTATAAAAAGCATTCGACGAGGTCAAACTTAACTCGAAAGATGTTTTCTAAAAACATACTACAACACAACTGGGCCTGTATTCAACACGGCAAAACAATGATTGCTTTTGATGAATATTATTTAACTGTGTTGAATAGAAGCCACGACGTACTACTTGTGTGTCGACTCAAGACTTATTAACGGCAAAACTTACTCAGATGATTTTATTTTTGGCCGCATTATCTGTAATGATTTTCGACATTGACTGCACAAAACAAATCCAATCCGATGGGTAGTTTCCATTCCCA
This sequence comes from Acleris holmiana, assembly GCA_949316455.1. Taxonomy (NCBI): domain Eukaryota; kingdom Metazoa; phylum Arthropoda; class Insecta; order Lepidoptera; family Tortricidae; genus Acleris; species Acleris holmiana. The sequence continues at coordinate 4,504,481 of OX438764.1, forward strand.
TTTATTCTATGGAACATGACGTCATCGGACAGAACAAGTTTTTTTTTCTTATTTTGTACTATGGAACATGCAATACTTTAATTTCTCATTTTGTTCTATAGGACAAGGTAAATAAAACCTCTTTAAGCTTATCTTATTATACTGGCCCTACAAAAAATTGTGGCATTTGTCAAGCTTCTCATGGAAGATTTTGCGAGGGTATGCTACCCATTTTGTTTTATGGGTGAAAAGCTAGTATGTAGTTATATGGAAAAAATAGGGTAAAAATGTGTCATTTTGTTCTATGGCGTCATGTTCCATAGAACAAATGGGACCTACCCGGTCGGATGAGGCCAGAGACAATAGTAGATTCAGTTTTAAACACACACAACTGAAGAAATGTCTGTCTAGTTGTCGGTAGTATTGCAAACTTTGCATATTTTACAGAGGCGAAATTTACGTGTTTTGGCGAGTGCCATAAAAGTATTTTTTTATAAGGCATAGAGAAGGCTTAGATGACCATAGACTTGCCCGGTTTGTTGATCAAACCACTTCCCAGTGGGCATAGTAAGTAGTCCAAGAGCTGACCTTGTTCCAGGGCACGTTGACGTTGAACCCCTCCCCGCGGCCGTCGCCCGCGGCGGGGTGGTCGGCGTCGCTGGAGTGCGGGAAGAACGCGCCGTGGTCGTAGCGGTGCAGCGACACGTACAGGATCTGGGGAACCGCGGCTTGTACACTCAGCAGAAGTAGCTACGCAACCGAAGACCTCAAAATCTGCACTCAAGAGAATACTTCATGTCTAGATCATTTTGAGCATGTTGTGCTTAGCTACTTTTGATGCTGACTGTATTAAGGTTCGAGACAACCAGCTCGAAACCAGCGGAGCGCAGTGCTGGGAACCGATTCTCATTGCCTTCGAGACTAGGTCTCTTTCGAGATGATGTGGTATTGTATCTCTATTATTAATGTCACGAAAAAGTCTACAAATACAGAATATTGTTCTCGCTGCCATTAGAGATGATGATATGAATGTCGTAGGATAATACGTTGTCCATGGAAAGCGGCGTTTTGTTTTCTCGATTGTGTAACAGTTACAGTTGATTTCGACACACGGTGGTTTTAAATATATTTTAATAATAATGAAGTAAAATATATGCCAAGTCCTTTTGTGTCTAATTTAATTATTTTATCACTTGGTTCATAAAAACTAAGTACGTGAAACTAAAAGCAGAATGTTTTTTGATTCACTTTACCTTAAAATATATATATATTATTGAAGAGCCACCAATGCCTTCCAACCCTGGAGAGCTATTTTTCACTGAACTTATGAGTTTTTGCAATGAACAGCATTGGTCTTGTATTGACACAGATATGCTAGGTATGTCATCTAAAACGTATACCTTTATAAGTGAGGTATATGGAACTCCTAGCTGGCTAGACCACTGTATCCTTACCCAGGCAGCAGCGTGTTCTGTGTGCAATGTATTTGTAAAGTATGATTGTTTCTGGTCAGATCATTTCCCGCTAATCATTGAATGTGATTTGGAGGTCTTGATACCTAAAGTACAGGGTAAAGGAAAATCAATAAAAAAGTCAGTTTGGGGGGAAAGGACGGAGAAACAAATCGCACTTTTTGCACGTGAGGCTCACGTGAGATTGAGGTGTATAGATTTTAATGAAAAATTTACCTATTGTGCAGATCGTTATTGTAACAATCCGGGTCACAGGCGTATTCTTGATGGGATGTATAACGACATCGTAATAGCGTTATGTGAGGCAGCAGTGTGTGAGAGTGTCAGCATGCAAGGTGGGGGGAGGGGTCCTCGTGTGATGGGCTGGACGGAACACGTAGCCGATGCTCACCGGGTGGCCAGGTCCAGGTTTGTGGAATGGGTGTCATGTGGGAGACCTAGGTTGGGCATAGTGTATGAGGAGATGTGTGACAGCCGAAGGGCGTTTAAATCCAGATTAAAGTGGTGTCAAAACCACGAAAATCAATTGAAAATGGATGCCCTTGCAAAACAACATTCCAAGGGTAACTTCCGGGGTTTCTGGCGTGAGACGAGTAAGGTGAATGTGCGGCCTGGCCTTCCGACGAGCATCGATGGTGTGAGTGACTCAAAGGAAATAGCTACAATCTTTAAGGACTATTTCTGTATACAGTCCCCGTTGGGCCCGTGGCGGGAGACGCCTGATGCTCGGACCCGTAATGAGGTAGTAGGAATAAGATTTACAGCAAAGAATGTCGCTTGTGCCATAAAGTCCATTTCGCGCGGAAAATCTCCAGGTCACGACGGTCTGAGCATCGAGCACCTCCAACATGCCGGACCACACATGGCGAGAGTCCTAGCTATGTTCTTTAACTTGTGTATGAGTCACTCATACATGCCCACTGACATGTTAAGGACGCTAGTAGTGCCCGTGGTGAAAAATAAAACCGGGAACCTAACGGATAAGAGTAACTACAGGCCCATCTCTCTTGCCACGGTCATTGCAAAAGTATTTGACGCTATGCTTAATACACAGTTAAATAAATACCTAAAACTGCACGACAACCAATTTGGGTTTCGACCTCATTTGTCCACAGAAAGTGCCATACTGTGTCTTAAGCATACCGTCAGTTATTATACTAGTCGTGATACACCGATATATGCGTGTTTCCTTGACCTGTGTAAGGCGTTTGACCTGGTGTCCTACGAAGTACTGTGGAGGAAACTCGAGTCAATCAACTTACCAAATGAACTAATAGGCATCCTCAAGTACTGGTATGGTCACCAGGTCAACAATGTTAGATGGGCAGGCGTAATGTCCGATGAGTATGGGTTGGAGTGCGGGGTGAGGCAGGGTGGACTGACCTCTCCTGCCCTCTTTAACCTTTATATGGACGCACTGATCGTCGCGCTTAGCAGTCAGCATGTCGGTTGTCATGTGGACGGTGTCTGCGTGAACAATCTCAGCTACGCAGACGACATGGTGCTGCTGAGTGCGTCGGTCTGTGGTCTCAGGAGACTGATGAGGACGTGTGAGGAGTACGCCTTGAGCCACGGATTGACGTATAATGTAGCAAAAAGCCAATACATGGTTTTTGAGGCCGGCAGTAACCGGCCGACTACCGTACCGCCTGTCATGCTTAATGGAGCCGTACTGGAAAGAGTTTACAGGTTTAAATATCTAGGACACGTGGTTACTGCTGACCTCAAGGATGATGGGGATATTGAACGGGAGCGAAGAGCACTGTGCGTACGCGCAAATATGTTGGCACGTAGATTTGCACGGTGTTCCGGTGACGTGAAGTTAACGCTTTTTAAAGCATACTGCACGTCGCTGTACACGTGCGGTCTGTGGGCGAACTACACGCAAAAAGCGTACAGTGCTCTTCGCGTCCAGTATAATAACGCGTTCAGGGCGGTGATGGGGCTGGCTCGCTACTGCAGCGCCTCGGGCATGTTCGCGGAGGCGCGCACGCCGTGCACAGCACCATGCGCGTGCGCGCGGCGGCCCTGGTGCGGCGCGTGCGAGCCAGCCTCAACACCGTCGTGGCGATGATTGCGGACAGACTGGACTGTCCATATATCATGCACTGCTGCGACAGGCATGTTAAGACTGGCGTGGGATAGGTTAAGTTATTTGTAAGCAATTAATATGAGCCTTGTGTTGCTTGAAATAAATGAATTTTGAATTTTGAATTTTTTGAATGCCACCACGTGAAATACAGTCTCGACTACTAACGACCACACGTGGTCGAGCCCTAAGAGTAGAGACATATCTCTATAGTGAGATCACGAGAATATAGTGAGAATACGAAAAATTACTTCTAATCGAGATTAGCCATTTTTTTTTCGAGACTCATCGAATTTGAATCGATCTCGAAGTCATGAGAATGGCCCCTTGGTTTGAGGTTAGCGTGGCGAAACGGCACAGATAGGGTTGGAAGCCCTCGTGGTACTACGCACGTTTGCGACGAACCGGCGTTGAATTCGTTGTATGTCTCTAGATTAAAAATATGTCGTGCGTTAAAAGAAAAAGGTAGTCAAAGTACATAATACACTCCTAGTGGTCCCACAAAGCTAAAGAGATATTTTTTCGGCTGTTTGTAATATGCTGGATTTTTCCGCGTAACCAACTGAGAATCTGTTCTACCAAATAACAGGAATATTTATTTCCAAACAGCCAAGTCTAGGCTCGATACCACCCACCACCTAAATTCCAATTCACCACCACGACGATGTTATTAAGGAAACAGAAGCCGCTCGGGATATCATCAGCGTGATACCAGAATGGTTCACGCTCCAGTCCACTATATACACTCGTGAGAACCCGTGGTTCTGAACTGCGTGACTCGTCCACGTTGTTAAGGAGACAGAAGCCGCTCGGTATCTCAACATCGGCATAATTTAGTGGTGGTAGGACCCTGTGCGGGGTCCATCCGGATCGCTACCACCATCTTATCCATTAACCAACCGCCAAACAACAATGTTCGCATTGTTGTGTCCGGTGTGGGGATAAGATTACCGGTGAAATTACTAGCATAGAGCCATTCCATCTTAGTCCCCAGGGTTGGCAACGCAATTGAGGTCTTAGGATTATAGTCTTGTGAATTAAAATGTCTATGGGTCTCAGATTCCACTTAACATCAGGTGTCCTGAGTGGTCGTGTGCCTTCTCCTTATCATAAAAAAAAACCAGAACAATCAACACTGCAATAAATACCTTCTCGTCTGAATAAGTGATCCTCTGTGTGCCGTTTCCATGGTGCACGTCCCAGTCCACAATCAGCACTCGTTTGAGCCCGTGGTTCTGCACGGCGTGTTTCGCCGCTGCGGCCACGTTGTTAAGGAGACAGAAGCCGCTCGGTATCTCGTCGTCGGCGTGGTGGCCCGGGGGACGGACCACGCAGACCCCGGAGCCCGCCGTGTTGGAGAGAACGGCGTCTACCATCTGTTGGGAAAGGGTTATCCATGTCTCATATTTTGAAAGTAGGCCATTGTTTAGCTTAGATACGGGTTGAAAGTGATGCATGTCAACCCTACGGAAGAAAAGTAATTTAAAAACAAACCAAAAAACTGTCGTCTATAACGTGATTGCGTCATAAGAAAACATTGATAAGCCGAACGCTTAGGCTGATCGTGCCTCTCAATCGCTTGTTCCGCGCTCTCGCTTGCACGCTCGGCTCAGGCGGAATGTGACAATGATCATGCTTTTTTGTGCACACCTAAAAATAACTATGAAAATGGACCTGCGCTGTAGCATAAACCTATACAGACTCTGTAGTAAAATTAACTACTTATTTGAAATAAAAAACGAGCATGTACTTAGCCAGACTAAAATCTCATACAGCCCTACTCTTTAGTAAAAATAAACTGTGTCATAGTTTTATAACTTTTATTATCAAGTTTCCTCATAGTCGACATGAAAAGTAGTGTTTAACTCTGGTGAAAGTCATCATTTATTTCACAACATTGGCGCTCTCGCTTTGCACGAACGCCAAAATGTCTCGTTTCGCGCCTTCCATCCCTTTGTTTGCAATCTACTAGTAATATAGCACTGTAGACGCATTTCTATTTTTCAAAATGGAAACCAACTGATCAATCTATGTAACGTTGCATCAGTTAAAATTGAATTCTATATGAATTGAGGACTCATAGATTAGAAAATAAAAATGTGTTAACGTCACTCGCGCGTGTGATGTTATGGTGTTTGACTGGTTAATCTTTGGTGGTTTGTGTCAATCAACTTTTCGTTGTACCTCGGTGCCATGGTGACGTCTCTTGGGTCACTCTATAAAACCAATATTTGTTACAAATCCAACAAATATCAGTTTTTATGGCAATTACAACCCCATTCTTTATGGATTCTCCTTTCAAGCATATTTAGTAGAGTATATTAAATTATTTTTCTAAGAAACTCTACCACTGTTGTCTCCCGGCTTACGAAATAACAACAACGAGTATTTATATTAGGTAGTTGATAAGAATTGTTGTGCCTGGGTCAATCAACTTTTGTTTATACCTCGTTGCCATGGTAACATCTCTTGGGTCACTCTTTAAAACAATGATTTTAAACCGTAGACACGAAGACACTGTTAAATGACCACCCATAGACTTTAATACGTTGCGATAAGGTTTATGTTTAATTCTAAATGTACAGTTAACAGAGTCTTCGATCGTGCATATCCACTAAATATAAGTTTTTGTGGCAAATACAATTTTATGGGAATGAATCAAATTTCAAGCAAAAATTATGTATGTTAAACCATTTTTCTAAGAAACTCTGTCACTGTTGTCTCCTGAGTTACGGGACAGAATAACAACAACAAATGTTGATCAGGTGGGTACCTGCAGGACGCAGCCAGTCGCAGTGGCGGCGCTCTCGAGCGAGTCCGGGTGGAAGTACACCGAGTCAAATTCCTCCTTCTGGCTGTTCAGGTCGCGGAGCTTCGTCTTCGCCAGCTCTTTCAACCTTACAGTGGAAGAAAGAAAAGGAAATAGCTCCAATTACCCGTCAAATATAACATATATCGAGATTTAAATTTAGACCTGAATAAAAAAAAGTTGTTTGTTGATTTGATGCGATTGGATGGAGGGACTAGATGGTGTGGGATTGGACTAACTGGGATGGTACGGATTGGGATCATAATAATATGGGATGGGATTGGATTGGAACTGGAATGGCACAGATTGGGATTGAATGAAATGAGATGGGACTAAATTGGGATTCTATATGATCGATAGACTGTTGGGATCTTAAAGGAGGGATTGAGGTGATATGGATGTATTTTTTATAGGGTGTTGTATGGGATGATCTGGGATGAGATGGGTTGCGATTGGATGGGAGGGACCGAGACTGAGGATACCCTCATGCCATACGGCATGGATTGGGATACAATATACGTATTATTATTGGTACCTGTTCAAATGTTTCTCTGTGTGCACAGCCAGTATTTCCTCATCCGTGGCCAGCCGAGGCGACAGCATGTGCACTCGCTCTAACAGCCCGAAGTCCCTGTGCCGCTCGTGAATACGCATTATCCTTTCTGGACACTCGACGTGCCCACTGGAACGTGAATACATGTTTAATAGCGTTTGTCGCTTCCACAACCAAGACCAATCTAACGACACCTCATTTTTTTGAAATCCATCAAGCCGTTTAGGCTGTAGAGCCAAAGGAATAGACATACATACACTCGAAAAACATAACCCTCATTCTGAAGCAAAAATAATTAAAAATTAAGAAATGCAACGTTGAAAAGTTTGTGAAACGTACGGTTCGCAGATATTTTTGTGTTTTAACATTGCTTCGTCGTATATGTAGCATACGGCATGCTGCGGCAACGTGAGGTCTGTCACTGAAAAAAAACAAATAATTCGACCGAACCATTACCCAGGATAATTTTTTAATGAGTGCACAAATTTTAACACGTGGATTGGTATTGTTAATAGAACATATCGCGATGATGAAGACGCAGTTCTTTTTTTTCGTTATAACTTATCCGGTTCATAACCTGTCGCGTGGACACCGAGTGATAATGCAAAATCACTTTTTTAAACTTGAGCTATCTGTCCCTGTCATGACATTATGATTGATAACAGCTGTTTCACCGAAATGATGTTGCTATGACCACGGTTCAACAACGACTACTATAGGTGATACAACGCCTAATCAGCTATTCATTCAGTCCTTGAAATTGCATCTAGATTCATTCCTATTCGTTTTTAGGCGTTATTGTCTAAAAGTTATTATATTCTATTTTATTCTGTGACACCCCTGACGCAATCCGATAAAAACGTACCCATTCTCAAATGATTCAACTTCTCCATTATCTCTCGTTTCGTTTCATTGTCCTGCACAGGATAACAGTCCCTCGTGAGGAAACGGTCGGGTCTCCTCTCATCCCCCTCCCACCGCACGGCAACGGTATGCTTCTGTTTCGCTTCGTCGCATACGTTGGGTATGCCGTCGAGGCTGTACGTGTGTTGGTAGTTGAAGCAACGCCAATAAGGCTTGTGTGCGTAGATACAGTTTAGTATTGTGTCGCGTATTCTGTAAAAAAACATCAGTTCATAAGATCCTTTTAAAAATGTCTTAGGTAGTTATAGTGCCCGACCGAACTTTTGGTTTCGGTTTTGGCCTAGTTTCGGCCAAAAAACTAGTTTCGCCTAAGTATTCGGCCGGCACCGAAACTGACACACGCGCACTACGATCGAGCATGTTCGGTGCACTGTGCTGCGAGCGACGAAGTGACATTTTGCCGCGTTCACGCTTACTTGTCCAGATTTGCTTATGGTTGCGTCAGTTGCATGTTTTGGTTTATTCCCGCAAAAATGACCTAATATGAAAGTTTCAGTTTCGGTTTGGGCCGTAACTGAAACAAAAGCCGAAATCCGGTTTCGGTTTCAGCCGTAAAAAATAGTTTCGGTCGGACACTATTACGAAGCCATTCATTTATACAACTACTAGCTGCTACTCGTTCCAATCTCCATACCAAAGGACAACAAATGGGTTTTTTGGTACCCGTTTAATAGCAATCATGGTGGTGTCGTACAAATAGGAACAGCAAATGTTAATAAGCTCCGTAGTTATCTTTGCTTTGATATGTAAATTACGTCCATTGAGGCGAGTACAGTCAGCCTTAAGTGTGCAGTTGCTTATAAGGCCGACTTTCCTTTGGCAAAGCGTGTATGTTTTCGCGGAACATATACGTGAAGGCCTTGAAGCTGCATTAAATAAATAAATAAATATCAGGGGGCAACCTCACACAAATTGATCTAGTCCCAAACTAAGCTCTAGGCTTGTACTATGGGTACTAGACAACGATAAAAATACTTAAATAGTGAAATACATACTTAAATACATGGAAAACATCCAAGAGTCAGGAACAAATACTCGCGCTCATCACACAAATATCTGCCCTTACCGGGATTTGAACCCAGGACCGCTGGCTTCGGAGGCAGGGTCTCCCAACTAGGCCAACGTGTCGTCCAAGGGTAGCACTCACTCGTCGCTGGGCTCCCCGGTGCGCTGGAGCGCGGGCGGCGCGCGGCCCAGCAGGGTGCGCAGCGTGAGCGCGGCGGCCTCGGCCAGCGCGGGCAGGGTCTCCCAACTAGGCCAAGTGTCGTCCAAGGGTAGCACTCACTCGTCGCTGGGCTCCCCGGTGCGCTGGAGCGCGGGCGGCGCGCGGCCCAGCAGGGTGCGCAGCGTGAGCGCGGCGGCCTCGGCCAGCGCGGGCAGGGTCTCCCAACTAGGCCAAGTGTCGTCCAAGGGTAGCACTCACTCGTCGCTGGGCTCCCCGGTGCGCTGGAGCGCGGGCGGCGCGCGGCCCAGCAGGGTGCGCAGCGTGAGCGCGGCGGCCTCGGCCAGCGCGGGCAGGGTCTCCCAACTAGGCCAAGTGTCGTCCAAGGGTAGCACTCACTCGTCGCTGGGCTCCCCGGTGCGCTGGAGCGCGGGCGGCGCGCGGCCCAGCAGGGTGCGCAGCGTGAGCGCGGCGGCCTCGGCCAGCGCGGGCAGGGTCTCCCAACTAGGCCAACGTGTCGTCCAAGGGTAGCACTCACTCGTCGCTGGGCTCCCCGGTGCGCTGGAGCGCGGGCGGCGCGCGGCCCAGCAGGGTGCGCAGCGTGAGCGCGGCGGCCTCGGCCAGCGCGGGCAGGGTCTCCCAACTAGGCCAACGTGTCGTCCAAGGGTAGCACTCACTCGTCGCTGGGCTCCCCGGTGCGCTGGAGCGCGGGCGGCGCGCGGCCCAGCAGGGTGCGCAGCGTGAGCGCGGCGGCCTCGGCCAGCGCGGGCAGGGTCTCCCAACTAGGCCAACGTGTCGTCCAAGGGTAGCACTCACTCGTCGCTGGGCTCCCCGGTGCGCTGGAGCGCGGGCGGCGCGCGGCCCAGCAGGGTGCGCAGCGTGAGCGCGGCGGCCTCGGCCAGCGCGGGCAGGGTCTCCCAACTAGGCCAACGTGTCGTCCAAGGGTAGCACTCACTCGTCGCTGGGCTCCCCGGTGCGCTGGAGCGCGGGCGGCGCGCGGCCCAGCAGGGTGCGCAGCGTGAGCGCGGCGGCCTCGGCCAGCGCGGGCAGGGTCTCCCAACTAGGCCAACGTGTCGTCCAAGGGTAGCACTCACTCGTCGCTGGGCTCCCCGGTGCGCTGGAGCGCGGGCGGCGCGCGGCCCAGCAGGGTGCGCAGCGTGAGCGCGGCGGCCTCGGCCAGCGCGGGCAGGGTCTCCCAACTAGGCCAAGTGTCGTCCAAGGGTAGCACTCACTCGTCGCTGGGCTCCCCGGTGCGCTGGAGCGCGGGCGGCGCGCGGCCCAGCAGGGTGCGCAGCGTGAGCGCGGCGGCCTCGGCCAGCGCGGGCAGGGTCTCCCAACTAGGCCAAGTGTCGTCCAAGGGTAGCACTCACTCGTCGCTGGGCTCCCCGGTGCGCTGGAGCGCGGGCGGCGCGCGGCCCAGCAGGGTGCGCAGCGTGAGCGCGGCGGCCTCGGCCAGCGCGGGCAGGGTCTCCCAACTAGGCCAAGTGTCGTCCAAGGGTAGCACTCACTCGTCGCTGGGCTCCCCGGTGCGCTGGAGCGCGGGCGGCGCGCGGCCCAGCAGGGTGCGCAGCGTGAGCGCGGCGGCCTCGGCCAGCGCGGGCAGGGTCTCCCAACTAGGCCAAGTGTCGTCCAAGGGTAGCACTCACTCGTCGCTGGGCTCCCCGGTGCGCTGGAGCGCGGGCGGCGCGCGGCCCAGCAGGGTGCGCAGCGTGAGCGCGGCGGCCTCGGCCAGCGCGGGCAGGGTCTCCCAACTAGGCCAAGTGTCGTCCAAGGGTAGCACTCACTCGTCGCTGGGCTCCCCGGTGCGCTGGAGCGCGGGCGGCGCGCGGCCCAGCAGGGTGCGCAGCGTGAGCGCGGCGGCCTCGGCCAGCGCGGGCAGGGTCTCCCAACTAGGCCAAGTGTCGTCCAAGGGTAGCACTCACTCGTCGCTGGGCTCCCCGGTGCGCTGGAGCGCGGGCGGCGCGCGGCCCAGCAGGGTGCGCAGCGTGAGCGCGGCGGCCTCGGCCAGCGCGGGCAGGGTCTCCCAACTAGGCCAAGTGTCGTCCAAGGGTAGCACTCACTCGTCGCTGGGCTCCCCGGTGCGCTGGAGCGCGGGCGGCGCGCGGCCCAGCAGGGTGCGCAGCGTGAGCGCGGCGGCCTCGGCCAGCGCGGGCAGGGTCTCCCAACTAGGCCAAGTGTCGTCCAAGGGTAGCACTCACTCGTCGCTGGGCTCCCCGGTGCGCTGGAGCGCGGGCGGCGCGCGGCCCAGCAGGGTGCGCAGCGTGAGCGCGGCGGCCTCGGCCAGCGCGGGCAGGGTCTCCCAACTAGGCCAAGTGTCGTCCAAGGGTAGCACTCACTCGTCGCTGGGCTCCCCGGTGCGCTGGAGCGCGGGCGGCGCGCGGCCCAGCAGGGTGCGCAGCGTGAGCGCGGCGGCCTCGGCCAGCGCGGGCAGGGTCTCCCAACTAGGCCAAGTGTCGTCCAAGGGTAGCACTCACTCGTCGCTGGGCTCCCCGGTGCGCTGGAGCGCGGGCGGCGCGCGGCCCAGCAGGGTGCGCAGCGTGAGCGCGGCGGCCTCGGCCAGCGCGGGCAGGGTCTCCCAACTAGGCCAAGTGTCGTCCAAGGGTAGCACTCACTCGTCGCTGGGCTCCCCGGTGCGCTGGAGCGCGGGCGGCGCGCGGCCCAGCAGGGTGCGCAGCGTGAGCGCGGCGGCCTCGGCCAGCGCGGGCAGGGTCTCCCAACTAGGCCAAGTGTCGTCCAAGGGTAGCACTCACTCGTCGCTGGGCTCCCCGGTGCGCTGGAGCGCGGGCGGCGCGCGGCCCAGCAGGGTGCGCAGCGTGAGCGCGGCGGCCTCGGCCAGCGCGGGCAGGGTCTCCCAACTAGGCCAAGTGTCGTCCAAGGGTAGCACTCACTCGTCGCTGGGCTCCCCGGTGCGCTGGAGCGCGGGCGGCGCGCGGCCCAGCAGGGTGCGCAGCGTGAGCGCGGCGGCCTCGGCCAGCGCGGGCAGGGTCTCCCAACTAGGCCAAGTGTCGTCCAAGGGTAGCACTCACTCGTCGCTGGGCTCCCCGGTGCGCTGGAGCGCGGGCGGCGCGCGGCCCAGCAGGGTGCGCAGCGTGAGCGCGGCGGCCTCGGCCAGCGCGGGCAGGGTCTCCCAACTAGGCCAAGTGTCGTCCAAGGGTAGCACTCACTCGTCGCTGGGCTCCCCGGTGCGCTGGAGCGCGGGCGGCGCGCGGCCCAGCAGGGTGCGCAGCGTGAGCGCGGCGGCCTCGGCCAGCGCGGGCAGGGTCTCCCAACTAGGCCAAGTGTCGTCCAAGGGTAGCACTCACTCGTCGCTGGGCTCCCCGGTGCGCTGGAGCGCGGGCGGCGCGCGGCCCAGCAGGGTGCGCAGCGTGAGCGCGGCGGCCTCGGCCAGCGCGGGCAGGGTCTCCCAACTAGGCCAAGTGTCGTCCAAGGGTAGCACTCACTCGTCGCTGGGCTCCCCGGTGCGCTGGAGCGCGGGCGGCGCGCGGCCCAGCAGGGTGCGCAGCGTGAGCGCGGCGGCCTCGGCCAGCGCGGGCAGGGTCTCCCAACTAGGCCAAGTGTCGTCCAAGGGTAGCACTCACTCGTCGCTGGGCTCCCCGGTGCGCTGGAGCGCGGGCGGCGCGCGGCCCAGCAGGGTGCGCAGCGTGAGCGCGGCGGCCTCGGCCAGCGCGGGCAGGGTCTCCCAACTAGGCCAAGTGTCGTCCAAGGGTAGCACTCACTCGTCGCTGGGCTCCCCGGTGCGCTGGAGCGCGGGCGGCGCGCGGCCCAGCAGGGTGCGCAGCGTGAGCGCGGCGGCCTCGGCCAGCGCGGGCAGGGTCTCCCAACTAGGCCAAGTGTCGTCCAAGGGTAGCACTCACTCGTCGCTGGGCTCCCCGGTGCGCTGGAGCGCGGGCGGCGCGCGGCCCAGCAGGGTGCGCAGCGTGAGCGCGGCGGCCTCGGCCAGCGCGGGCAGGGTCTCCCAACTAGGCCAAGTGTCGTCCAAGGGTAGCACTCACTCGTCGCTGGGCTCCCCGGTGCGCTGGAGCGCGGGCGGCGCGCGGCCCAGCAGGGTGCGCAGCGTGAGCGCGGCGGCCTCGGCCAGCGCGGGCAGGGTCTCCCAACTAGGCCAAGTGTCGTCCAAGGGTAGCACTCACTCGTCGCTGGGCTCCCCGGTGCGCTGGAGCGCGGGCGGCGCGCGGCCCAGCAGGGTGCGCAGCGTGAGCGCGGCGGCCTCGGCCAGCGCGGGCAGGGTCTCCCAACTAGGCCAAGTGTCGTCCAAGGGTAGCACTCACTCGTCGCTGGGCTCCCCGGTGCGCTGGAGCGCGGGCGGCGCGCGGCCCAGCAGGGTGCGCAGCGTGAGCGCGGCGGCCTCGGCCAGCGCGGGCAGGGTCTCCCAACTAGGCCAAGTGTCGTCCAAGGGTAGCACTCACTCGTCGCTGGGCTCCCCGGTGCGCTGGAGCGCGGGCGGCGCGCGGCCCAGCAGGGTGCGCAGCGTGAGCGCGGCGGCCTCGGCCAGCGCGGGCAGGGTCTCCCAACTAGGCCAAGTGTCGTCCAAGGGTAGCACTCACTCGTCGCTGGGCTCCCCGGTGCGCTGGAGCGCGGGCGGCGCGCGGCCCAGCAGGGTGCGCAGCGTGAGCGCGGCGGCCTCGGCCAGCGCGGGCAGGGTCTCCCAACTAGGCCAAGTGTCGTCCAAGGGTAGCACTCACTCGTCGCTGGGCTCCCCGGTGCGCTGGAGCGCGGGCGGCGCGCGGCCCAGCAGGGTGCGCAGCGTGAGCGCGGCGGCCTCGGCCAGCGCGGGCAGGGTCTCCCAACTAGGCCAAGTGTCGTCCAAGGGTAGCACTCACTCGTCGCTGGGCTCCCCGGTGCGCTGGAGCGCGGGCGGCGCGCGGCCCAGCAGGGTGCGCAGCGTGAGCGCGGCGGCCTCGGCCAGCGCGGGCAGGGTCTCCCAACTAGGCCAAGTGTCGTCCAAGGGTAGCACTCACTCGTCGCTGGGCTCCCCGGTGCGCTGGAGCGCGGGCGGCGCGCGGCCCAGCAGGGTGCGCAGCGTGAGCGCGGCGGCCTCGGCCAGCGCGGGCAGGGTCTCCCAACTAGGCCAAGTGTCGTCCAAGGGTAGCACTCACTCGTCGCTGGGCTCCCCGGTGCGCTGGAGCGCGGGCGGCGCGCGGCCCAGCAGGGTGCGCAGCGTGAGCGCGGCGGCCTCGGCCAGCGCGGGCAGGGTCTCCCAACTAGGCCAAGTGTCGTCCAAGGGTAGCACTCACTCGTCGCTGGGCTCCCCGGTGCGCTGGAGCGCGGGCGGCGCGCGGCCCAGCAGGGTGCGCAGCGTGAGCGCGGCGGCCTCGGCCAGCGCGGGCAGGGTCTCCCAACTAGGCCAAGTGTCGTCCAAGGGTAGCACTCACTCGTCGCTGGGCTCCCCGGTGCGCTGGAGCGCGGGCGGCGCGCGGCCCAGCAGGGTGCGCAGCGTGAGCGCGGCGGCCTCGGCCAGCGCGGGCAGGGTCTCCCAACTAGGCCAAGTGTCGTCCAAGGGTAGCACTCACTCGTCGCTGGGCTCCCCGGTGCGCTGGAGCGCGGGCGGCGCGCGGCCCAGCAGGGTGCGCAGCGTGAGCGCGGCGGCCTCGGCCAGCGCGGGCAGGGTCTCCCAACTAGGCCAAGTGTCGTCCAAGGGTAGCACTCACTCGTCGCTGGGCTCCCCGGTGCGCTGGAGCGCGGGCGGCGCGCGGCCCAGCAGGGTGCGCAGCGTGAGCGCGGCGGCCTCGGCCAGCGCGGGCAGGGTCTCCCAACTAGGCCAAGTGTCGTCCAAGGGTAGCACTCACTCGTCGCTGGGCTCCCCGGTGCGCTGGAGCGCGGGCGGCGCGCGGCCCAGCAGGGTGCGCAGCGTGAGCGCGGCGGCCTCGGCCAGCGCGGGCAGGGTCTCCCAACTAGGCCAAGTGTCGTCCAAGGGTAGCACTCACTCGTCGCTGGGCTCCCCGGTGCGCTGGAGCGCGGGCGGCGCGCGGCCCAGCAGGGTGCGCAGCGTGAGCGCGGCGGCCTCGGCCAGCGCGGGCAGGGTCTCCCAACTAGGCCAAGTGTCGTCCAAGGGTAGCACTCACTCGTCGCTGGGCTCCCCGGTGCGCTGGAGCGCGGGCGGCGCGCGGCCCAGCAGGGTGCGCAGCGTGAGCGCGGCGGCCTCGGCCAGCGCGGGCAGGGTCTCCCAACTAGGCCAAGTGTCGTCCAAGGGTAGCACTCACTCGTCGCTGGGCTCCCCGGTGCGCTGGAGCGCGGGCGGCGCGCGGCCCAGCAGGGTGCGCAGCGTGAGCGCGGCGGCCTCGGCCAGCGCGGGCAGGCAGTAGCCGCCCTCCAGCACCACGCACACCGCCGCGCACGCCGCCATCAGCGCGTTCACCAAGTGCGCGTAGCACGCCGGGGTTACAGCCATTTCACCCTGACATTCAAAAAGGTATTTTTTTTCAACTCTTACTAAGTACGCGGTTCTAATTTTTAAATTTAATTATCATGTTTAGTCCGTAATAGTAACCAGGATGGCATATCGGGTACGAAAACTGTTTTATTACATACTTAAAATATTTTAATCAGTATTAGATACACAATCAGCGGGAAAAAATTGAAGGGCTTATTTGACAAAATAATAATAATATGGCAAACACTGGCACGCAATCTTAAAAAAGAAAACTGACAGAAATTCAGTTAAAAAACCAAGAAATTACATGTTACTATTATTTGATTGTGTTTACTTCGAAATTTTCCACAACCTTGAATAAATCAAAATGTCGTGTCGTCATAGAACCCACTTTTAAAATTAAACTTAATCCTGTTCAAGGCACGTGCATTAGTGCAACAACATTGCTGACTGAACCCAATGATATAACTTCATCCCACAGTAACAAACCCCAATTCCCAAAAACCCCATAACCTAACCCAACCTTTTCATCGCCTACAGCCGCGTCGTAGCCAGCCGACACGACAACAAGTTGTGGCGAGAACTGAAAGAGACAGACATTCGCTTGTAGTGCAAGAATGAAAGAGATACCTCGGGGCAGCCGAGCGCAGCGTCGTAGCCAGCTGATATTATGATCAGCTCTGGTTGGTACTGGTGGAGAGAAAATTATGTCAGATAAAAAAAATACGGGGAATTTATTAAACAGCTCAATGAACGGTAGCAGAGTATATTTTGTCTTCTATAGATATTTTTAGTCATAATATGTTTTTAGTCATAATATCACAAGCACTGAACTATATCGAGATAGAAGGAAAGAGTGTATGTACCTCGCGTGCCGAAACGACGACAAAAAAGTCCTCGTTGCTCGCCGCCATGCTCAGTCCGCTCTCGACAGCACTCCGCGTGAGACGTTCGATTAGAAAAATAAAATGGCCCCTTGCTCCATAAAAACGTTTTCAAACACGACCAAAAAAGTTGGAGCTGTTAATAAAGATATTTCCTTTCATCGGTAAGTACTCTTTGCCCTAAAATATCTGTTATCATTTATGAAACAATTTATTGTGTTGCTCAGTTTGAATTTCATATAAACAGTTGCGGGCGACTTTGTGTCAAATGCTACTTTTCCATTGCGGCTTTAATTTAACTCGTCAGACTTGGCGTACATTGAAAGCCAGAAACGAAAATAAAACAATCCAAACTGTCGAGCACACAAGTGCGACGAGTTCAAGGTTGATTTCTCATTTTCTGTCTAAAGTAAGATAATAGTGTTGCACCGTGCGATTTCCAATGCCGGTTTCTTAGTCGATTAAATCGATTATGAAAACAGAAAAAATATAATAATTTTTTAATCCTTATTTGTGTAGCCGTGAGATGAAATAGTAGACATTAAATATTATTGACGAAGGGATAATAATTTATAGTTATATCGATAATTTAAAAAATAGTTACTATATTGCAATTTTGTTTCAGTTTTCCGAAAGATCCTTTTGTAAAAAATAAATGGATTGAAGCAACGGGTCGCAAAAACTGGTTTCCTACAAAACACAGCCGGATTTGTTCCATTCATTTCCACGAAGATACCTTTACTGGCCCATCAAAGTTTCGGCGAATAATCAGTACAGCTTATCCGACTATAGATGTAAGTGTGTTTATTTAAAATAATGAAAAGGTACATTAGTTTTATACGTCACAATATTCTTGCGCATAAAGTGCTTCTTTTTAACAGACTTCTCAGAGGTTCTCAGTTCGACATGTATGAATGTATTTATCTCACGTTTAGCTTAACCGATTTTGATGCGGCTTTCAGAAAAGTATTTGTTACACTTGGGAGGTTTTGGTATTTTAACCGACTCCAAAAGAAGAGGTTCTCAGTTTTATCCGTATGTACGTATGTATGTTTATCAACGATAATCTCGCGTTTGGCTGGACCAATTTTGATGCGGTTTTCGGGAAAGTATTTGTTATACTTACGAGGTTTTGGTTTTTTAATCGCCTTCAATAAAAAGAGGTTCCCAGTTTGACCCGTACCTATGTATGTTTGTCCATGATTATCTCGCGTTTCGCGGGACCGATTTGGATGTGCTTTTCAGAAAAGTATTTGTTATACTACGAGAAGTTTTTCGCATTTTAACCGACTTAAAAAAGAGGTTCTCAGTTTTATCCGTATGTATGTATATGCAAAATGTTACACGCTCGGTTCTCATACAAATCGACGAACTCTTTCCTTCTATCTCGATATAGTTCTGTGGCGATCATAGGTTGCGATCGATGACACGATTGGAAACGATTATGCTTATGTTGTGCACATCACTAAAACACTCGCGTGACATCTAAGTACCTACGCAAAATGTTACACGCTCGGTTCTCATACAAATCGACGAACTCTTTCCTTCTATCTCGATATAGTTCTGTGATCACAAGTCATAACGCACTTTATTTGAGAAACCGATACTTTTTCAGGATTTTTTTAAATCAAATGAATAAACATCTAAAAACAAAGTCACACAAATTGACCTCGTCCCAAACTAAGCTCTAGGCTTTAACTGCGTGCTAGGCAACGATAAACATACTTGTATAGAGAAATACATAGAGAACATCCTCGACTCAGGAATAAATACTTGTGCTAGTCACCTAAATATCTGTCCTTACCGGGATTTGAACCCCGGCCCGCTAGTTTCGTAGGCAGGGTCACTACCAACTAGGCGAACGTGTCGTCAAACCTAAACTAAGCCTTATCTACACGTAAGATTTTTAAGATATTTTGATAAGTGTTCAGTTCCAGCGATATAGACAGTTATGACGACCAACAATAATGACAAAGAAAAATATGGGAAACAACAGGCTCCCACGGTAGTATTTAGTGTAATTTAGGATAAACAAGTTAGACCAAATTAACAAGAACACACGTTATTCCCTTGAAAATCCTTAGCAAAACTCACCTGAATATTTTAAACATAGACAAGCACTTAGTGCCCACTTATATAAAAGCCAGCTTTTCATTTATAAGCTTTAGAGAGGCTTAGGGGGATTTTGCAAAAACAGTTTCATATAATGCCTACAGCTCCTTTAAAAGTTTAGGATGCATTGCTGTGAATTAAGGCATTGTATCATGCACGAGTTCTCTTGGACATTTCGCTTTCGGACGGCAGACGGACGGGCGGACGGACAGCGGAGTCTTAGTAATGATCCCGTTTAACCCTTTGGATACAGATCCCTAAAAAAGATAAAAGATAAAAGCGTTCTTGCCGAAGAACACTAGGTTGAAAGCCAAATATAGAAAAACTAGACCTTGGGCGCTAGGAGGCAAAGATGCAGGACGCCTGTGTACTTACTTCTAGGGCCATAGGCAGGAGTAGTTGCGTCCAAACAGCGAGGTAGTCGGCGTCGCCCATGCCGGTCTTGTTGAGCGGCACGTTGACCGTGTGCCCCACGCCGCGCCCGCAGCCCGTGTAGTGGAAGTTCGACTGGCGCAGGCAGGGCCAGAAAGAGCCGTGCTCATAGCGGTGCACAGAGAAATACACCACCCTGTGTAAATAAATATTCTAGTTAAATTATGAGTGTAGTAAGACAAGGCAAACATGCACAGTTTCAGTATAAAGCTATGGTTACTGTGGTTTTAGTCGCAATTAGATCTATATTTATTTACGTAAATCATATTACGATCGTCAAAGAAATAAACAAATAATAACTGGGTCAATCAACTTTATGTTAAACTTCGTTGCCATGGTGACGTCTCTTGGGTCACTCTTTAAAACTGTTCTTGCGCAGATCTGGACAGGCTCGGCGATGTTTGAGAGGCAGGACCAGCAATACAAAATCGGAGACAGTTTAAATTATACTGGTTTATTAATATAAAATTACATTTAGTAAGTATAACATTGTGTTTCGGTGAAGTAGCGTTTGGCGAATGAATAGGGTGGTGGCATGCATTTTTGTAGCGGGAGGCTACGACCAATCCCAGCGGCTGTAGATGACGTGATATCTTCTCTGATTGGTTCCCAATGTCGTGATACTTGTACGGCCAACTGGTATGCTATATATGCGTATAGGGTGCATTTGTGCATAGATTTAGGGTCCAGCATTAACGTTATGGTTCGTCAACATACTCCCGGCCTTGGAAACTTCGTGTTTTCAATAAATGGTGAAATGATGAATGAATGATACAGCTACTGGTCTGCTCGAAACAGTGGACAAATTTTTGAAAATGCGCGGCGCACTGTGCCTGTAGCTGTCCTAATGTCAGCTACTCTGGAGATGCCATCCCTGCCTGGATAAGTCTTTATAATCCTTCCTAGGCACCATCGAAGTGGAGGCAAATGGTCTTCTTTAAGGTCGTCTGTTTGAAACTTCCATTTGGATCTCGTCTGCAGCTCGGATACGAATTCCTTCGACCAGCGAGTCCAGAAGTGCTGGCGGATCTGTTCTAGTCGTTGGTAACGCGTCAACCGATGCTCAGGAACGTAGTTCAGGTCAGCGCACACAGGTGAAGTCAATGGACGACCAACCAAGAAATGTGCCGGGCTTAAAGGCAATAAATCATTAGGGTCCGTTGACATCGGTGTCAACGGTCTGGAGTTGAGCACAGCCTCGATCTGAGTCAACACCGTGCTGAACTCCTCAAACGTCAGATGTGCGTTGCCTACCACACGTCGCAAATGGTGTTTACAGCTTTTAACCCCTGCTTCCCACAAACCACCAAAATGGCTTGCGTATGGTGGACCCATTCGAAATTTAATGTCTTGAGTTAATGCGTATTCTTTTATTTCCCCTGATATACTTGAAATAAATTTGGCAAACTCGTTTTTTAAACCAACGAAATTTTTGCCATTATCGCTAAATACTTCCGCGGGTTTACCTCTTCGAGATATAAATCGCTTTAAAGCTAGAAGGTATGCATCAGACGTGAGGTCGCCGACCAGTTCTAAATGAACAGCACGCGTTACAAAGCATACAAATATACATATGTACGACTTGACGGTTTTCGCGCCCCTGCCTTTGCGATTTAATATAAACACTGGCCCGGCGTAATCAACGCCACTGTATAAGAACGGGTAGCCTGGCTCTAAACGTTCTTTAGGCAAGTTACCCATGATAGGAGCAGAACTCGCAGCTTGTAACCTTTTGCACGTAATGCAGCCGTGGACAGTCTGTCGTGCCAGGTTACGAGCCCCTACGGGCCACCAGGTTTCCCTTATTGAAAACAGTAATAGTTGCGGAGGCGCATGCAGCAAACGTTTATGCTCATGACGAAATAACAACAGACTTAAATAATGCTTACTTGAAATTAAAATGGGATATTTTTTATCATAACTAAACAGACTGGAGTTACCGATGCGCCCCCCAACTCGTATAAGGTTATTTTTGTCGATAAATAGATTTAGTTTTGTTAAACTTGCGTGTTTATTTTTTAAAGATTGTCCCTTTGATAAACAATCGTGTACGTCGCGGTATGACTCACGCTGAGACAGCGCAGCGAGCAGTCGCTCCGACTCGTTTAGTTCATCTGCACTCAATAAACCCGCGCGTTTGTTAATCTTGTTGTGTGCGTTATTAATGAACCGTAGTAAATAAGCCGTAGCACGCTTAATACGGTTGAACTGCGAAAAACGATCGAATGGGAACCAAAACTCTGTATCTTGATAAGTTACCATATTACACACGTCATTTGATTTTAGTTCAGGCAAATCTAATGGGTTACTAATATCTGATTCAGAACTAGATTCGGAAAACCACCTATCGTGGAGAAATTGTGGCCCTTCCCACCAAAGTGTGGAAGTCCTAAGGTCATTTAATTTTCGACCACGCGTAATTAAATCCGCCGGGTTATGTTCGCTTCTCACGTGTCGCCAGGGTTTATTATTAGTCAATTCGTGTATCTCCGCAGTTCTATTTTGGACAAATGTTTTAAGTAAATTAGGCGACATGCGCAGCCAACCTAGCACAATTGTCGAATCGGTCCAAAATACAACCCTATTAAAGCAAACACGTAATGAGTTAACAATCTTTTTGTACAATCTAGCCCCGACGACCGCTCCACACAGTTCTAGTCTCGGGATACTAACCGGTTTTATAGGCGCGACCTTACCCTTTGAACACAACAGCTTGACAGATACATTATTATCGTTATCAATGGACCGAACGTAGGCGCACGATCCATATGCAATCTGAGAGCTGTCGGAAAAAATGTGCAACTCCAACTGCTTAGGGTTGTCACTCAACACAAAACGCGGTATATGAATGGCATCTAAGTCTTGTAAGTTAAATACGAACCGATTCCAGATATTTGCAACGTCATCTGGAACTGGTACGTCCCAGTCTATTTTAAGAAGCCACAACCTTTGTAGCAGTGTTTTTGCGATTATAATGGTTGGGCTTAGTAAGCCAAGCGGGTCGAAAATTTGAGAAGAACCTGACAATATATTGCGCTTTGTTACTGGTTTTGAGTCCGACTCAAATTTAGTGCAGTAATATAACTCATCAGAGCAATTATGCCACCCTAGACCTAACGTTTTATTTTGCGCGTTATCTCCTAATGCCAATTCCTTTGACATGTCGGCTGGCATTTCAAATTCGACAAAATCAAAGTTAAATACCCATTTTCGCAATGGAAAGCAACCTGCCTGTAAAACATTGGTGGTCTCGTAACAAATTTGCCGCAGTCGCTCTTTGCTAGGGTTACCACAAATAAGATCGTCGACATAAAAGTCATCCCTTATTATTTTAGCTATTTCGGGGTCACTACACTCTTGCGCTAACTGCTTGAGACACCTACAGCTCAGATACGGCGCGGAAGCTGTACCGTACGTCACGGTGTTAAGTTTGTAAACTTGCAAGGGGTCTGAGGGATTATCGCGCCAGATAATTAACTGTAAATCTCGTTGTTGCTCGTCAACTAGAACTTGTCGGTACATTTTCTCAACATCCGCGCAAGCGACGTACCTATTTTCCCGGAAGCGCAATAATATGGATAGCAAATCACCCTGGATAGGCGGTCCTATAATTTGTAGATCGTTAAGTGATTGTCCCGAGGTGGACTTCATACTGGCGTCAAACACAACGCGGAGGCGAGTCGTCGCGGCGTTCTCGCGGAACACGCCGTGATGCGGCAGGAAGTAGTGCGGGTTCCGTACTCACTAACGCGCTCCATGTGACCTAAATTACAGTATTCTTTGATAAAATCACTATACATTCTTTTATAATTCGGATAACGTTGTAAACGTCTTTCTAAAGCGAAAAAACGTTGTTCAGCTTGTTTGCGCGTATCTCCTAAACTGTTCGGCGAGTGTTTAAAAGGGATGCGTACACAGAATCGGCCATCATTAAGTCGCTTTGTTGTTTGCAAATACAAATCTTCACAAATACGCTCCTCCTCGCCACGCATTGCCTCGCTCGCTCTAACACTGCTAGGTAGATCTTCCAGCTCCCAAAACTTACGTAACTGTTCGTCTATAGAAACCTGCATGTCTATAGTTTGCAAAAAATTACACAATGTACCTTTGGGGACCTTTATATTATTAAATTTTATAGGTCCAGATATGATCCAACCTAGACGCGTATTTTGTAGGACTGGACCATTAATTAAACGTATTAAGCCGTCTTTAAGCAGGTCCCAAAATATATCTGCTCCTAACAGCAAGTCTATCGGCTGACTTTCATAAAATTCGGGATCAGCTAAAAGAATTCCGTCTGGTATACAGAATTGTTCGCTTCGCATAGTAACGGAAGGTAGCGAGGAGGTTATATGCGGTAAAACTAAACACTTTGTGCGCGTTTGATAAGTGTTCATTAAGGATTTAATTTCAATATCACAAAACTGCGTGCTTTGTGATATCGAACCTCCGACGCCCTTTATTCTCTGAGTGGACTGTAATAATGGCGTATTTAATTTTTCGCATAAATTTTGAGTTATTATGCAGCGCTCGCTTCCACTATCGAGTATAGCACGTACTTTATGATAGATCCCTAAACGGTCGGGTGTTTCAACGAGCGCCGTGGAGAGGAGAACCGGCTGCACAGCTGACGACGGCGCGAATGGAACGTCTATGTGTGCATCGTTTACCGGGATCATGTCAACGTGCGCGTGAGTTGTTATTGAGTAGCTGCTTGTAGCGGCAGTACTCGCGTGGGGCTCATAAGGTGCGGATTTGCTTGGCATCGACGTGCCAAAACGGGAGCCGTTATCGTTATCACTAGGATCGTCGCGATGAATAATCGAGTTATGTTTTTTATCACACTTTCTACATGGGCCAAAACGACATACCTCTGCTTTGTGTCCAATGCGTAAACAATTCTCGCATAGGGTTTTCTCGCGAACTAAATTTAACCTATCTTGCACATTCATATTTAAAAACGATTGACATGAATACAACGGGTGCTTAGCGGCACACAGTGGACACAACTTAAATTGTTTTTGATTCGATACCCTTTGCTGCGGTCTTTCGGTAACGATATTGCAATGTACCTTTGCAGTGGTATGCGGGCTACTATTATTAGTGTATTTTTTAGTTTCGTGCGTAATCCTACTGTGAGTTACATTTAACGTTTCAAGAACGTCGGCCCTGTCTCTAAGAAATAACAACAAATCCTCAAGTTTAAGGTTAGAATTTGTTGATTTGGTTATTAGGGACCCTTTACGCTGTTCCCATTCGCGCTCAGTGGATATATCGAGCTTGGAAACTACCATGTAAATTATCAATGTATCCCACGCGTCTGTAGGCTCCCCTAGCAGTTTGAGTGCGCGTAAGTTTTTCAACACCGTATCTACGAGTTTTCTTATCAATGCTGATGATTCGCGGGGTAGTGATTGCATGGAAAACAAAGCCTTGATGTGATTATGAACAAGTAACCTATTGTTGTTATATCGGGTAAGTAACAACTCCCATGCAATTACATAATTATTTGACGAAAACTCAAGCGAATGAACAACTAATTCTGCGCTGCCTTTTAATGACGATTTAAGATAATGGAATTTTTGTATATCGGTGATTTGTTTAGAATTATGAACTAATGATAGATATGTATCACGAAATTCCAGCCAGTGCTCATATGTGCCGTCAAAGGTAGGTAAGGAAATAGTTGGTAGCTTAACGGATTGCAGTGGTACTGTACTATGATAGGACGAACTTAGGTCAGCGGCCTCATCATCCTGGCACATAACCTGCGCCTGAGCCATTGCCGTATAATACGAGGTTTCAAAGTCATCTCGAGCTTGAAGCTGATTTTCTAATTCGGAATCGGGAAGAATCTCCTCAATTTTAAGTTGAATTTTATTAAATTCGTCGTATAGGCTCACGACAGATTGTATGCGTAGCTTTAGTTCGGCGCGCTGATGCACCGATAAGACCTCGCCCTCAAGCGCATCTACATAATTTTTAAACTTTGTTAATCTACCCCTTACAGACCCTCTTTTTCTATTAAAGTCCGCAAGCGGATCTAGTGGTTTTGCTGTAGTAATCATTTTGGTGATGTGTAAGAAACAAAGGCTTACTTACAGTAACTCCGGATTACTAGATACTCCCTGCAGCTGTGTCGGCTCGGTTGCCGACTCGCGATCAGCTGTGTGAGTAGGCACCGCAAAGATGACACGACACTGAAATTTTGTGAACACCGGTATCAAAATTGAGACTATTAAAGCCGCGGTAACTTGGTTGGTTCGCCTCACCAAAAACACTGTGCTGCTGCCGGTGGCTATAGCCGATTGCGATACTCTCGTCCAAGATCCTCAATCCTGGGCTGGTAAAAATCTGGAGTCGAATGACCAAATATGTTCTTGCGCAGATCTGGACAGGCTCGGCGATGTTTGAGAGGCAGGACCAGCAATACAAAATCGGAGACAGTTTAAATTATACTGGTTTATTAATATAAAATTACATTTAGTAAGTATAACATTGTGTTTCGGTGAAGTAGCGTTTGGCGAATGAATAGGGTGGTGGCATGCATTTTTGTAGCGGGAGGCTACGACCAATCCCAGCGGCTGTAGATGACGTGATATCTTCTCTGATTGGTTCCCAATGTCGTGATACTTGTACGGCCAACTGGTATGCTATATATGCGTATAGGGTGCATTTGTGCATAGATTTAGGGTCCAGCATTAACGTTATGGTTCGTCAACAAAAACTATGAATTTAAAGGATATAAGTTCCAAATTACAAACCCATTCTTTTAACGGTTTTTTTTCTAATTGTGCCGAAGTATATATTATATATAATTTAAAAATAACATTTTTTCTAAGTATGTAACTCTGTTGTCTCCTGGCATACGGGACAGAATAACGATGGCCAAAAGTTGATCAACTCAACAATACAAATTATACATGACAAAAAAAACACATAAACAATATCAAAAGTTATAGGTATTGAGTCAAAAATCAGCGTCAATAAATTCACTTACAGCGTAAAATGCATTATTCAACTTAAGCTGACAGGGTTGTAGGACAAATTGCTCAACTTGACGTAAAGTAAATATATAAAGAGCGATATGCTGCTTCCGGTTTAGGTTTCAGTCTAGCGTGAAGCTAAGAAATTAGCACTGTTGGCACAATGGTGTGGGACGCTTAACTTTGCCACGTTCCACGGTAGCGTCCCGCGATCTGGCTCTCTATAATCATAACGTCTAAATATGTGTCTGATCTTTGAATATTTTAAACTTGATCATATATCCTTCTAAGTTTAGTTTGTTGCTACGTTCAGTCCCTGGACGTATATAAAGGAAACAACTGAAGTCAGCAACATATGAAATATTTATTTAAAACAAAGGGTCGTAGGGTGTTAAGGCCCGTCTGGTTTTGCTGCCGTAGTTCGGTACTCCCCTGAAGATGACGGCGGCTGCGAGGTCTTCAAAATGGCAGCGGGCTATGGAGCTATCAGGTACGGTACAGCTCGGGGAGCGCCGGGGCAGCAGGCGTAATGTGGTACTCCCACAAGTATGTGCGGGCAGGACCGGCGCGACAAATTCGCAACCTTCGGTATTTCAGTGGCGTATGGTAGCCGTAAAATTGCACCCTGTGAATAAATGTCCACAGTTAGGAATTATTTAAACACCTCCGCCGATAGTGAACCCCTTGATGACGTGCGCCTAATATTGAGAAGCCGAAAGCAGTTGGTGTAGTGTTCACTATCAGAACGGAGTTAAAAATAAGCAGATGGAAGAGAACAAGCAAAATAACTTGCATAAATAAAATTAAAAAAGGGCAACTAAATAAATAGCTCTGATATAAAGTAAATCTAAGGACTGGCTTATAATTCTTAGACCAGGCATAAGCACTAACAAGCGGCTGGAGCTAAGCATAGGATGTTCCGAGCACTATAACGGTAACATTAATTAATTACTACAGTTATATAAGTATTACGCTTGTAAATATAGCCGTGAGTGCAATCACCGTAACATAACTTAAGCGAAGTCAAAGGAAATGAAGTTGTGGTAAAATAAAACAGTTTAGGGTTTAAGATGAGCACTAACTTAGGTCTAAGCACTGATATAATAACACTTGTTCAACACTTACCCTATTGGGGTGCAAGACGACACTTATAACGTTAAATACGATTTTATCTATAATATTGCGCCTTCCAAATACGTCGGAAGGACAAATTAGTTACAAGTATTTAAATAATGTCAGCGCGTAAGACGACACGTAGCGGAACTAGTGAACGCTGCTGGCATAGGTTTGTCATCAACAAGGCGATAGATCGTACTGGCGCTCTGGCGCGGCCCGGGCGCATCGAGAATGTTCCGTCTAGCCAGAAAAAAGATGCGCTCCGGCCAATGAGCGCGCTCATGCCGATCACGCCACCCTAGTGGGTTATCATTGCGCTCGCAAGTGTTAAACATTATATGTTATTGATTTTAATAATTTATTTTAATAATGTTTACTTTATTTAAGTTTATTATTATTAAGTAAAGCTCGTTTAGAATAGCGATTTAATTAGTTACATAAGTTTTTATTTTAGGATTTATTGTGTTTATTTGAAATAGTGGTTGGTAAAATTATATTGTTTTAATGTATTTTAATAACAATAGACAAACATGTAGGTGCAACGTTACATTGTATATATTATTTTGTATTTGACACGGCGTTGAAATGTACTATATGGGTGGATCAACTTTTTGTTGTTGCTATTCTGTCCCGTAACTCAGGAGACAACAGTGATAGTTTCTTAGAAATATGTATGCTTGAAAAAGCTGGTTTATTGTAACAAAAACAGATGTTTGGTTGTAACTAAAGAAATGTCATCATGGCAACGAGGTGCAAAGAAAAGTTGATTGACTCACATTACTAAGATGACGGGACTTACCTTGGGTCGTCGTAAAACATTTGCTGCGTAGCCTGTCCGTGGTGCACGTCCCAGTCCACAATCAGTATCCTAAAACATCACACAGTTAATGACAGTTCGAAAAGGTTCTCGTTTTGATGCTCGTTTAACTGGATGGAATACCAGTATAGAAAGCGAGAATAATAGAGTTTTTTTTATGATAAGGAGAAGGAACACGAGCACTCAGACCACCTGATGGTAAGTGGAATCTGAGGCCCATAGACATTTGAATTCTCAAGACTGCAATCCTAAGACCTCCAGTGCGTTGCCAACCCTGAGGACTAAGATGAAATGCCTCTATGCTTACTTTCACCGGTTATTCCGGTCAGTTTGATTATTTTACCGGTAGAGATCTCTCCAGGCGGGTGTTATGGCTGGGAACCGAAGTCCATTGGGACAAAGTTGGAAGTGGTACAACCCCGTGAGACTGTGCGGTATACGAGGTACGTAATCAAGGCAACTTAGTTTAAACTATATTTTAATGCACATAAAGTTCATTTTAATTTGATTTTGAATTGGAGATGTTATTCAGGAGCAAGAGAAATTTAATTTTATTTCCTTGTCGTTAGATACAAGTTCCCATTTAAAAAATCTCTTTGTTCTTAGTATGGTGGGCCTTACAACGATATAGGTTAACTGACTGGGGAAACTTCGATAGTGATGCTGCGCAATGTTAGATTTAGTTGCGCCGTCTGACGCTGGTGGCGCCGTCACAGCTGGTTGCTACAAGTTGTCGCTAGATGTCGCTAGGCAACGGTATACATATTTTAGGAACACACGGGATATTAGTTGTACCTGAAAAAAAATATAGCTCCCAAAGAAAAAAACTATAAACAAGCTGTACGCGGACGAAAATGTGGGCAAACGCTATGACCAAATTCTGTGTTGTGATTTTTGACTATAACTATAAGTATTAGCCCGTGTAGTTGCCGGGTTAGAATAGTGCCACTCCATGTCTTCCCGTGGATGTCGTAAGAGGCGACTAAGGGATTAAAGGCTTGAAATACAGTTAGGCGATGGGCATGCAACCTGTCACTAATACACTGGTAAACATCTTAGCCTACTTGTGCAAAATGTGGTTACAGAATTATCACCAAGTGTTTGGTATTTCTATAGCTCTGCCTACCCCACTCTGGGAATGAAGGCGTGATGTTATGTATGTATGTAACTATAAGTACTCTGGGGCTGGCTGGCTGTCATGGTTCGTCGACAATTCTTTGACAAATGCATCGTTTCGCAACCTATTCATTTGCCAACCCACATTTTTTTCCTGTAACTACAAATGTTTCAGGATTTTTATAAAACTAACCTAACCTAACCTATAGGGTTTGGCACGATAGTCCTGAAATAAATACAAAATTATTTACAGTTTCGGAAAAAAAGCAGGCTGTAAAATAATAAATAATAATATCACGGGACAGTCTCACACAAATTGACCTAGTCCCAAACTAAGCTCTAGGCTTGTACTATGGGTACTAGACAACGATAAACATACTTATATAGATAAATAAATACATAGAAAACATCCAAGACTCGGGAGCAAATATTCGCGCTCATCACACAAATGTTTGCCCTTACCGGGATTTAAACCCAGGACCTCCAGCTTCAAAGGCTGGGTCTCTACCAAGGAAGCTAGCGTCGTCAAAATAATACGTTTGTGAAATGAATCATTTGTAAAACATTGGATATGTAATGATAGGATGCCGGGTGTCATGCATACTCGTGTGTACCTTGTGAGCCCCCTGTTCTCGATGGCGTGCTTGGCCGCGAGCGCCACGTTGTTGTAGAAGCAGTAGCCGCACGGCTCGGCGCGCATGGCGTGGTGGCCGGGCGGGCGCACGAACGCGGCGCCGTTCTGCAGCTCGCCCGACACCACGCGGTCCACCAGCTCGATGCTGGAGCCCGCCGACACCAGCGCCAGCTCGTGGCTGCTCTGGAATTATAATCAGCCTGTAGGTACAGGTCGATCCACAAGAGCTGGCACGAATGGATTGAATGAGTGAATGATACAGGTTGATTCAAGAAGTAATAATCGTGTTTTAGACAATCCTGTCTTACAACTAATGGGCGGACGATGGATGCAAATTACGTCAAAATCATGTCAAACGATATACGTAATATGGATATGACTACAATTGGTTTAAAAAAGGGGACATAGTTTTCCATGTTATTTATTTTCAGTCCATTCCTTTGCTGGTTTACTATCCACTTATAAGAGGTGCTTATTCCTAAAGTGATCATGCAAAGTCTTTCATCGTCTAGTATATTGGAGTGCTTCCCTTATTTTATTAACACGTATCAGACACAAACAAACACAAAAAAACACTTAATAATCTTAAGACTGTCAAGTGGTGATAATTTACAAGTCACCAGTCACATTCTTAATATACTAATTATGTAATATAACAAAACTGCATATAATTTTACACATAAATACTACTCAAAATTTAATAAAAGTCTATTTTATACTTTCGCCCGCCTAAATACGGTGTAAAAATATTAGTTATTTTTTAATCGTGGTAAAATTCAAATATGAATTTGACTGGTACTACATGCCTCGTAGCATTAGATCCGCAGTTATATTTTTCGCAATCAGTAGTTAAAATACTGCCATATATTTTACTCGCTTGGTCCTATGCAGATTAAATGTGATTTTTATTTTTTTCTTGAAAACTGAAAAGTTTTAGTTGTTTACAAAGTATTAGGTGGCCCCTGAATAAGAACGGCACTCGCACAGTGACAAGTGACATTACCGTTCAATCCATTTGTGCCAGCTCTTGCGAATCGACCTATACTTTTCGTATTGAAGCAATTTTTCTGGAGGTACTTTTCTTAATGTAGTATTTTTGCTTGTTTAGTAAAAGATAATAAGGAGGCTTGTAAGCCTAGCTAATTTACATTTTATTAAACCGAAAGAACATAATTTATTTAAAACATGTCACAAGCCATGAAGCCCACAAATTGATACAAGCTATGAAGTTACAATCTAATAAACCCTGACATGTTTTCCATGGCTTGATTTACGGCCGAAACCTATATTCAAACCGCGGATAGATAATGCTTACTTCGGGTTGAAATTTAACGTTTGCCGATACAAAATGTGTGAAATTTTAATCCGAAGTAAGGCTATCTGTCCGTGGTTTAAATATAGGGTTCGGTCGTTAATGGAACTAAGCAATCTACTACAACATAATATGGCTTAACGTCGTCATTTCACTGGCGTACAGTGAGCAGCAGAAGTAACTACAGTCTAAAGAGCTCAAGATTATACACATGCTTTTCTTCTTGTAAGTGAGGACAATAGAGAGACCTCTGTCCAGGCAGGTGTTATGGGGACTGAAGTCCATTGGGATGAAGTTGGAAGTGGTATAAAGATCATAATAACATAACATAACATCACGCCTTCATTCCCAGGGTGGGGTAGGCAGAGCTACAGAAATACCAACAACTCTAAAAAGACCTGTTAATAATTCTGTAACCACATTTTGCACAAGTAGGCTGAGATGTTTACTAGTGTATTAGTGACTGGTTGCAGTTGTAGTGCTTTATTCCCTTAGTCGCCTCTTACGACATCCACGCGAAGACATGGAGTGGCTCTATTCTAACCCGGAAACCACACTGTATAAAGATCAAATTAATGGAAAACTTCGTTAGCGCGATGTAGCACTGACATATTTAGTTGAGTTGTCTGAGCCTGGTGGCGCTGTCGAGTTGCCTGTGACAAGTTGTCGCTAGATGTCGCTACGTCACCACATTCTCTTGACAACAGAATAGAGAACATGCATGGAAATCAGAATTGAGTTTCATTCATACGATTTAGGAGGAAATGTAAAAAAAGGCATATAAAACCCAATACACTAAGTTTTGACTTGTTTAGTAAGATTTTATATAGAATTAACCTTTTAAAACTTCTTTTAATGTTAATCAGATTGTTTTTTTTCGGCATCTTCATTTTGTTTAAGTACTATTTTAATTCAACGATATTGCCACGTAGTAATTTACGAATGAAATGCAAATTTATTTATAAGGTACTTTATATTTTAAACCTAGAAAAACCGCTCTGACGTCATTCCTGTCGTCGATTTTGTGGAGTGTTTTTGCAGGGGTTCTGAACTATGACTTTTTAAAGCTTCATATCTCATGAAAAAAATACAAAATTATTTCGCGTATACAGTTATTCCTCTCTTTCATGGCACTTTCCAGAGAGCGTAAGAAAGAGAATATGCATGCTCCCTATTGTGTATAGATAAATTACAGCTCTTCGATTGTCCATCTTCTGCTTCTGACTGTACGAATGACGATTTGTAACGTTCACAGGTCAATAAAGTACAGTATGTTAACGAATTCTACACGTACAGGGTGTATATAAACGGCGTCGTATCTCGACGAGACCTCCTCCAAGTACTGCTCGTCGTGGTTGAGGTGGGTCGTTTCCATGAGCTCGTAGACAGACGGCGCGTGCAGCATGTTTAGCTCTTCCTTCGTAGCGGCGCGGGGCTCGAATTGCTTGCATTGGTCTATTAGGTTCAGCTCATGGCATCTGAAAGGCGTATGTAAATATATGATAGGGCATTATCAAGGAAATTTCGTTTAAGAGTAAAGGTAACTGAATTTCCTCGCTGGTAGATTCAAATGGCCGCTTACAAAAATTTCCCTGTTTGTAGTATGTATGTATGTATGTATGTATGTATGTATGTAAACACTTTATTGTACAAAAGAAAAACCAAAACAATACAATGAATAAAAATAAAAGATGTACAAAGGCGAACTTATCCCTTTAAGGGATCTCTTCCAGCTAACCCTTGAGAGATTGAGAGAAGTGAAAGGTTGTGCATCGAGTAAACAGGTGTACAAATTTATTTAGAGCACCCAAAAAACAAAAACTAACCAAAAAGACCATAAAAACAAAAAAAAAAACCATAGAATAAAAATAAAACTAATACATTCAAATACTTACATAAATAGATAGAAAGATATGTAATTATACATAAATAAACATACTTAAACTTACATAAACTAAATATATGTATATATCAACATTTGGATAATTGATACAATATTTAGGAAATAGACTCAAGCCAGAACTTTTTTAATTTGCCTTTCAGGGAATCTACCGATTGTGATTGCCTAATACCCGCTGGTAGCCGATTCCACAACCTGACAGAGTGCACAGAAAAGGATTTGGAATAGGATTTAGATTTGTGAGACGGGAAAGCGAGGGTGAGATTGGCCTTTGAGCGCAAACGGTTTTGGGAGCCGGTGGCCATGAAGCTAAACCGCTCAGAAAGGTAGGAGGGAGAACGATGATTAAAAATAGTGTTAAAAAGCAGCGACAGGACGTGAACATTTCGGCGAAAACGAATTGGTAACCAGTTTAGCTGTGCACGGAAGTGGGAGACATGATCATATTTCCGCAGACCGAAAATGTACCGAATACACACGTTCTGGAGGCGCTCAAGTTTATCGAGCAGTCGTTCTGAGAGGTCCATATATGCAACGTCAGCGTAGTCTATGAGAGGGAGGAGAAGAGATTGTGCTAAAGTTATCTTGGTTTGCTGAGGAAGAAAATTCTGCAGGCGCCTTAGAGAATGAAGTGAAGCGAAGAGCTTGCGGCTGACATCGGTAACCTGAGTTGACCAGGAAAGAGTCTGATCCATTGTGACACCCAAATTTTTAACTGTGGAGGAAAAAGGAATTATGGCACCGTCAAACATCAAATTAGGAATCACAAGGTCAGACAGCCTCGAGATGTAGTGCGGGCTTCCAACAACAATTGCCTGCGATTTCTTTGCATTGACCTTTAATCCAAAATTAGTGGCCCACTTCTGGATCGTGGCAAGATCGTCATTGATAAGGTCAATCAGGGAAGGGAAGTCATCAAAACTAGCACCCGCATAAATCTGCAAATCGTCAGCGTATAAATGGTAAGAAGAGAGAAGAGAGGTCGTTATACCATTAATAAAATAGAAAAAAGAAGAGGAGAGAGCACACCTCCCTGAGGGACACCACCTGAGGGAGAGCATTCCAATCTGAATGATTATCATCCATCTTAACGCGCTGGCGCCTTCCAAGGAGGTATGACTGAAACCACATAAGGGCCGATGACGAAAAATTTAAATTTAGTATTTTGTAGTAAGTGTCCCCCACACATACTAGCCCACAGTCCCTAGCCTATCGAGGTTATATTATTATGTTTGTATCATAAATGTAAAATCTTTTAAATTATTACCTATTCGCTTTGGTTTATATGAGTTTCTTGTAACACTCGCACATGAACCAGAATTTATTATACATAGAAACCTTCCGTGAAAAAATATCTAACTGATTATGAAAATCCGTTCAGTCGATTTTGAGATCATAGCGAACATACAGACAGTCACGCGGCGGGGGACTTTGTTTTATAATATAATGTGTTATTGGTATTTCATGCGCGTTAAAGCTTAATATTTCATAAACGGATTACTTAATTGAAAAACTGTTTTCACAAACCCGTGATATTTTTGGAAGACCTATCCAACGACACCCGACACTATAGACGAGAAATAAAATACATCCCCACGTATAAACGGATTACCTAATCGAAAAACCCTAAAAATATTATTTTTTTACATTTTATTGTACCAAAGTGGTTGGCGTGACTGATATGCATATTCATGCAAAATGACAGCTTTCTAGTACTAAGAGTCTCTGCGCTAGGCTAAGGACGGACGGACGGACATGGTGAAACTATAAGGATTCCTAGTTTGACTACGGAACCCTAAAAAGGAAATGAGTGAGACCAAGAAGAACACTTTTTTCATTTTATGGCAATTGGAAGGCACATGAGCACTCAAGTCACCTGATAGTAAGTGGAATCTAGACCCATAGACACTTGAATTCTCAAGAATATATCTCAAGACTGCAATCCTAAGACCTCAAATGCGATGCCAACCCTGTGGACTGAGATGGGATGCCTCTATGCTAGTAATTACACTGGTTGTCTTATCCCCACACCGGAACACAACAATGCGAACACTGCTGCTTGGCGGTAGGTTAATGGATAAGATGGTCGTAACGATCCGGACGGACCCTGCACAGGGTTCAATCACCACTAAAACTTACCTAGTAATTAAGATTGACGACACGTTGGCCTAGTTGGGAGTGACCCTGCCAGCGGTCCCGGGTTCAAATCCCGGTAAGGGCAGATATTTCAGTGACAAGCACAAGAGCTTGTTCCTGAGTCTTGGATGTTTTCTATGTATTTAAGTATTTATTTCTCTATCTAAGTATGCTTATCATTGTCTAGTACCCGTAGTGCAAGCCTAGAGCTACGTTTGGGACTAGGTCAATTTGTGTAAGACTGTCCCGTGATATTATTATTTATTATTTTACAACCTGCGTTTTTTTCCGAATCTGTAAATAATTTTGTATTTATTTCAGGACTATCGTGCCGAACCCTATAGGTTAGGCTAGGTTAGTTTTATAAAAACTGATACAAGACTGTAAATCGAGTGTTATTCATCTACCTTTTAATGACACTAGTCAGCCTCTCGGGGCACTCCGGGTAGTTGTCGTCCCAGAGGCAGCGGTGCTCCGCCATGCGGGGCTCCGTCACGAACCCCGTTGGGCCCTTCACTTTGGTCTTGGAGTCCATGGCCTGTAACAATTGACAGTTCACAGATTGATTGGGTCAATCAACTGTTCTTTGTACATGTAAGCATGTCTTAAAAATAAATAGCTTCGCTTATGCTCTTTATCAGTTATCAAAGGTGACAAATCGTAAATCAGTATTGGTATCGTACCATGGTTTTGTAGTCTCTACATTACGATACGGCATCATATTTTGGGGCAATTCCACGGAAAAAGGTCAAGCATTTCTAGCCCAAAAAAATGCATAAGAGCAATTTGTAATCTGCACTGAACGGATAGCTGTAGGCCATACTTTAAGTCTTTGCAATTGTTGACAGTGCCATCATTATATATTTATGAGGTTGCGTGTTTTGTAAAAATGAACCTGTCCAAGTTTAAGACTCGAGGGCAAGGTGGTAAAGCAAGGCACAAATCACACATCATACCAGAGCGCTGCAAAACTGCCCTTTATAAAAAAAGTTTATTTGGTATGGCACCTACTATCTACAACAAATTACCTGATAATTTAAAAAAATGCCGACATTGTTAGTTTTAAGGTAAGGCTAATGAAATTACTGATTGAAAAATGTTATTATTGTGTTACTGAATTTTTAATAGACAAATTTTTAATATATTTAATGCAATCAGATTTCAACAGTTACATTTTATACTTTATTCATGTTATATTATTGACATTTATTATAGCATTAGTTGTATTTCTTTATAAATTTGTACGCCTACCGGCAATTTACAGTGATACTATACTTATTTTACCAACTTTTGTAATTACCTGTGAACACAAATAAATGATTGATTGATTGATTGATTTATTAACTGCAACACTGTTAAACCAAAGCCCGGTATAAACAATATGTTTTAATCAATAGATTCATTGTCATTAACTCATTACAGGTGATAACAAGCCAATCAAATCAGAATAAAATTTTAGCCAAAAATACTGGGGACAACATAATCCACTAAGTTACTAGTAAAAGAAAACATTTTATTTGTTTAATAAATACATTTACCGGGTCATAGAATTCACTGTTTATCTACATACATACATACATAAAGTCTCGCCTTCATTCCCAGAGTGGGGCAGGCAGAGCTACAGAATTACCAACAACTCTAAAAAACTTGTTGATAATTCTGTAACCACATTTTGCACAATCAGGCTAAGATGTTTACCTGTGTATTAGTGACAGGTTGCAAGCCCATCGCCTAACAGTACTACAAGCCCTTATTCCCTGAGTGTGCTTTACTGTTTATCTGTGCAATAAAAACACGCAATATTTTAAAGAAAACCCAATTAGTATTTCTTTAAACTTAAAAGTCTTACTAACTTGAAAAAAAATGCGTACAAAGAATAGTTGATATGGTTTGTTTATGTTTCATTTTAAATCTTTCAACACCATTGATCGCCAACGACGGATATTTTCGTAATGGTTGACAACGAAAAATAGACCCGAGTGTCTATAAGGCAAGGTTGACATTAGCTCTGGTTTTAAGCTGTCATTAGCGAGTGAGTGACTTCTTTTGCATTTGACATAGTGGAGGAAAGGTTCCTAAACCAATAGGCGAACAGCTTAACGCTGAAAATTGTCAAAACGGACACGTTTTGACGTCACAACGTCACGTAATAAAAAGCTTTGCGAAATAAACATAATAATTTTTAATTTATTAATCCAGAAATGTTAATTTAAAATCGTCGAGTGTAGTAATTATCATGACATGTGGTACCCTATTGATACACGGCTGTTAAAACAATGGACAGTACTTTATCGGTGTTCCTGTACATATCACAAGACTGACGACTCAAAAGAGGTCTAAGGCAAGCTATTTTATAAATAACTATAGCAGGGGTTCCCAAACATTTAATTTTATCCCTTAATATGGTAATTTAGATTATGAACAGCAAAAAGGTGAACATTATGGTATCTTGACCGTGATGAACACTGGCAAATTAAGGATGGTACTTAATGGAATCCCACATCAAATGATTGCGAATGAAAGACACTGATGACACAGATGCTGCTAAAAACAAAATCTTGTATGACAAAAATTTGATCAATAAAACACTTTAATTCTTCACTTAACTTTTTAATGCTAGCTG
Source organism: Acleris holmiana (assembly GCA_949316455.1). NCBI lineage: Eukaryota > Metazoa > Arthropoda > Insecta > Lepidoptera > Tortricidae > Acleris > Acleris holmiana. Next base: position 4,541,907 of record OX438764.1, read on the forward strand.
TAGTTTTTTTGTCGATTTTGCGGAACCCGCACTTTATGAATCGCTGGACTAGATAATGCCTGCAAATGCATAGTTTATTTTCGGCTATTCTCCCATTTCTTCCCATCAGTGTTTGATCAGAGCATAAGTGGCTTTATTACTTAATGTGTGGTTGTAAGGTTGTCATGTACCAATAAGTTCATCAAATTTAAATACGAGTACAATACATTATGTTCTTATGGTGAAGTAAAAACATCGTGAGGAAACCTGCACATTCGAAAAGCTGAGGGTGTCAGAATGGTAAACACACAATAGTCCGATTCAGAATAAATATGCAAGAAAGAATAGTGATAAACAACTACCACGAGTTTTTAAAATATCACTGTAAGGTTTGTCTTACAACAATCCAGAAAAAAAGGTTAAAATGTCTTAGGAAAAATGTATTTCTTAACTTATGAAAATTTAGAAATTAAATCAGATGTTGAACAAAAACCATAACTTACGATCTGATAATGATCCCTTAGCACAGTATCACCCATTTGCTTTTTCTTCTGCTGAGCTCTCCGCTTCACCGTCACAAGTGCCGCTGACGGCTGCAAACATTAAAATGTAAATATTGCTTAAGATTGTTACTCGAGATAATACAATCATACCTTTGTAATTGCTGTCATTAAGATACCAGTTATGATATTGTGTAGTTAAATCACTTTATTATGCTAAATAACACAGTTACCGTGGATATGGGAAAGTGCGATAATAACTATATGTAAAAGAATGTATATATTATAAGCAAATACTTTAGTGGGTGTGTCTTTAAGATAAAGAATAAAGTGTAAGAAAAATTTATACCTATACTTTATTTATGGCTGGTAGATTTAAGACATCTTTAGCATAAAAATCTTTATACTACTTATAAAAGATGGTAATGTAAAGACTGAATCACCACAATGTAATGTATCATTACAATTTACAATTGTGTTCATTGACTTAACCCTTAGTATGCCACGTAAGAGAAAAAACTAATTCTAGTCTGTTATATATAACCAATGATAGGAATAGGTAGTGCCATTAAGGATGAGTCACCTTAAACATTGTAGGTACATAACATGGATAAGACTTGGGATTCTGGGACTCATTTTTCACAGATTTTTTTCTTGACATGTCTTTAATTGAAGTATGTTATATAAGAAAACGCATAAATAAAAGATTTTATCATTATAAATAATATTTAAAACCACCTAGATCTTGCGTTACACTTAAAAAAAAGTAGGGCATTAATTCGTAACCTATTTATTCTATCATAACTGAAATTATTTATTCGATAATACCAAAGGATAAGACATATAATTCGATTTTATTTTTGGCATTAATGCCATAATCTATGCCAGCAAAATAATTGTAAAATTATACATTTATAACATTTCTGAACCAAACACAAAGTTAAAACTTGTTGTATGAAATCCCAGGGTTAAAAGCTATATCCATACTAAGCTTACGCACCAGGATCCCGTGAAATGGCACTACCTAATCCGATCCCTGGTTATAACCCTTTCAGACCAAGCTGAGCATCAAGTCAATATTGATGTTAAGTCTTTTTAATTACCCTATTAAGACTTGTATTGTTTTGTTTAAAAAATATTTTTTTATTGAACCCGACCATCAAATTCAAAAATTTTTGTGCAAATTCTGTGTAATGTTTTTATTTGGTGGACAATAAAGTGTTTTGTATTGTATTGTATTGTATCATATCATTCTGTGCTTACTATGTATTAGGTTTGAAATTATAAAATCTACTGAAATACAAATAAAGAATGTTCAATATTGCTACTTGCTATTTTATTGTTGTTATGTTTACTTTGGGTAAATTTAAATCATTAGTATAGCAACACAAGTTGCCACTTTTTTCCGTTAGTTAGTGTGGCAACACAGAGAGTCGAGAGATTTAAAGGATATAGTTCGTTGCTCGTCCATTCCTTTACGAGATTGTTTTCGGTAAAACCCAAGATCTGTCGTAGTGGGCTTTTCGGGTCAAGGCAGTACCTCATTTCACCTGCAGTCAATGACATTTTCCTAACAAGATTGCGATTCGGCAAGTTTACCTGTGTGTGCATTCAAAAGTGGTAGAACCGAGGGTACCGCTTATCTGGATCCAGCGCTGAGCTTAGCCCGAGGCAGTGCCTTCTCCGGATGCTGAGCTTCGCCTTAAAGACCTCCAAGTAAGCCAATACGCAATCCTTTCAAAATATAGCATTTATCTTGTAATGTAAAATCACGGCAAGTGCGCGAGGACTCGGTTTGATACAGTCCGCTTAGATTTATCGCCTTTTCGTCATAGTATTAACTTCATTTTGGTCCGTCGACCAGATTTTATTGAAAAGTACCTTTTGTCGTGAGTTTCTACGTATTTCTCCGTGATTTTGCAAAATAATTGTTTATTTTATATTTTGTAGGGTACTTTAGAAATTGCCTTGGCCATATTATCTAATATAATCTGTCGAAATTAATACGTCAAACGTCATCATTAGCATTACGTCAATTCGTAAACATTCATTTGTGTTTCCGTTTTCGCTGTTTTGTATGATTTTTAGTATTTTGGTTTGTATTTAAATAAAAGAAATAATGATTGGAGATACGAGTAGTAATAGTGATAAGGAACCGACGACGGTAGATGCTTACCGTGTCGCGCGGGATTATTGTATTATGCGTTTAGAGCATATCGAATGTTCGGATTTGCAAGGTTATAATGAGTCTGACTTTAAAGACATCGAAAAAGACTTCCATGATGCACAAATTTGAATTTTACGGCCGCTCAAACAAGCGCAACGCCTTCGCGAATACGCGGTTACAAAGGAATTCGAGGATCGTTTAAAATCAGTGAAGAATAGGTTAAGACAAAGTACTCAAAGCAGGCCAACTGAAACTAAGCCTTTATCATTAGACAACAACTTAGCTAAATTGCCTAAAATATCAATCAAACCCTTTGATGGGAAATTGGAGAACTGGGTGTCCTTTAAGGAACTTTTTGATTCGCTAATTCATAAGCGGAGCACTATCAGTGATGTTGAAAAATTACATTACCTTTTATCGTGTTCAGGGTTCGGCATATGAATTAATTAAAAGCTTTCCTTTGTCAGGTGACAATTATGCCAATGCTTATGAGACTTTGTCTAGCTATTACGATAGGAAGAGACAAATTGCTGTCATGTACTATGAAAAGATGTTGAACTGTGAATCGGTAAAAAACAAAAATGATTTAGAAAGAGTGTTCCGAATATTCAATGAGAACTTGAACATTTTGTCAAAATTTAATCTTCCTGATCAGAACTTCATGCTGTATTATTTGCTGTGGTCAAAACTAGATATTGCTTCTCGTGAAGCATTTGAATTGCAACTTACTTCAAACATAGATATTCCAAATTTTGATGACTTAAAAAACTTTATTGAAAAGCGAAGCAAAGCTTTAGAAAATTTGATCATCAAATTGACAAATGTTAAACCATTGACTAAAAATAGGACAGCATTTGTTGTCTCGAGTCCAAACTGTGTCTTTTGTACTGGTCAGCACAGTCTTGCCAGCTGTAGTGATTTTTTTAAACTTGACAACTATGATCGCTTTAATTTTGTAAAGGAAAAGGGTCTGTGCATTTTATGCTTTTCAAGCGCTCACAGAGTGAAAGTTTGTCGTGCTTCTCGTTGCAGTGTGTGTAGTCGTTCACATCACACTTTGCTACATTTCACCAAGAATATGCAGACGCCCGCACCTACCGAGGTGGTTAACGCGCCCCATAGCAGTAATATAAGTAGCAACAATAGTAACATTGTATAACTTCACTGACGGGGGAAAACACAATTTTATTTTCGACTGTAAAAGTTTTAATTAGGGATAGTTCCGGTAACTTCCGGCCAGTGCGCGCGCTACTCGATTGCGCAAGCGCATGTAACTTTATTTCGGAACCCTGCGCAAAAATGCTAGGGTTTGCATTGGTCTTTGCCAACATGCCGTATATGGCATTGGTAATTGTGTCGCTCAACCGCTCGGCTCACTATCGTGTGAGATTAAGCCCCTCGGTAATACAACTTTGTCGTCGAATATTAAATTCGAAGCTCTCGTTTTATCGTCGATATGTGCTGACCAACCTGCAAATCCTGTCGATTCGTCGAGGTGGTCGCATTTAAACAACTTATCGCTTGCTGACCCTGACTTCGCTCGCTCGGCGCCGGTGGACATGCTGCTTAATGCAGATATTTTCGCGTCGTCGTTGTTACCTGGCCTTCGGCGAGGGGAGTCTGGACAACCTACCGCGTTAAATACGGTCTTCGGAAGGATCGTTATGGGTGAGTGCGACATGAGTCCACTCACGTCAAACGCTATCGTATCGTGTCGTAAGCATAAAAAACATTGTTTTTTGTTTCAAATCTTTCGCAAACCTTGTCGCTCGATGATTCCATAAAGAAATTTTGGGAATTAGAGAATGTTAGTTCTCCGATTAAACCTTTTGTATCAGAGGAGGACCAACGCTGCGAAGATTACTTCCGTGCAAAATACTATCGCAACGAAGAAGGCAGATTCGTCGTGCCTTTACCTTTTGTCGATCCTGCGAACAAACCTACCTTCTTCAATTCGCGCGAAATCGCACTTAAACGGTTTCTTTCGTTGGAACGCAAGTTGAATTGCAATCCGGAGTTTAAAAGGTCGTATATCGAATTCTTGGAAGACTATGAGTCTCGTGGTCATTTGGAAAAAGTGGATCCTCCTTTGACAAGTGAGGGCCAGTTTTATTACGTGCCTCATCATGGTATATTGCGCGACTCAGTGTCAACGCCACTACGTGTTATCTTCGACGCTAGCGCCAAGGATGCAAAAGGGGTTTACTTGAATTCCACTCTTCTCGCTGGTCCTAAACTACAGACTAACATTTTCGATTTGCTTATGCGCTTTCGTTGGCATGCCGTCGTCTTCATGGGCGACGTCAGACAAATGTACAGGCAGATTCTGGTTTCTAGAGAAGACGCTGACTTTCAGCGCATTCTATGGCGGCCCTCGGCCTCCAGTCCTGTGCGTGACGCAATCCTTTCAAAAGATAGCATTTATCTTGTAAAATCACGGCAAGTGCGCGAGGACTCGGTTTGATACAGTCCGCTTCGATTTAATGCTCAATATTCTCGAATATTAAGAAGTAAGTTAGTTAATTACCTAGCTATTGTAATACAAATTCCGTCATTTATTTTAATAGACGTACTTTAGCTCCCGATGACATTGCGCGCGTTTGAATCTTGGCCTTGCGAGCACCATTCCTGGTGATGATGTTTGAAGCTGGTGGGGTACTCTTCTTGGTGTCGCCTGCAGAGCGCCGCGCCTCAGGCTGCTGCGGCGGCGGGGTAGACTAAAAAAAAATAACAATAACAAAAATCTAACCACGTTGCAGAACCAGCGCGCGAACTATACATTTTTCTTTCACATCATCACATCTTTGAAATGTCCGAAAACTCACCATATTCACTAAAACACTGGTCTCATTAGCTTTTCAGTTACAAGAATTTAATACAAATAGTCTCAACCTACATAGCAATTGTTTTCAATGAACGCACAAACGACCAAATTTCGCAATGACATATCGCATTTGTTGACATTTAACGTAACTTTAACTGTCAAATATTGTCACCTGCTGAATTATGTGATCAAATAAAAAAGGTAAAAAGGATCTTTGATATTACGGTCCAAATTATGCTTCAAATATTGTAAACTTATATTGAAGTACAATTTAAATTATCTTTGAATTGAATTAATAATTTAGATAAAATTGTACCAATCAAAATATGTATAAAACTTTATTGTTATCGCATAACTTCTATTACAAATCCGATGTCATAAATCTTTACACGGATTCATTTGTTTTATCGATTCGAATTTAGGACACCAAAGCCAAATAATGCAAACCTTCTTAAATTGGTCAGTTTACTAAAATCTGTCAAACTATTCATATGAAATATTTAGTTACAGATTTATTTATTTTATTAAACTTATGCCATTGATTTTTTATTTGAAACTAGAGAGAAACAATATCTCATCTTTACGGCGGCACGTAAATTAATGAAATAGTTATTTGTATGCAATCATACCATTTGGTAAGTTATTGTACCTCTCATCCTACGCAAGTACAATGTATAATTGCCTAACCTCTCGTTTACCTTTTATAGGATAGTGTAGCGAGTAAATAAAGGCAACGTTGGTGATAACGACCTTGGTAATATGCTAATTCTTCCATGTAGGTGATCTCATTGGATAAATTCAGAGATCAAAGAACTACGTCATATCATATCAACTTTAGTTACTAAAATTAGAAGGTATTCACAAAAAAATCCCACAAGTTAAAAGATTTGATATAGTGTTTTTTCTAGTAGAAATAATGTCTTTAAACCACATTGTTTTTTTTTTAGTCTGTATGTATCTGAATTCATTATCTAAAATATATTCAGAGGAAATAATGTAACAGAAACAACACATTTCATGTAATATTGCAATGGTATTAGAACTTAAGTAATGATTAATTATTAAAAGAATTATCCAACACCAATACTAAAAATAATGACTACAAACAAAAACTTTTTGTCCGTTATAGATGCATCAGCTATGAAGCTACTGAAGCCGATCTGGGCGCTCCGGCAGGCCCGGCAGCGGCGCGCAGTCTCCACCTGGTCCCCGCTGGCTACTGCCTTCAACACCAGACCCAACTCTAGGCCCATCTTCGACTCCTTGAGAGAGAGAACAGTACGAAATCTCCCAAATTTAATATTATTTTCCAAAAACAGTTAATATAAGAGAAGATAACTCTAATAAAAAGAATAATTAAAGAGTAATTAAAGAATTGGTGAATTAAATGTTGTAAACAGGCTTTAGTATCAAAACTTTACTATCCACCATTTCCAGGGCCTCTTCAACAAACCCGAACTAGTCAGCTTTGAAGGCTTCAACATCCTAAAAGAGCAGGCGATATCAGCTACAGACCGGCTAATAGAAGAGGCCACATCTAACCCCACCCGTCCCATGGTGGAGATCTTTGATGAGTTGTCCGACACCCTGTGTAAAGTAGCAGACTTAGCAGAATTCGTAAGGATAGCGCACCCACAGACACATTTTGCAAATGCAGCAGAAGATGCTTGTATTAGTGTCAGTGGTGTTGTAGAAAAGTGAGTACAGCTCTGTAAATAAGTACACCAGTTCCTTTAGACATCTTAAAGTTAGTCTCTCAAACAATGAGTGAAAGCCATTAATAACGGAAAAAGAGTTATTGGTGGCACATGTAATATGATGACGCGGTTAGTCAAGCTGGGTAGTAGTGTTGCCAGGTCTAGTCTATCATAAAAAGGGGACTTGGGTATTCAAAGCAGGACAGTACAAAAAATCACTTCTCCTTTGTCATAAATTAATATCTTACATATGGACACTGTGTTTGCGCTGAAAATCAGAAGAATTGGCGTCCCAATCTAAGGTAGTCCATAGACTCCTGAAAATCGGGACATCCTGCAGAAATCGGGACATCCGGCAACACTAGTTGATAGTGGCACTAGTGGTCCTGTCTGGGTGAATATCCGGGTGTTTCAACCGCTATCATTGCTATCTTAAATATATACAAAAATAATGATGAATAAAACTAAGATTACATTTTAGTTTACTCAAAAGAAAAACAACCTTGCTAATCTTGCGAGTATTTGCAATTTGGGAAGACGACAATGACGGCTATTAGAATGCCGCCAAAGTAAGGAATTTGTGTGATGAGCTCGAGTATTTGTTCTTTGATATTTTCTATGTATTTAAGTGTGTATTCCTTAATATAAGTCTTTTTATCAATATCTTGTACATACCTGTACAAGCCCAAGCCGGGTTATTCCCATCCTCAAACCTATCCAACCCACACGTATATGGCAAAATTTCCATGTAAATTCCCGAACCTAGAGCTTAGTTTTGGAGCTTGCCAAATTCGTCCATGACACTCCCATGCTCCGCGCGGGGGGCGGGGGACGCGCTTACTTTCGCCCTATTTTCCTTAATATCTAACTGAACTCAATATGAAAAAAGTGTTAATCAGTTTTAGAAGATAATTTCGCGGGTGACTTTCCCGCGCGGGGTGACAGACGATAGCGGGGAAGCATCATCTATGCGGATAGTTGGGGCGGGGAAGGGCAACCCTGCGGCGTCCGAGGATTCGGCTCTTCTCCCACAACGTCTGTCACCCTAAGATCAAATCCGTCGGCTATAAACAACTAGCTTTGCCTGGGACTCCGTTCGCGCAGAAGTTGTTTATCGCTAGTTCCTCGGGAACTGCTTAATTTTCCGGGATGAAATCAATCCGTCTATAACCATCGGTATATTAAACTTTATAGCAATTAATCGAGATGCTTAGAGGATGGTGAACCTACGCTTAAATCGTGTAACCGTCAATAAAATCCATACCATTTAGCTCTAGGTTTTCGCCTTTACGTTTACCCCTAAAAAAAGTCCGATTTCTACGATTTTTTTATATGTGTGATAAACTAGGTTTGTACATTTCTGGACTAGGTTTAAGGGTAGGGAAATGTTTAACTTTAGAATCCTATTAAACCGTGAAGACGGACCAAGCAAGCAGCATGTCTGATTATAGTATTAGTAAGGGTGATCCCTGAGACAGCTCTATATTGTTATTTCAATCACTGTACTCACACGCGAGGTAATTAAAGATGGGTAATTATTTATTTAAATTCCTAAACGGTGTCGCTACGTTTGTACCAATGTCGTATTTATGAAAAGTTAAAGAAAATGTGTAATTCGTGTTTAAATGAAGTTTCATAGGCTCCATCCTAAGGCGCAGCGAGTGCTGTGTATTAGTGACAGGTTGCAAGCCCATCGCCTAACAGTAATACAAGCCCTTTCCTTACTCGCCTCTGACATCCACGGGAAATTGATACATACGTATGTATCAGTGAATTATCATTTCAATCGCCGAACGTCGTCGTCGCACTGTTTGAACTAATGTAGTATTTATAAAAAAGTCAAAGTTAACCGTTTACCCTCGAATCACCGACACTCATTTTATAGAATGTCGCCGAATTTTAATAATCGTTTTTTTTTGTGGTCACAGATCTATAACAATAAGGTTTCAGCAGGAATTTTCTATCGATGAAATGAGTGTGGGTGATTCAAGGGGATATCCAAAGGAACATGTTTAATATGGGTTTTATGAGGTCACAGGTAACACCCTAGGGTTACCTGTTATTGACCCAACTGTAGGAATTCAAAGGATTGTTTACGACTTAGAAGACCCAATGAAACCAACCAATTCCCAGGTTGAATACCCACAAAGGCCTATACGAAGCTCTCCGCGACTCTGTGAATCGCGGCACGTCCGGCGACCAGCACCTCGCCGAGCTGTTCCTCTTCGACTTCGAGCAGAGCGGCATCCAGCTCGAGGACACGAAGAGGAAGAAGGTGGTGGGGCTGAACAACTTGATCCTGCAGACCGGCCAGCGGTTCATGGCGGGCGCCGCGCGGCCGAGGAGAGTGCCGCGGGGGGCTGTTCCGCAGAATGTCAGGCAGTTGTAAGTGGAAGTTATGAGGGTTTGAGGGTATTCTGTCATTTTACACGACAAAACTTTAAATTTTTTCAAATCTTTAAATATTTGAGGATTTATTTCAGAACCATCGTGTAGAACTCCATAGGTTAGGATAGTTTAAATGAATCAGTCTGTGTTTTTTTTTTTACTAAAATATTGGTGAACCGGTTTTGAAATATAGAGGATAAATTAAAAGGTGGCTAAGGGCTATCGGCCGCACTAGAGGCAGTTAATGATTACGTCTTTCTTAAGTCACGATACACAAGTTTGAAAAAAGAACGAGTTAATTGTCTCTGAATTGCCTCTGAGAACGGCGATAAAACCATCCAAATCCGAAGGCGGTGGGAGCGGGAATCTGAGCTGTTATTCATGGCATCAATTGTTTAGCAATACGGCAACATGTTGGTAGCAACTCTAGCAATAAACTGGTTTTTGTCGAAGACATGCAAACTGGCAAAGAGCTCGCCTGATGGGAAGTGGTTACCGCCTCCTATGAATATTAGGAACACCAAGGACTTCTGCTTTGCCGGTCTCAAAGACATTTTAAGACTTTATTTTAATAAAAACCTCAGTGATCAAGGTAAAATATTAGCAAATAGAAGATATCATCATCAGATATTGCTAGACAATAAAATTGTTCACCCAACATTCTTCGTGGCTGTATGTACTTAACATTGCTATTTTATCAATAACTAGAGGACGCCCTCGACTCGCCCTATTTTATTTTAGGGCATACATAGGATATCCAAGGAATATTCCCTCCAAATTTCAAGTCCCTAGGTCCAGTGGTTTCGGTTGTGCGTTGTCAATATTAATCAAAAAAGTAGAAATCTCAGTTACCATAAGCATAAACTACCACAATTTCTTTATATATAATCTTAAATGTTCCGTTCACGTTTCGTGCGGTTCCATAGACAGACCATAGAGTCCAAAAAATTGTATTCCAGCTTCAGTTCCGAAGGCGACGACATAATCGTGAGCGGCGTATACGCAGAATGCGCAGACGCAGCGGCGCGCGAGGCTGCGTACAGGCTGTACCTGGCGCCGGACAAGCAGCAGGACGAGCTGCTGACCGCCACGCTGGAGGGCCGGCACGAGCTGGCGAGGGTCTGCGGGTTCGACTGCTACGCCGACAGGTGGGGATTCACTTTATAAAGGCTCCCGCAGATATGCAGTCTGACAGGTCGAGAGGAACGCAGTTATTTTCTTTCAGCGCTTCCTGAGAGGAGACCACTGCTGAGAAGAAGCGCCGCAAGAAACTCAACAGTCATTATTTATTTAACACGTTACTTATTACAATGATAATTAGACCTCGTTATGTCATGGAAGTGAAATGTCACAATTGTCAAAATATGGGAGTATGTAGCCAAATGGATCAATTATATGTTTTTAGTTTATTCCCAGCCTGAACAGTATAAATGGCACATTTAAAAATAGTAAAATGTACTTAACCCTTTTCAAAACACGAAATATAGATAGTTCACGAGAGTTGAGGTCACGCACACTGTCTTGTAATGACAGTGGGATTTTTAAATTACCGTTCTAATATCAGTATTTCATGTAGCTGTGTGTGTAATCATACACCTCAACTCTTGTGAAACTATCTATACCATTGGTGCAATTGGGAATCTGATAACAAACATACATATACACAAAAAAAAAAAAAAAGTAAAAGCAGGAAGCCTTAAGGCTTAACATTTTCAACGCTATGTCAAATACAAAACCAGAGCGAATGTCAAGTTTGCCTTATAGATAGTCAAGTTTATTTTGCGCTGTCTACCAAGACGGAAATATCCGTCAATGGCGCTGAAAAGTTTAACCAGCCTGTCAGTATTTTTTTAAATTTAATCTTTCGCAATGCACGTTCGTGGTCATCTCATTGTTCTGTATCAGTGTATAGGCAGAAATCTGCATACTAAACTTCCGCTTCCTACTTATAGTTACACATTAACCTTTTTAATTAAAAACTGGTATTTTGTACGGCGGTTCATCAAAATAATGATTAAAACTACGGCATAGCTGAGCAATGATGCAATAGTAAATTACATTTTACAGGGCAATAAAGGCCAGCACCATGGAAACAGCCGCGAACGTCAGACAGTTCATAGACACTCTTTCGGACCACCTCTACGATCGGGCCAGGATAGACTTCGACGCCATGCTCAAGATGAAGAAGAAGGAAACCCCTTACCAAGACACCCTGTCCTGCTGGGATACCCCCTACTTCTCTCATAAGGGGAAAACCCAGCTGCTAAATGTTGCCAACTCGGATTTCAGCCCGTATTTTTCTTTGGGAGGCTGTATGGAGGGCCTAAATATGTTGTGCCAAGAGTTGTATGGAATCAGTTTGAAGTCTGAGGAGATGTTGCCAGGTTAGTTATTGAAATCAATTAGATTAATGATTTTTAGTGGGATTATTTTGTTTCCGAAGTATTTAATCATGGCCATTGGACTATTATGGATGTTTTATACAGTGTACATACGTACATACATAACATCACGCCATCATTCCCAGATTCAGAGCCACAGAAATACCAACAACTCTAAAAAGACTTGTTTATAATTCTGTAACCACATTTTGCACAATCAGCCTAGGAAGTTTACTAGTTAGTGTATTAGTGACAGGTTGCAAGCCCATCGCCTAACAGTGCTTAAAGCCCGTATTCGCTTAGTCGCCTCTTACGACATCCACGGGAAGTAATGGAGTTGCACTATTCTAACCTAGCAATTACATGGGGACACACACTTTATACAGTATGTAAAGTATTTATCAAGAATTAAAATGCTGCACGGCTAGCACATGACGGCGTGCGAGTTATGTCGCCCGCGAGATAGACTATCTGTCTTTTTCTGACCGTTCTAATTAGACAATGACGGGTAGTCTATCTCGCGCCCGACTTAACTCGCGCGCCGTCTTGTGCTAGCCGTGCTGGCTGCTTTAAGTTTTACTCGACAACTCATAATTTATTTATAATTAAAACCAATTTTTCGAAGCCCTTTTTTATTAGAGGTCTTTTTACTTCTCTGATACTCAAGCTCAATGACTTAGCTCCAGCGCTGGTTCTAATGTTCAACAGCTGTTGCAGATTCTCTTGATAACTTTAAAAAAAGTTATTTTCCCAATAACACGGTGGTATTGAAGCTAAAGGCTCCCACTGACGAACAATCCGAGAAGGACGCGGTATTTGCTAGACTGCTGGTCTGTGGGAGCCTTTACGTTGAGCCAACTTTCTACACTGACTGAGAAGCATGAAGTTTGATTCGATGCCGTGCGCTCCTAGGTTCCGCCTAGCCTTTATAAACATGTCTATTGTCAGGGGAGTCATGGGCACCGGACGTGTACAAGCTGGCTGTGGTGCAAGAGGAGGAGGGCCTGCTGGGACACATCTACTGCGACCTGTACGAGCGGCCCGGCAAGCCGCACCAGGACTGCCACTTCACCATTCAGGGGGGGAAGTTACTGCCTGATGGGAGCTACCAGGTGAGCCTTCTAAGGCTTCCCTTTTTTATTCTTCTACTAGCATCTGCTTGCGACTTCGTCTGCATTATTTTCTCGGGAACTTTTCTGGGATAAAAATGTGTTAATCTAGGGTATAATCTATCTAGATTCCAAATTTCATTCAATCCATTCTGATGACAAGTGTTACGTTCAGAACCCCATCGTGGTGGTGATGCTGTCGCTGAGCGGCGGGCACCGCGGCGGGCCGGCGCTGCTGGCGCCGGGCGCGGTGGACAACCTGTTCCACGAGGCGGGCCACGCGCTGCACTCCATGCTGGCGCGCGCGCGCCACCAGCACGTGGCCGGCACGCGCTGCCCCACCGACCTGGCCGAGCTGCCCAGCGTGCTCATGGAGTACTTCGCCAGCAGCCCGCAGGTCACACCGAAACCCAACAGGATTATCCACCAGCCAACACCAACGCTACAGACTGTCCGCGTCCGACACCTTTCCCGCCTTTTGGCGACTAAGGTTTAGGAAAAAAAATACTAGGTATAAAAATGACTAGAAAGAAAATTGGAGAGAAGTATTTATTTACTAAGCATAAAAATGCCGACATTTAAATACGTAGGTAGGCCTACGTATTTAAATGGTTTAGGTTATGTCAGTTTAACAGCAGGCCCGGAGGGTCAAACCACTCAGAAATAGGAGCTCCGCGTTAGAGGAGCTTCATCGACGTATTTCAATGTCGGCATTTTTATACTTAGTCAATAAATCCTTCTCTCCAATTTTCTTTCTAGTAATTTTTATACCTATTCATTTTTACCTATAGACCTTAGTCGCCAAAGGCGCTATTCGGGTCATACCAAACACGCTCTTAAAACCAAAAGTTGTCTTTCCTTTGGTCATTCATTAGTTAAAAGCTTGTGTGCATATAAGTTATGTTATATGATAGGTCTAAAGCAGTTCTGACGCCGTTTATGCGGGAATGGGCGTAGCCAGAAAATTAGGGCTTAAAAACGTTAACTTCCGGTGTGTCCACAAGAAAGACGCTAACCTGAATCTGTGTATGTATCCATTCATTCAAAAGCTGTGTAATTTTTCAGGATACATTTTTTCCTCTGGTCTTACCCGGAGTTCGCTCAACGATTTAGCTTTAGTCGTATATATAAAATGGTTGGCCGTGGCTGAGAGGGTCGATGGCCTAGTGCTTAGGATGTCGATCAGTGATCGTAAGGTACCAGAGTTCGAACCCCAGCAGTCACCATGTATAGATAAATTAACGAGAGCATGGAATTGCATATGAAGTAGTATTGTATGTTTACAGGCATTCTATATTTGAATTTTCTTTTTTCTCATACTATCAGCATAAAAAGAGGTTAGTTATATATTGAAGAAGTAAATACCAAAATAATGTCCGTGTCAAATTGTGAATATTATTTACGTTGTGCATATATTTTTACGTCTTATTTTATTGTATTCTCACAATTATCAGAATAATTTTGTGTCAGCCTGTACGACTAAGTGTAAGTTACATAATTTAAACATGCAACGCATTATGAGTTTAGCAACTGAACGAATGAATACTATTACTGCTGAGGACTGGGAAAATATTTGTCGCCATGTCGAAAGTGAAGAAAATAAAGCAAGGGGAAATGGATCGAATTTCAAACAATCTTATTATCAATACTTGTGACAGCTCAGATGAAGAACATGATAGCGACTAAAAGCAAAAACAGAGGACTACTACTTATTCCATTTCTTAAGGGTATGTAATTTTATTAAATTAAGAGAAAATTATTCTCTTTTTGTTGCAAACGGTACAACCACTACTAATGCAATTCCATGTTCTCGATAATTCATCTATACCAATGAGTTTTTCTATCTTGACACGTTGATGGACAGAACGTCTACAGCCACTGTCCTTGGAAAAAGTGATACGACAACACGACGTGATACTAAAGTACGTCGAGAGGCGTACTGCCATATCTCTTTTTCAGCGTTCTGTCCCTCAACGTACTAAGTACATACATTACCCGAGGCTCTTACGGTGAAGGAAAAACAGTGGACTTTCGGAGATGATGATGATGAACGTGGCAGGTGGTGCGGCGGTTCGCGCGGCACTTCCAGACGCGCGAGGCCATGCCGGAGCACATGCTGCAGAGGCTGTGCGCCTCCAAGTATCTGTTCGGCGCCAGCGAGATGCAACT
Organism: Acleris holmiana; assembly: GCA_949316455.1. Taxonomy (NCBI): domain Eukaryota; kingdom Metazoa; phylum Arthropoda; class Insecta; order Lepidoptera; family Tortricidae; genus Acleris; species Acleris holmiana. The sequence continues at coordinate 4,557,121 of OX438764.1, forward strand.
TCAGGTACGATTTCACAGAGTTTAGCGTCATGTTGGAACTAAGTCTGTGTCAGAACTGCTAATTGTAAAAAAGGAGGAATATAATGAATATTTTTTTTTGGTTTGGATTAAATAACGAGTACGGTGGTTCGTAGAAGCTTCGAGCACTTTAGTATTTTAATAATTTATTTCGAATATATGGCTAGCAAAAAACACGCGGGGATCCGTCGACTTATAGCGGCAAATCTTAATATCAACCAACCAACCAGGTAGATAGTCGAAAAAAAAAAAGAAACCACCAGCACGGCTTGCACATGACGGAGATAGACTACCCGTCATTGTCCGATTAGAACGGTCAGTAAAAGACAGGTATTCTATCTCGCGGGCGACATAGCTCGCGCGCCGTCATGTGCTAGCCGTGCAGGCGGCCGGAGAAGTTTGTAACCTATGTGGCTTGTCGCCTGGTGTGCTGAAACGGTTCGTACACGCCGCAGGTGTTCTACTCGGCGCTGGACCAGCGCTACCACGGGCCGCACGCGTCGCTCGGCGCGCGCACCACCGACGTGCTCAAGGACGTGCAGAAACAGTACTACGGGCTGCCTTACGTCGAAAACACGGTACAATCTATACACACAGCACTTTTTTAGGACTTCCGGGTATCCCTTTGAAACGCATAAAATTGTTTGTTCTAATAGGTTTAGGCTGATATTACATACATACATGACCCACTATCTTACGTCATTTCAGACTATGGTGGTTTAAAAATAGCCAAGGTTTATTTCCTCATTTCATAACTTGGCTACAAACTAACTCCCTCGGGAGTTTTCCGAACAAGTGTGATGAAAACCTTTTAAACGCCAAGCAGCGTAGTTATACGTATGTGTCTCCGCCGCCACTGTCTTTGAGGGTATTTTTCAAAGAAATTGTACCTAATTAAGGATTGAAATGAAGTTACGGTAACTTTTACATGTGAGTAACGAAAATTAGCCGTCCATTTATATAGTTAATTTTTGTTACTGACATGTAAAAGTCACCGTAACTTAATTTCAGTCCTTAATTAATTAGGTACAATTTCTTGGCAATTCACGGCAATTGCTGACGTTTGACGTCAGTGCCACAAATTTCCGATGGTGTGATTTACCGGCTTTGGCGATTAAAGGGTTGATAAGCTGTGGAAGAATTGTGCAAAGTCGTCAGTGGTTATTAACCTGTCTGGTATGTACCAGGGAGATCTGAGTCCATGAAAAACATAAAAATAATAATAATTTGAGATAAATTATACTTAATCTTAATTAAGAAAATCAGATTTCTTCGGTTTATGAAAATGAGGGAAGTACTATAAAGGGGATACAATTTTGTGCCCCTGGTACTGGGCAGGTTCGAAAAGTGATTGATGTAAGTATTGTCCCCCCCTCCCGCAGGCGTGGCAGCACCGGTTCAGCCACCTGATCGGGTACGGCGCGAAGTACTACTCGTACCTGATCTCGCGCGCGCTGGCGTGGTCGGTGTGGTCGCGGCACTTCGAGGCGGCGCCGCTGTCCCGCCGCGCGGGGGGCGCGCTGCGCCGCGGCGTGCTGCGGCACGGGGGCGCGCGCCCGCCGCAGGTAACGTGTGATGGTGATGGTGGTGGTGGGTGGTCGTGATTATGATAATGACGGTGGTAATGATGATGATGGTGGTGGTAGTATACATGGTGATAAAAATGGTAATGATAATGATGGTAATGATGATAGTGGTGGTGATGATGATGATAATGATGGTGGTGATGATGATGATGATGGTGATGACAATAATCATGATGATATTGATAATGGTGGTGGTGATGATGGTGGTGATGATGATGATGGTGGTGATGGTGATGACAATAATCATGATGATATTGATAATGGTGGTGGTGGTGGTGGTGGTGGTGGTGGTAATGATGGTGATCGTGATGACAATAATGATAACGATGATGGTGGTGACAATAATGATGATGGTGGTGGTGGTTGTATTGATAATGAAGTTGGTGATAATTATGGTGGTAGTGGTGATGATAATTATGATGGGTGGGGACGCCCGGCCGGAATGGGCGGGCGGTCGATCAGTCTCCCGGTCATTCCGCGCTGTTCCCCTGCAGGTAACCTATCTCAAGAGGCCACATATCATGAACTCGGTAGTGTTCCTTTTAAGTATGAAGTTAGTTAATTACGGTTATATGTATTTCCATAGTGATATTGCTACACCTTATAAGGGTCCATGTACAGCACTTTAATTACTCCGATGACAATTATTGTGAACATCTTCTTCTTCTTCTTCTTTTTTATTAATGGCGGTCCACCGCGATGTACGCAGTGATTTCGCCAATGTCAAGTGAGTAGAGTAAAACAGTAAACAGAATAAATCAAAATCAAAAGCCGGACATTTTTCAATCGGCCATCTTCCCTCCCCGAAGGTTACCGGAAGACCTATTGTGAACATCATAAATCATATCGTTTGGTTAGTTGCGTAAATGTACCAAAAAATAAGTAGTGACTTGCGACTTCGTAACCTTTAACACTATAACTATGTAACTTTATTCCCCCAGGTTCTTCTCCAAGAGTACCTAGGTACGGAGGTGACTCCAGACTCACTGGCGATGGCGCTGATCGAAGAACTCGACTACCACCGGGACCACTTGGACACGGTGTTCAAGATCGCGGAGAAATGAACTCCGGAAGGATTCAATAGGTTCTGAAGTACACTAAGGGGCTCAGCCTTCGAGGACTGATGTTTGAATAGGGATGCAGTAAAGGTGGTCGCACACCATATCTTCTTGACGCCACGCTTACGCTGTCTCAATGGCCAAATTTTGTGTGAATCGCCAGTTCGGCTACAACCGCACTTGCTACTTTTGCATGAGAATGAATGGGTACAGAAATCTTGACTAGGTAAAGAACCTAAATTGTATAGGTAAAGGACCTGTGGTATGTAGTAACACATCTGTATGACATTCTGTGAGGGCTATTTGCAACGTTAAAAGATGGCGGACGTGTGATTTGTTTTAGACTTTAATTTTTGGGTAATTAGGTGTTCAAAGTTCTTTTCTGATAGTGATTTGTACTTTTTATGCCTTTGTGTCGCACAGTGATTGAAGACTTGGACTTATTTCGTGTATCTGGCATCTTTCTTCTCGTTTCAAGTGGACTCGCAGTGGTGCAGAGGTTAAAACTATCTTGACCTCTGACCTACAAATCACCGTACAACGTTGCCCCCAATCTTCCTAGAGAAGATTGGATTGTGTTTTATTGCTATATTGATTTATAATTATATATACTTACTTGACACTGGCGAAATCACTTCACGTGGAAACGCCATATCCCCGCGGTAGTAGCTGTTCAAGTCGCCGCGGGGGCAAAGAAAGAAAGAAGATGACATTCTGTAGATTGTTTGACATTCTATATTTAAAATTTGACGTAAGTTCTATATTACTTTTGTACACAAATACATACAACAGGTTCTTTACTTAATTTTTTCACCTATAATTATGACTGACTATAATTTAACCTATTCAATGCTATAGAAGGTTTACGGATTAATCCGTCACTATCAACTGCGCTAATAACATCCTTATGTATCCGTAAGGATTAAATTCGCCCAGGCTGTTTTTGGCGTCTATCCACTTTATTTAAATCTGAAAATGATCTAATAACGGCTACGAAATGAGTAGTATAGAATACTTTTACAGTGAGTTAGTTCTCACTAATACAAATTAATTTGTGCAACAGTGTATATTAAAACATCTACTTTAAGTCCGCCGGTGTCGAGTTATTATGGTATGCGATGATTTTAAGGGGTTACTCTCAAAATTCCTTATTCGCAAAAGGACCATCTCAGCTAGACGACATAAGAGTAAAATACACAGTCAGCAAAGAGTCAATTCAGCTGAATGACATGAAAGTAGAATACTTAGTAAGCAAAGTGTCAATTTAGCAGGACGTCACAGAACTGAAATGAACAAGTAGCCAAACGTTTGGAAATATAAATAGTCCGTATGATTAGAATACCTAATTAACCGAAAGTAAAATTAGTTGATTGACATGAACATAGAAGGGGTTATTAGCAAAACGTCTGGAAATTAAAATAGTCCATATATTATTTAGAATATTTAATTCGTCGAAAGCAAAATTAGTTGACTGTCATGACCACAATACGAGTGCCAGGATTTAAATATTCGATAATAATTGATTGTGTGGAAAGGAGTTGGAAATTATCAAGTGTCATATCAACACTTGCCATTTAAAGATCCAGACGTTTTGCGAACGGGCTATTTGGCGTTCATGTCTATTTAGTAATTAAGACATTTTGAGATACAAACGTTTCGCTACCGGGCCATTCAGCTTTTATGTCTACTAATTAATAAAGACATTTCTAAGATAAAGACGTTTCGCTACTAGTGTATTTTTTATTGTAACATTCTAAGATCCAGACGTTTTGCTAAAGATACATTTAGCGTTCATGTCTACATAGCAACAAAGACATTACACAATTCAGACGTTTGAGCTATATTGTCATTTGGCGAAAAGGGAATTTTAAGAGTAACCCATTTTAAGATATTTAATTTAATCACTTCTAGGTGCTGAGATTACATAAATTTCGTGTAAATATTGTTCATATCAAATGTTTTTATTGAGTGAATGTTATCTGCCTGAATTACTTGTTAGTATATTTATGTGTGTATATACAATCGTTGTTTGTTACTCAGTTTGTATTTTAACTGCCTACCAGTAGCTGCGTTTAATTTATGTTGACAGCTCTAAGTATTGTCATAAGTACTGCCAGTTAGATCGTTTGTTAGTCCTTTACCTCAAAAGCATAATTTTCTTGTAGCGGTTCACCGATTCGCATTTCACCTCGATCGTGTATTTAATTTTCGCTTTGTGTCAAGGTCGTCATTTTTTTTGTTCGTTAATAGCTTTACTCGCATTTCACCTCGAGCGCTTATTTTACTCTTTCATTTGGTCTCGATCGTCAATTTTATTATTAGCAAATATTATAAATCACAGTATACCTCAATCGCATATTTTGTAATAGTATTTCGCTGCGATCGCTTAATATCATAGTTCGCCAATCTACTATAATTACCTCTATAAAAAAATCTAATTGTTTTATTTTGTCAAAGTCTTCGCGCGCTTATTATGGCGCGGCGCGACGGTCCCGCTGCAGGAGACGGTCGCGTCGTGGTTACAACACGATGATGATAATATTTCAATGAATTTGATAGCATTTAAGACATGAAACTACAAGCACAAAACACGTTTTATAAAAAATGATACAGAAATTTAGTGCGAATATCAATTAATGCGTCTAATTAAATAGAGTCCCAAAAAAACATCGATCGCGACGAAATGCGTCTAGGGTAAAATACTACACGAAAAATGAAATGCTACAAAATAATTATACTGATGTAAAAAGCCACGCGAGAAATTGCTTCAAGTAAAAGATTCTATTGAAGTTTTGTTCATCCGAGGTGAAATGCGATTCGGTGAATCGCTACAAGGAATTCATGCTTTTGAGGTAAAGGACTAACAAATGAGTTAGATGCTTTTTTTTTCTAGAAGCTGGTAAAACGTTTGTAGCGGGTAGCTCATATTGCCAGCAAGAAATTGAAATTGTCGCTCGTGTTAGTTCTTGTGGATTAAAACAACGTTCCAGTCTTCTTAGATTACGGTTGCTTTCAATAAAATAAATAAAAAGATTTACGAAGTTTTGTCACTGACGAGTACCATTCAGTATCTAAGCATAAGGGTTAATTTTTCAATGTTTAGTGGTATTGTCCAAAATATTTTTCGGTATCTTTTGGTACATCTGACGAAGCCTGTTTATCGTGAACGAGAGGTTAATAAAACAATGATAGAAAATTATAAATAGACTTTTAATTAGCGAACCCTCCAGAAACTAACAACTGCGCAAACCACACCACAACCGTTGTCGACACATGTTGTTATACCTGCGAACCTATTTATAGGACGGAACATTACGTCTAGTAGATCTTCTAAATTTGTCCGTCAGTGTACAGTCGTGGAATGAAAAGTTTCGTCACTTAACTCTAATTCAATACCGCTAAGGCTTATAGTGACGAACCTCTTCATGCTGCCGTTAATTTCAATTTTGCGCAACATTCTGTGACAACAAAATAAAATCTTTGGTTCAATCAATTTACCAACCAATTTGATAATGTTTTAAAACAATGAGCAAATGGTAGCTTCTGTTTAACCTTTTCCACGTCATGTCAATATAGCAGATTAAGTACAGATGTAGTGAATAAACATACGGCATTAGTTTTGGTCGGGAAAGTTTGTATTTATCTTTCTCAGTCAATTTAAGACATTGCACTCTAAAGACAGCGAAATAAAGCTAACTTCAACCTTCTGACAGACGCTCAAATCTTTAGCGGGTTCGGGGTGAGTTGAACCAGTGGTACGGATATATCCGTCAATAGCGTTTAAAAGGTTAACAGTTTTATCTTATAACGAATAGGGACTGAATTGTTTTTTTTTTTATATTTGTGCGCTGCACACTACAATTTGCCGAGGGACACTGACTGTCTAATATCACGCATTTCTAGTTCATTTCTAGTTTTTATAATTACTATTAATTTTATCGAAGGAGTCGTTGAAGAAACTTTCCAGCCTTGTTTACCTTTCGATAAAGATAGAAAAAGTAATGTTGACACTTAGATTCTTATCATATTGATTTTTAACCCTTTAACCGCCAGAGTCGGCAAACCCGTCATCGGATTATCGTGCCGGGGACGCCGGGCGCTCGGTACGCTCCATTCATTTTGTATTGGCGCGGTTGCGACAAATGACGTCGTTAGCTCCAGGGGCACAAAAAGGCGGCCGTGGCGGTCAAAAGGTTAAGTAACCGAGCCCCTACCTTTTGAGCATGGGAAGTATTAGGTAGACCACACAAAACCTTCGCGAAAGGCATTATTTATGTGTACTCTTCAATTAATGAATTAGATTTAGCCCGAGTAGAATAGGGCCGTTTTTCTCTCAATCGGTAACGGGATTGTTATAATAACCTAAATCTACTTATTTGAGTGTAATAATTTAATAAAAAATGGTTCACTACAATCGCCAAGGTATTGCTAGATCCGAATTAATTAATTCAAGTCATTTTAATAAATTTATTATCACATACAATTTCAACGTATTGACATTGAATTTTCATATTGGAGTCAAATGGCGTAACGCCAATCTAAACAATATCATTATAATCCTTAGTTCGACGCCACATAGTTCATATATATTTGTCACGCGTTACTTTGAATTAAATCCCAATTGGAGGACAAAAGAATTCGGGTTGGCCTATCGCGAGCGATGCGGTGCGTTAGAGCGAGACAAGTATCTACTCAGACAAACGTATACATTTACTCACAATAAAAAATATAATGATAACAGACTAAGTACATATGTAGTGAATAAATATACGGCATTATTTTTGGTCGGGAAAGTTCGTATTATCTTGCTTTCTCAGTCAGTTTAAGACATTGAAGAAGACGAAAACGAACTTATCTGCAAAAATACGGTGTCGTAAGATTATGCACTATATTAGAGGCTCTCTATGCGGCAAAACTACTTATATTGCATTTAACATGACGTTATCATATTGATTTTAACTCTGCCGCCATTACTGTCAAGTAAATAAGAGCCATCGTAACGTTGACGATACGATAACATGTCAAAAGCGATATGGTTTTTCCGAGTATAGAGCCCAGGGCAAGTTGCTCGCGACTTGTTCGTCGCTCGGTAATCCCTTTCTACCTAGTTGGTAACGAAAGAGAAACACTGAGCGACAAGCTAGAAAAAACAACTGGTTCTAGCCTGTGTTCCTACACATTTTCAAGACCAAACTTAGCAGCAAGTGACATAACGTTGTTCTAAAGCAAAACTCGATTGCGTTCCCGCTCTTTCACAACTAAAGAGCGAGCGATCAAACTGTTGAAACACAATTTCCAACAGCCACGTATTACTAAAGGGCCTCTATCTTAAACTATACTGTTTTCGATCTTTTGTTTTGTCTCTTGCTACATTTCATGCCCATTTCTCGAACCTCAAATGTCTATAGGTCTAAGATTCCACTTACCATCAGGTGGCCCGAGTGCTCGTGTGCCCTCTCCTTATCATAAAAATAAAACCTCACTAGAAAAATAATATTAATTCACTCAATACAATTTTTTACAAGTCTGCTACTGCAAGGATTAACTAGTCTAATGAGTGTCGAGAAATAGGTCGCAGCAAGAGTTTCTTCATCATAAACAGGGATGCGTCTTTGGTAAAATTAACAAATTAATCCGTCAATTAGGTTATCAAAAAATATTGAACACGTATTTTTTCCATGTCTTCCCGTGGATGTCGTAAGAGGCGACTTGAGGGAATAAGGGCTTGTAGTACTGTTAGGCGATGGGCTTGCAACCTGTCACTAATACACTGGTAAACATACTAGCCCACCTGTGCAAAATGTGATTACAGAATTATCAACAAAGTCTTTTTAGAGTTGTTGGTATTTCTATAGCTCTGCCTACAACACTCTGGGAATGAAGGCGTGATGTTATGTATGTATGTATGTATTTTTGCTTTATCAAATCAATAATAATTAATAAAGATAAAGCGCATCAAAGTTCGGAAGTGGGGACTCGTGACGTCACAACGTGGTAGTGTGCTACGGCGTGGCGTCAACGCACTATATCTTCGTATTTTTATTTGTTTAATTGACAAAAGAAAAAATAAGAAATCAATATTTTTTCATAATTTAATGACGGAATCAATAGAATTTTCCAGGACACTAGCCTATTACCCTTACACTCAACTGCTCGAACGCTCAGGTTTCCTCACGATGTTTTTCCTTCACCTTAAGAGCATCGGATAACTCATCAACCTCAACGGTTCCTAAGTACCAGGCGAGAGGTTCGAACTTACTAAGACATAGCTTTAATAAATATGTGTTTAGTGGGGTTAGAACTTTTTGCAAGGTCCAAATGGCTACCATCATCTTATCTTTTAAGATACCATTAAGCAGCCGTGTTCGCTTTGTTGTGTTGAAGTGTGGGGATAAGACAGCCGGTGTAGTGCCAAGCATAGTGGCATTCAATTTTAGTCCTCAGGGCTGACAACGCATTTGCATCTTGAGATTGCAATCCCAGTTAATATCATCATCTGCAGCATCTGTGTGGTCGTTTGCCTTTTCGAAGCCATAAAAAAATCCAAACGAAAAATCAATATACGTCAAAGCACAATTAAACTGTTTTGATTGGCTGTTGAACAGAGCCACGTGGTTTGGTCTTTTTACAATTGTTTAGGAACAGTCGCCATCAATATCTGTACTCTTCAAGGTGCTCAAAAATATCTAAACAAAGCGTACATTGCGCAGCTTCTTCGAATCCTAGTGATGTAAAAACGTATTAACTGCAACGTAAACCGAATTGTCATCTGTCACCTATCGTTGTCAAGGTGGAAAAATAGGGGGCTGATATTTGCGAGAACCTTGTTCGCTCCGATATATTTGATTGCGGTTCTACTACAAAAGATAGTGTCATCTATTCTTAGGATAAAAAGCCTCGAATTCAGAAAATAAAATGCTAATTAATTAAAAAACCTGATGCTCTTAGGGATAGTAGGACAAAGCAATCGATCGAGAACACTATGTTTATGCAGAATAGAGGCCCGTGACGCAGAGCCCACCGTAGCTATGCAAGTAGTAACTGTTAGTTACGCGACGTAGTTGTACTGGTTGGGGTTGTCCTTATCTCGCTCCATGTAGTCGCGGTCGATGAGGGACTCTATGCGCTTCTTGAGATCCGCGGGCTGGGAAATAAAATTAAAACAATTAATATAACACGAGTTCTATAATAGTTTTAAATTCAAATTCAATAAATTTATTCAGTAAATTGGCCAAATGAGGGCTTACACATCGGTAATATGAAGTGTATCTACTAGCGCTTCGGACAAGACCATCATTGCGGAGAAGAAGCGAGGCAAGAAACTTCAGCAGGTCAACTAAAGTGCATTACAAGTTAATAAGGTAATAAATTAGTATTATAAACCTGTCCTTTACCAGGGACGCGAATATATATATGATTTTTTATTTTCCCCGTAAATTTAATAAGGATTAAGGTTAATTTATCTCAAAGTTAAGCGCAACACGACGAGGTCACTACGTCAGGAAAGATTACTAAAACAAATAACTGGAAAACAAGTCCTTGCAAGCGTGAACAGACCCCAAGAACAGCACCCGTTCACGAGTATGACGCATATCTCAGCCATCGCTGTGGCGGTAACAGCAGTGTTTGTATTGTTTTCCAGTGCGGGGACACGACAAATGGTGAAATAACTAGCATAGAGGCATCCCATCGAAGTCCTCAGGGTTGGCAATGCATTTGCGGTCTTAGGATTGCAATCTTAATTGTCTATGGGTCACAGGTTGGTTTTTAGTGGTGGTAAGGCCAAACAGCACTGTTGTATCCATTTCGACCTCTTTAGGATGTTTTGTGCAATTACCCTCTCACTAACAATTTTAACGCTCTCTGTAAACTATACAGTTAAAACTGATCGTAAGTAGCCGCACTTCACTACCCTGCTAATCCAAATGGCAGTATCTCACACAAAACCCCTGTAGCAAATGCAACCTTATTACTGACAGAAGAGAATTGAATCTTCTCTGGCTATTGAATTTGAGATACCGCCCTTTGGCTTGAGTAAAGGGTGGCTGACGGATGCAGTATGGTGACGAAAGCTTAAGATGGATAAGACTTCGAGTACTATATAATTATTTTAATGACTTTATTCTTGGTGTTGCGTTAGGCTGTTGCATATTCAGAAAGTACTGGCCACTTCATGTAGTCATATCCATATTACGGATATCGATCGACATTATTTTGACGTAATTTGCATCAGTCAGCCGCCCTTTACTTATGAGCAGGGCTCGGACTTCTCATCGCACGGTAAGATGAAAGAAAACTATGGAGTCGATATTAAAATTAACCCTTTAGTCATATTCATACTCATACTCATTCATTTAAATAAATCCAAAAGATTACATTATCAGATTATAACATTTACTTTGGTGGAGAACACTATAAGTACATACTTTAAGATAAATGTGTGTTTTAGTTGTGTAAAGTCTACTCCACAAGACACGTCACAACACATTTTTCATAATCGTATTTTAGATCCTTGTAAGGCTCAAGCCAGTACTAAACGGCACAAACTTACACAACAGACAATAGAATGTTCACCTAATAATTCACGCTGAGAGCACCGATTGCAAATATAAATAAATGACACGTGTGGTTACCGGGTTAGAATGGTGCCACTCCAAGTCTTCCCGTGGATGTCGTAAGAGGCGACTAAGGGAATAAGGGCTTGTAGCACTGTTAGGCGATGGGCTTGCGACCCGTCACTAATACACTGGTAAACAACTAATAGCCTACTTGTGCAAAATGTGGTTACAGAATTATTAACAGGTCTTTTTAGAGTTGTTGGTATTTCTGTAGCTCTGCCTGCCCCACTCTGGGAATGAAGGCGTGATGTTATGTATGTATGACACGTCTAAAGTCGGTATGAATATGACTTAAGTTTTTATTTTAATATCGACTCCATAATTTTCTTTCATCTGACATTGCGATAAAAAATCGGAGCCCTTCTTATGCGGGTGTTATAACAGTAGCCATCACCGACCTTGACGGGAACTTGAGTTGGTTGTACAGCTCGGAGATGAGCAGGTTGTGCGACAGCGCCTTGCGCATCTTCATCACGCGCACGATGGCCGCGTCGATCTGGTACTGCCGGTCCTGGTACACGCGCTCCTCGGTCGCCTTCTGCTCCTCGCTCTGGAAATTTGATATTATATAATATAACTTTTCCAGGACACTATAGCCTATTCGCCCGGTGATGGTAACTTTTATTTCTTCCAGTTTTGCGATCTGCCGGTGTCCTCCAGTTTTACAACGACTAAACCGGCTCGGTCGTCCCGTTGAGTTTGCTAGTGGTAGGTCGCGGCGCACACGTTCGAGGCATGCACACATTATTTATTTATTTAAACAATTTCTTGCGGACTTACAGCGTCAGCCAAGCTGGCCAGCAAGTTAACTTAAAAGCATAAAATTACTAGGAACAACATTAACAATAAATAGGGTCCAAAATGCACATGTAATTCAGGGTCCGAAATAAACAGATAATCTGTAAGAAGAGGCTTAAAGCAACAATAAGGACAATCCGCAAACATGTCAGCCTCCCGGACCTCCACGACTAGCACATGACGGCACGCGAGCTATGTCGTGCGCGAGATAGACTACCTGTCTTTTTCTGACCGTTCTAATTAGACAATGACGGGTAGTCTATCTCGAGCGCCGTCATGTGCTAGCCGTGCTGAGCAAGGAACTCGTCGAGGAGCGCGTTGGCTCTGGTGGTAGGAGCTTTGGAGGCGTATCGGGTACGCATCTTCTCCGGCAAACGATCCGGCACAAATAAACAGAGCTTTTCCAAAACGGAAGGATTATCGACCTTATGGCGTAATATCAGACAGTATTGGACAAGTGTCCACCTTAATTTCAGTCTTTAACCCGACCATTCCACTAACCAATAAAGATGGGGAGTGAAACGGGTAAAACCGATAAGTCACTCGTCTCACAGCCGACGATGAGCGAGAAGCGAGTTGGGCTGGAAACTAGATACGAGTTGGCGAGCAGCGAGAAGCAAGTGTTTTAGTTAGTAGAGAGAGTTCTTACTGGCAGTGTGACAAGCCAGCGATCAGGTATTAATACTAATATCTGTGTCCCTTTTATTGACACGGGGTCTGTATTTGACCTAGTCCCAAATTAAGCTCTAAGCTTGTGCAACGACAACGATAGACTTACTTTTATAGAGAAATACGTACTTAAATACATACAAAACATCTAAGACTCAGGAACAAGTAGTCGTGCTCATCAGTGAGTCATCACACAAATATCTGCCCTTAACAGGATTTGGACGAACCCGGGACCGCTAGCTTCGAAGGCAGTGCCACTACCAACTTGGCCAACGTAGGGCAAGCGCGATATAAGTTAGTTAGATGAACGTAGGGTTATGGCCGCGTGAGCACCCACCGTCTCCTTCATCTGGATCTGGTTGATCTTGATGCGGAACAGCTTGTTGCTGAACTCGCCGTTGAAGCTGAAGGCGTCGGCGTCGCCCACCTCGCGGCCGCGCGGCAGCTTGTTGATGACGCGCGCCTTGCCGCACGCCAGCGACTGCAGCGTGCGCTTCAACTCTCCTTCCTGAACGTATAAAGGAAGGTACGAATTAGACCAGCCTCGGGTCGAGGCACGCAAGTTGTACGCGCTCACGCGCTGTGCGCAAGCGGCGCACGGCGACCCACCGAGAGCCGGTCTTGTGACCGTGCTCAAAGGCAACTCAGTGTGCGTCCCTCGCGTAATTTTGACGTGTATCCGAGCGTGCCGCGGGCAGAACGACAAGTTCTAACTTGTCTGTGGGCAAAGCGCGTACAAATTTGATAAAGTTGCTGAGCCGTTCCACCACCGAGGCAATTTATTCTTCTTTTTGTTAATAATTCGGTGAATCATGATAAAAAATTTAAACTACCCAAAAACGACTCGTATTAACAAGCGGAAATTATAATCGGTTTTTAGCGTCCTATACCCAATGGGTACCAACGGGACTAATCCTCCGATGTCCTTTCGTCTGACAACTGTATCTCATGAGCCGTAACAGGTACACAGTTGAATTTTTTAGAATATATTTTAGTTCACAAACATATCACAGTTGGCAAACTGCTTTTTTCCGTAAATTTAAATATTTCAGGTTCTTTACAAAGCTAACCTAACCTATAGGGTCCTACACGATGGTCCTGAAATAAATCCTGAAATATTTACAGTTTGTCAATTGATATATTTGTGAAATGAATCAGTTTGTGAAACGTTTCTTGGCAAATTGACAGGATACCGTACATTTTTAAAAATAAACTAGCGACCCGCCCTCGCTTCGCTCCGGATTAAAGTATTATACATATAAACCTTCCTCTTCAATCACTCTATCTATTAAAAAAAACCGCATCAAAATCCGTTGCGTAGTTTTAAAGATATAAGCATACATAGGGACAGACAGCGGGAAGCGACTTTGTTTTATACTATGTAGTGATGTACTAACTAAATGGTACGGATAGTACGGAATCATTGTTGATAAGTTCAGTTCAAACTAGTTTGAACCAGTTTGGTGTCTAATAGTGTCACAGTATACAGTATAGTTTTAACGGCCCGCAAGGTTACCTCGATGTTGCTGGCGGTCTTGATCTCCTCGAAGGACAGGTTGTCGCCGTCGTTGAAAAGAAGAAGAACTAGCGCTTGAAACAGCGACACCTGCAGTTCCTTGTTGCCCTGCAACACACATTATACATATGTTTGACTCGTATCATGAACTTTTCTTTCTGCTCGCACACTGTAAAATGCCAATTCCGAAATTGTACACAATAAAACGTTACTGTTTTGATGTGTTTCCGTATTTTCAACGTTTTGATAGCTTTTATTTTTCGATAGCAATGGCGACTGAGCTTAATGTAGTGTAGGTATAAGATAGGTATCATATTAGAAGTATCATAACACCCAACCATATCTAGAATAGAATGTAAGATGACACGCAACCATATTTAAGGGTAAGACCATGTATAGAATGGAATGTAGGATAAGCCATATGACACCTTCCACGTTTAGACCACCCACCCTGTGTAACCTAGTTAAGTAATTATATAAGCACTGTATTTACTCCAATAAAGTTAGTTATTAAACGACCATCTTGAGTTTGACTACTGTCCCTGGTCCCCACTTTACAAAAAACCATACAGCAAAGAAAATATTGTTTTACCACATTGCCTAGGTAACAACAGTTTAATAATAACCATTTTAGCACTGTTATTACCGAATGCCATAAAAATATTTTTATGGTGTCAATTTCCACACTTATTAGAAATTTGCATTCTCAAAACTACAATTTCAAGAGTGCGATCCTAAGATTGCATATGTGTTGACAACCCTAAGGACTAAGATAATCAATACAATGACAGTTGCTTTGTGGTAGCTTTAAGGATAAGATGGTGGTAGCTTTCAGAACGGATCCTGCATAATGTCTTACCACTGTAATTGCTACATCTCGTGTTCTAAATTCGACACTCGTATCCATTTTGGCTCTAGGGTCCTATGGTGCAGAGATCATAGGTTTTGCTTAAGTGAATGATTTTATTACATTTAATTGCAATTATTTATTAAATTTTATGTCAAAAAATACAGGTAAATGAAATGTGTGCGTACTCCATTCCTTAATATTGAGGACGAATTGAATTTCATTAAAGACCCGCCAAGCCATAGTGTCCGCATTGTTGTGTTCCGGTGTGGGGATAACACAACCGGTGAAATTACTAGCATAGAAGCATTCCATCTTATTTTTTTATTTTTTTTTATTTTTATTTTTTTATGTTAAGGAGAAGGCACACGAGCACTCAGGCCACCTGATGGTAAGTGGAATCTGAGACCCATAGACATTTGAAATCTCAAGAAAATCATCCTAAGACCTCAAATGCGTTGCCAACCCTGAGGACTAAGATGGAATGCCTCTATGCTAGTGATTTCACCGGTTATCTTATCCCCACACCGGAACACAACAATGCGAACACTGTTGCTTGGCGGGTGGTTAATGGATAAGATGGTGGTAGCGATCCGGACGGACCCTGCACAGGGTCCTACCACCACTAATACCTCAGGGTTGGCAACGCATTTGAAGTCTTAGGATTATAGTCTTGTGAATTCAAATGTCTATGGGTCTCAGATTTCACTTACTATCAGCCCCCTATTTCGCCATCTAGACAATGTCACGTGACAGGTGACAATTTGGTACACATTGCAAAGTTAACACGCTGCGAGGTGACCTCACATGCGTTTGCGTTTTCAACAGTATTTTAATTGGAGTGGCGTTCTGTTAGTAGCTTTAAGCATAAGTTAAAACAGCATCTTTTGGACGAACAAAAGGCATAAAGTCTGGGGCGTGTAGCCATGCAATCAGCTTCTTTATACGTCACTGTAATGATTTACTTAAGTGTCTCTCTATGTCTTATTTATTTCCTTTCATTTATCACATTTTGTATACGATAATAGTTCCTCTTTATGTTTATTTACTTTCTTTGGTGTACAATAGCTATATTATGTATGTGTCGTCTATATTGAATCCTTTGTTATGTATTTGTCCTTCACAAGTCACAGTAGGTACGCTGTCCCAAGTAATCCGCCGCCTGGCTCCCCTGAAAACCAGCAAGGTTGACATCCTCATGCCATCCATTTCGCTGAGTGGAGACCATTTTGGCAGACATCATCATAATTGTAAATTTGTTATTTTTATTAAACTGTTTTTTATTTTATTAGTGCCGATAGCAGATGGATATATTTTAAAGAAATTGTACTTAATAAAGGACTGAAATTAATTTACGGTCACTTTTACATGTGAGTACCGAAAATTAGCCGTCCATTTATATAGTTAATTTTTGTTACACACATGTAAAAGTCACTGTAACTTAATTTAAGTCCTTAATTAGGTACAATTTCTTTGAAAAATACCCAGATAAGAAGTAGTTTTATCTTAAGTTTTTCATTTTCTACCGTTACCGCTTTACAAAATGTTAGTCTTAAGTAAAAATGTATCATTTTGCAGAAATAAAATTATTTTCTTTCTTTCTTTCTTTATATCACTGTATTAGTTGTAGTAAATAATGTGACGTTTGTGTATTGTGTTGTGTAGTTGTGTGGTGTGACCTGCTGGAAGTGCGCGCGCAGCACGCAGTGGCCGAGCGTGGGCTGCCAGGTGAGCTTGCGGCCGGAGTGCTTGCCGAGGTAGAACTTGGTGAAGTGCGTCTGCTGCGCCGTCAGCGCCGCCGGCAGCCGCGCCTCGGCCGCGCCGTACGTCGGCCAGAACCCCATCGTCAGGATGTACACCGACAGCTCCAGCCCGCCCGGCTCCGGCGTGCCCGCCAGGTACTAATTTGGGTATAGGGTTGTCATTGTTACAATTATTAAGCTTGTATCACCAAGTTCTATCTTCACAGGTATACACACAATTTTTATCAAATAAGCAAAACCATTATTAGTACCTAGTCATAATACAATACAACTTCAAATACTTAAACAATATGAAAACCACATACAATTTACATTATGTCCTTTTCAATTTCAATTTGTTGTTCATTAAAAATAATAATTAATTAAAATCTATTCATGTGTATATTCTATATATTCTTTAATACTATAGAAACATAGAGACCCCGTGTGGTTGCCGGGTTAGAATAGTGCCACTCCATGTCCTCCCGTGGATGTCGTAAGAGGCGACTAAGGGAATAAGGGCTTGTAGTACTATTAGGCGATGGGCTTGCAACCTGTCACTAATACACTAGTAAACTTATTGGCCTGATTGTGCAAAATGTGGTTACAGAATTGTCAACAAGTCTTTTTACAGTTGTTGGTATTTCTGTAGCTCTGCCTACCCCACTCTGGGAATGAAGGCGTGATGTTATGTATGTATGTACTATAGAAACATCTATTAACGAGCCACAGTTTTAAATAAATAAATAAATAATAAATCACAGGACAATGACACACAAATTGACCTAGTCCCAAACTAAGCTCTTGGCTTGTAATATGGGTACTAGACAACGATAAACATACTTAAATAGAGAAATACATACTTAAATAAATAGAAAACATCCAAGACTCAGGAACAAATATTGATACTATAAATGATTCTTGAACATATTTACTTATTTGATTTAAAACCATCCAGCAAATTATTCTATTCTCGCTAGAATAATACGCTCTAATAGCTTGAACAAGCAGCTTAAGAGAGCAATAGGTTGGTAGTTTTCAGGTTGACACTCGGATTTACCAGGTTTCAGGACTGCAACAACTTTCGCCAGCTTAAACTGTTTTGGGAGTCTGTTGTTCTGCAGGATGTAGGTGAAAAGTGCAGCCAGGCAGCCAATAGCAAATTATTGAAAATGCTAATACACATAATGTAGCAATTTTTTGTTGTCAACTTTAGTTTAGTACCAGGCTTGTAAAATTGTGCAAATATTGCGACCATACAGTTGCACATGCATACATAAATCAATCTCGACGACACCTCGCCCTAATTATCAACCAGTCTGTTAGTTGGTAATTCTAGCTCTGCCTACCCCACTCTGGGAACGAAGGCGTGATCTCATGTATCATGTATGTAGTGGTTCGAAGCTAGTGATCCCAGGTTCAAATCCCGGTAAGGGCAGATATTCGTGTGATGAGCACGATCATTCCTGAGCCTTAAATGGTTTCTGTTATTTTAAGAATATATTTTTCTATATTTAAGTGAATTTATCGTTATCTGGTACCCATAGTACAAGCCTGGAGCTTAGTTTAAGACAAGGTCAATTTGTGTCAGACTGACCCGCGATAATTATTTATAGGGACATAGTTCAGTCTTCACTAATACGGGGGATAGCTTATCTTACAGATGTTGGTTCCTTCCAGATACACTTCAACCACTTTTGAATCTTCATGTGCTTTTTGACCTTTCACACTCAGCTGTTTGAATGTGCAGGTTTAGTTAATGTACTTAATTTACAAACAATAACATTAGATATTTTGGTAAACGCAATAACGATAGCGGAGAGATATACATTTTAAATTAAACTGACCTGTTTATAATGTATGTTGATATCCTTAGACAGTTCCATATCTTTAAACATGCCCTCTAGCTTGCACGTGAAGCCGCCTCCGCACTCCTGCTTCAATTTACTAAGCATGGACTTCTCGGCGTCGACCGAGGCCGACTTCCCGACCAGCAGCCGCTTGGCCAGATCCTTCTTGTAGAACGCCTCGAACACGTCTTTGCCGTGGATGAACCGGAACAGAACCATGATCTTGTCCAGCAGCCGCTCTAGTTCTTCTTCTGTGGCCTCCTTATTGCCCGCGCGTAGTTTCACGTCGACGAATTTTGCTGGAACAAGTTAGTGATTGTTAAGGACAGGTACAGTGGATGCTTATAAATTATAAATTAATGAATAACGTGTCACAGGCTACAGAAATACAAAGACTTATTGGTCACATCAACTCATCTAGGTCTAATTGATAAATGGATATTTAGATAACATAGGATTTTAGTTTTGTCTTCATATTTAAGGAAAAAAGTTATGCGTGGTCATACATAAAAAATGGTTTGACTTGAAAAACGCCTCATTTATTAGAAAATTACTAAAAATAGTTAAAATAAATCGTTTTTCGCTATCATACTAAAATTTCTTACTTTATTTCTCAATTCCAATTTCTGTCATCAGGAATTATTTTTATTAATGGCCAGAACAATGGTCTCCACCAATGAATTATTGAAATAATCTGAACCAAAAATACAGTTCTATTTTGAAACTCTCCATATAATTCCCTGCGTAAAATACTCCTACACATGAGTCGTCGAGTTGTGGACAATAGCCCGCAAAAACCTATAACTCTGTATACTTTCACGCATGAGTCCAAGCAAAGTACATATAATAGGAAAGTAGTTGATCTTCAAAGGTACACCGCGCGGATTGCATGTGTGCGTAACGCGTACGTACGGCTGTAGGACCACTGACATAGTTTGAAGTCAATTCAATTCAATAATTTATTGCGTATCACAATACAATTCAAGGTGGAACAAAAGAGAATAGCAGACATGTGACACCCTGCGAGGGCACAGCAACACGGGAGGGCTATATTTATATAATACAACAACTAATTTATGTCTAGGTTACATTACTTAAAATATTATTTTCACTATATCCTCTTGAGACCCACCATTAGGGTGGATCGTTTTTTTTTTTTTTGCAAATTCGGGAATGTAATAGTAATAAAAAGTTGCATTTTTAAATAAACAATAAGATTTAGTTCTACACTATAACCATCAGAATAGGTTAAATGCCTCCGCAAGGTACTTGAAGTATCTTAGAATCATATTTTACGACCCTAAGTTACGCATCTTTAACCACGTATAAATAATAAACAAATTAAGTTTATTACAACAATTCTAATTGCATGTATAGCCAATGATCAGAAAAATACATAAAATCATGTTTATATGCCGTCGCGAAACATACGAGAGGACGGTAGCATATCAATTTACGCGAGTTGAGTGTATATTTCACTTGAAATTAAAGGTCACGCAAGAATTGTTTATTTAGTGTCATTGTGTGTTATCGTCTTGTTAGTGTTTTAAAATAATGGAAAAAGCTCTTGCTATGTGTTCTCCTTTGTTTGGTACTAATGGCAAAATTAAAGAAAATTTTCTTCCTACTTACGAAGACGTTATGAAGTTCTACGAATGGACGAGATATGACCTTAAAAGGCAAATGCAAAATCCGAAGGAGCCTGGGTTTTCGGATATTGCTGAAACCATATCACAGGAAATTGAAAATATATGGTTAAAAGCCTCACTACCGATTGTGTCACATACAAGAATAATACAAAAGCATATCATCTAAAGTGTAAGAACGTCTTAAAGTCTGTCACCCGTTTTACAGAAGAGAAAAAGCAAGGCTTCTTGACGCAAAGCAAAGTTTTATTCGATATTTCATCATGCAAGTGCAAGAATATCGAGCAATGCACTTGTCCCAAAGATAGAAAAGTTCCAAAAACCGAACAAGCTTTTTAATCGATCAGAGAACAACACGAAAAATGGTCATAGGTAGATTAGACGTTAAGACTACGAAAGTTCTTCAAAATCGATTAAAAAGGCGATTGACTTTAAATAAGAATCAACACCAGGCACATAATAATGATGAGGAAAAACAGAGCACGAAAAAACGACGTTTAGAAAAACAACGTTCTCAATGTAATGTTCCTTCAACTATTACAACTTCTTCCACTAAAAAGATTTTTTTCTCTACTTTAGCCCAGACTTGTGATCGATACGGGGTTTCGGATAGAGCTGCCGCTGCTATTGCTTCTTCAGTATTACACGATATTAATTCCGAAGTTGAAGTTATTGATCTTAATAAATTGGGAATAAGGGCTTGTAGTACTGTTAGGCGATGGGCTTGCAACCTGTCACTAATACACTAGTAAACCTCTTAGCCCGTTAGTGCAAAATGTGGTTACAGAAATATCAGTAAGTCTTTAGAGTTGTTGGTATTTATGTAGCTCTGCCTACCCCACTCTGGGAATGAAGGCGTGATGTTATGTATGTATGTATGTATAAATTGCGAAGAGGAAAGCTAAAAACTCGTACAACTATAAGCCTTGTAAAACTCGTATGCACCGGTATGGTTTGCTATAAAATTGGCTCCAACTTGTCAACACGCGGCACGACATTTTTTTCAAGAGATTATGCTGTCTAGATATTTGCCTAACGACCTTAAAAAGGTAATTGATCCAGTTATACGCAGAAACAGCTATGCCGCTCATCCAGAGAATATTTTGCTGTCAATGTTGACTGATGAAGACAAGAAGTGCGAGAGTTGGCGGTGCAACGTATTTTGATTGCACGTAAATCGATATTCCCATCTTTACACAGAATGTTTCAAGTCCCGAAACTGAACTTAAACGCGGTTTGTTATTATAGCCTTATTAGTTGGGAGACAAGTCTAATTACAGCTTCGCCAATCCTTAACGAATTGTCTGACGAAGACCTTACCGCGATTGCACAGAACAGCAGTCATAAAGATGGTAATGCTCTGTTTTTACAGCTACCAAACCATACACAAGCAGTAGAAAGAGCTGTAAAAGTTACAACAGAAGCTTCCATATCTGCATGTACAAAAATATCTCGTGAAGGGCTTATTCAATCAAAGTTGGCATCGAGAAAAATCATGCCAAAATTTGAAAGTAAGAGAGATTTTTAGGCAAAGTAGTGCGTCAATTATAGTACTAAGGTTGTATTAGATATTATTTTAATAAATGATGAACCTTGGAATATTGTTTTTTATTAACAGTAAGCTTAATTTAGAAATAATTTCCTCGTAGTATTTTTTTAAAACTTGACTGTTTTGTTTTTAATTATTATTTTTTGACAGAGATGCGGAGGCACAAGATGATATTTTAAAAATATAAAAAATATATTTTATACATTGTTTTACTGTGATACAACTTTTTAAAACTATTAGAAGCCGAATGTGCAAAAAATTTTTTTTCCCATACTAGAGCGATCCACCCTACCCACCATACTACAATCCGGTAGATTTTTGTTAGTAGAAATTTGAATCTACCAGCAAGGAAATAAAGTTCAATAACCTTTGCACTTAAATGACATTTTCAATTTTGAAACAAATAAAAATGAACTTTATACTCCTTGAAATAAGGTGTAAATTGAATTGCCTGGATTATGTACTTTCTATAGGACAACGGGTCTTACGATGATAAACTATATGCATGCACTTCTTATAACGTAACTATACTTCGTTCGGATAGGCATTTAAAAAAATGTAAACAAAAAAACCATGTGACATTGACAGATGACAGTTTGTCAGCCAATAGGAGCACAACACTGATACGTCAAAGCTCGGTTTGGTTTGTTTACATTTTTTATACCTATTAAATACCTATCCGAACGAAGTATAAGTGGTTTTCAGTGGTGTATGGTTTATAAACTTTCATGAAAATAATCGTTTAAGGTGTAATAACATTTATCAATAAATAGTTTTAATTGTTTAGTGAACGCCGTAAGTTTTTCTATATTTTTTATAAAATTAGGTAGGTGGTTATAGATTTTTATCATCATAATGGTGGGGGCTATGTGTTACTATTTTCATTCTGGAGAAGGGTATTGCCCTAAGTTTGTTGAGATATCTATCGTTTCTTCTAATATGTTTTAGGCGTGTGAACTAAATGTTTTTTAATAAATTTACTGTATTCAGAGATGTACATGGATGTTAAGGTGAGGATTTTAAACTTAATAGTCAGTGGCTAGATGTCATTTCGTGTTACGCAAACATGCAATCCGCACGATGTTTTTGTTAGAACTACTTCTCCTATACTCATACTTTAGTCCAAGTAACATGCGGCAAGTCCTCACCGATGAGCTCCGCGGGCTTGTTCTGCCGCTGGTTGATGAAGAACTCGAAGGCCTCCCGCATGGAGTAGAGGAACTTGTCGTTGCGCTGGAAGCACGCCACCACCACGTGGTCGAGCTGCTCCTTGAAGTCCAGTAGCTCGGCCACCATCGTCTTGTCGCGCTCCGGCTCGATCACTATCGTCCGACCTTTTTTCTACAAAACAAATAATACCTTGAGCTATACAATATGAAGTCGATTAGTATGACGAATGATTGGAGCCTTGTTACCGTAACTTGCAAAGCAGTTTAACAACCATTTAATATTATTTTATGAACAAACAGAGACCTCAATGGGACCATTTAGTGACATTATTTTTGTGCGTGTTTCTAAACTCAAAATTATAACACTTATTTGACAAAAACACACTGCAACACAATAGACATGGTAAGAAAAGCAAGATTAGAACTTTACAACCATTACTGTAGCGTGAAGTCTAGGACTTAGCTCAGCATGTGCTGTAGCCGAAGCCACAGCACTGCTTTTCAGCTAAAACCCTGGTGTTTGTAGCTTACTTACTCTTTTCTTTATTGTTTTTTGTCTTGGATAAAATAAATAAAATAAAATAAATATCAGTGGACAATGTCACATAAATTGACCTAGTCCCAAACACTGCCCTGCTAACACAAATCGCAGTATCTCAGACCAAACTTCTGTAGGAAATGCAACCTTATTACTAACAGTATAGGATTGAATTTGCATTGGTAAATTAATTTGAGATACTGCATTTTTGTTTAGGAGGGCAGAACAGCTCTAGGCTTGTACTATGGGTATAAATACATACTTACATACATACCTAGTTGGTTAATAAGTTATGTTACTGTAATAATCCTTATCTATATAAAATATACTAACGACAGTTAAATAAATTATATATTAAAATGAAGTACACACAATCAGGATTTACATTTGTCAATTTCATTCAAAATGGCCTTCTTGGGCCTGAACACAGGCCTTCAGACGACGAGGCCAGTCATCAATAGCGGCACGCATGGTTGTCATATCTAATTCCGTCACTGTCTTGACTATGGCCCGCTTGAGGGAGTCAAGATTTGTGTGAGGTTTAGCACAGGCTTTCTCCTCAATAACCTGCCATATAGCATAATCCAGGGGGTTGAGGTCCGGGCTGGAGGAGGGCCAGTCTTCGTAGGCAATGAAGTCAATTTTGTTGCTTCGAAACCAGGCTCGAGTTGTTTTTGCCTTATGTGCAGGGGCTGAGACTTGTTGAAAGACCCAGGGCTGGTTTTGAAATAGAGAGTGGCTTAAAGGCTTCACTATTGGTTCCAGAACGGTTTCCTGGTAAACTTTAGCCCCAGTTTTGACACCTTTTTCACAGAAATGGACCTGTGTTAACCCTGAGTATGACACACCTAACCAAATAATGACATAAGAGGGATGATGGCCTCGTTGCACTCTCGGAACAGCTACACTCGCTTCTTGACTGTTTTTTGCATATACTCTGTCATTCTGGCGGTTACAACATTCTTCAATGGTAAAAACTTTTTCGTCTGTAAATAATATATTTCGGTGGCTATTTTGTGCGTACCGCTTCAGTAGCACGCGACTTCTATTCAGCCTCATAGTCTTCAATCGTCCATTAAGCAAATGACCTTTCCGTCTACGATAAGCGTGTAGTCCAAGGTCTTGATTGATAACTTTTTTAAGGGAGCTTCTCTTCACAGACATCTGAATTGCCAACAACTTTTGCTTCCGGACGGGGTTTCTTGCGATTCTCGCCTTCACTGCCTTTATTAGAGCTGGGGTCCGAACGGTGCGTGGTCTTCCAGACCTCTTGCGGTCATCAAAGCTCAGGGAACTATTGTACCTATTAATGGTACGATAAACGAATTGTTTGTTGATTTTCAGATTTTGAAGCAACTTCAAAATCACGTTTGGCGGATGCCCGCATTTGTGCAACGCAATTACAGCGACACGATTTTCTTTTAGACCCCAATCCATTATAAATACGACGAGATAAGTGTTGTGTGTGCTATAAAATTATAACTGACAACCCGCCATATTATGTAATTTTTTAGTTTTCGGTAGCATTTGTTTTAACGCAAGATAAGAGTTTGCAAATCGAGTAACAGAACTTAGTAACCAACTAGGTAGAAAACATCCAAGACTCAGGAACACATAATCGCGCTCAACACTCAAATATCTACCCATACCGGGATTTGAACTCAGAACCGCTGGTTCTGGAGGCAGGGTCACTCCCAACTAGGCCAACGTGTCGTAAACGCTTGCTATAGACATTTATCCATGCTGCTTTTTACGCACACAGCCACTGACTCGTAAACAGCAGCCCGCTTCATGTATTACTGTCCATGAGTGACTCCAGGCCTTGCTGAGGTTGTAACTGACCTTGATATAAGCATTGAAATGGCTACACAGCTCCGTCAGCCCGTCCTTGACGCGGCTGAACAGACTGTACAGGGTGGTCAGGTCGGCGAGGCGCGGCCCATCCATGAGCGACTCCAGGCCTTTACTGAGGATCCCCGATAGGTGTTCGCTAAGCAGCATGCGCTCGATTGTGTGGATTAACTGCCATCTGGAATACATAACATACATAACATCACGCCTTCATTCCCAGAGTGGGTAGGCAGAGCTACAGAAATACCAACAACTCTAAAAAACTTGTTGATAATTCTGTTACCACAGTTTGCACAAACAGGCTTAGATGTTTACCAGTGTATTAGTGATAGGTTGCAAGCCGATCGCCTAACAGTACCGCAAGCCCTTATCCTTTAGACGCGTCTTACGACATCCACGAGAAGAGATGGAGTGGAACTATTTTAACCACGTAAGGCCCAACGGCCTAAGTTTAGGACATTTGTCAAAGTGACTTTAAACTTTAGTTGACTGACACAAGGATCTTTTTTGAACTAGTAATATTTGACGTTGGCCTCACGAGGCTAACCCGACAAACACACACGAAAACAAAAAAAAAGTTGGTTAAATATGTATTGCATGGTATCAATAGAAATAATTCTCAGTCAAACAAGCTTTTGTTGCCGCCTGTACTTTTTTTTGCAAAATGCTTATCAAGACCTAACTAATGAGTCCCAACATGGTAGGTCTACGTTAAGGACAGCAGAGATCCTGTCCCTACCTTCTGACTGCATCATCAGATCAGCTCTTAGATACCATAAATACCATAATATAGCATTATCATCGGGTTAACATGTGGTTTAAATTTCAATTTCATTAATGGGAGGGAAGTGGTTCAAAATTGACTAGAAAGATTTGAAGTAGACAACTTACAAACATACAAACAAACTGTGCAAGTTAAATAAAACCTAGTAAAATAGCATAGATCTATCATATTGAATTAGTATAAAATAAAGTTTCTATCTGCGATCGACCGCTTCCTTTTAAACTACGCAATGATTTTGATGAGGGTTTCACTATCTTATGGGATTTCTTCCAGGAAGTTGTAATATATAATAATACATAATGTTTTATGAAAACCTTTTATAAACTAAAGCAAAGCAAGGGCGATCTATAGCACTCATCACACAAATATTTACCCATACTGGGAATCGAACCAGGGATTGCCACTTACACTTAAACAAGCCATTAATTGTAGTGGCCAGCACAGGTTTTAAAAGACAGCTCTAACTAGTTCAAATTAATGTAATTTTCAATTTGTTTTACCCGATTAAAATTTGATACTGTATTGCATTAATACACAAAATAAACAATAAGGATTTCGCATTGATACTGTATGTAGGAAAAACTCACTCAGTACATAAAAGTTAGGGAGTTTTTCATCTATACTGGGTGATCTTGGGGTAAAAAACAGCTGTTCCATACATTAACGGTGAATTAATTGAGGGTTAATGTATGGAAAAGCTATTTTTTTTTGGCGATTTCGTGGTTGGTCCCATCGGAAAGGTTGTTTAGTATGACCATCTTATTCGCTTTTGGCCATTCCGGATCATGACCCAAAGTCACCCAGTATAGATGATTTTATAATAGGCTGGTTTCTGCAACTCGACATTTTACGTTTGTTTTGCGTGTGGCAACTGAGGAGAACTGACTTGGTGGAGGGGTCTAGGTAGTGCAGCAGGCGCTCGTTCTCCTCGCGCAGGCGCTTCTCGACGTGCGCCAGGTAGGACGGCACGGCCAGCTCGCGCATGAGCCGCTGGCCCTCCGCCGCGTACAGCCGCTCTGTAGCTTGCAGGAATCTGGAACACACACATGTAAAAATACTGGGCGTTTAGAAAATGAGTGAAACATCTTTCAGAGAAGGCCGAGGCAAACATTTTGAATTCTTTTGACCGGATTTACTAACTGTTTTTTTTTTTTTTTTTTTTTTTAAGTAAAGATTTCCATTGTATGAAACCTATTCTAGACCATCGCTAGAGAGGCCTAACCACTTTGTGCTTGATTGAGTCAACCAAACTAGCAATTTGTTCCACACCAATATTTATTTGTAATTTTTTGGCCTTCTATTTATTGGTAGCTATATCTCCCATAAACAGATTATGTTCCTCTATCTGGCTTGAGTCACATGCACAGTAGGAAGGTAAATGAGATGCTGAGATGTTTAGTTGTCCAACTACATGAACAAGGTTTTGTTGTAATCAAGGACGACTGACCCTAGTTAAGTTGTATAGTTGTTACGTGAGCCGTAACAACTGTACTGCTAAGTTGAACCATTTCATTCTATTTTGGTAACCGCATTAAACTTAAAATGCGTAAGCCTGTTTTCTTGGGCAATAGCCGGCATGCTTGTAGCAATCCATTGACAAATTGTTATAACATTATTACGCTACGAGCTAATGCAGCTCTGCAATGTATCACAAAAAGCATGCAGGCTATGGACCTTATACTATTACTATGTAGCTTGCCAACATCTTTGATTCATCTTTGAAGAGGGCTATTCGTGCTGTCTACAAGATGGGCCAGAGAGACTCGCTTAGAGATAAGTTTAAAGAAATTAACATATTGACCATGCACAGTCAATACATTTATGAAAACATTATGTATGTTCATAAAAACATCGCTAAATTTAGAAAGAACTGTGACATACATAATGTTAATACCAGAAATAAATATAAGCTCGCAGTGCCCTTCACGCGGCTCCATAAAATAAAAAACTCTTTTATGGGTAATTGTATTAGGTTCTATAATAAGCTCCCAAGTAATGTTACTGAACTATCAGTAAATAAATTTAAGAGTTATGTTAAGCGTAAACTAATTTCTAAAGCATATTATAGTATTAAAGACTATATTAATGATAACAATGCTTGGGACTGAATTGCTTGTAATAAAATGTTTAGTCCTTACGACAAAAGGTTGCGAACGTCGAAAAAAAAAAAGACATCCGACAGAGTTTCTTACAAGTTCTTCTCTGATCGGTCGCGATTTGAACCTGCAGTCAATTTAGGCTAAGTCGCTACTATGACGTTTCAAAAGAGTTTATTATTTGTAAACCTACTTGAATAAAGATTATTCTGATTCTGATATTTGGCAGAGTAGTGGGTTAGATTTCAATTTACATACTTGTGTTCAAACGCATCCTGATAGATCTGCAAATCAGACAGCATTCGCAGCAGACTCTTAAGCAGGGAGATGTCCACAGAGTCACCTCCTCTCTCGCGTTCTATCAGCAGCAGGAGACCATCCACTGTACGGGTCTGCACCAGCGTGTTCATTGCAATATGGTGTCGGAACAAGTCTAAACCCATGTCCCTGTAAATAAGAAATAACTAAATTAAAAAATCATAAACATAGTCTTTTAAATTAGTAACTTTTATCTGTTTATGGCACAAGGGGGTCAACAGAATCATTATTTAAAACAGGCAGTGGTTTTTAGTTAAAATCCCTATTAGGAGTAGCAGGAAACTAATTCTATGTGAATGAATTTGTGGGCATCCTCTAGAAATTAATGTAATGTCATACAAAATATCATATATTAACCTTTTCAATAAATATGGACCCAAACCAAATACCATTTGAAAGGTATTTCAGTCACTTTAAGACAACTACCACTATGTTGAACAAAGCTAGAGATTTGGTTAGTTTACAATTATTCAAGGGCCAAAACAAACCAACCACAGGCTGAATTGTTTGAAGTGTTTTCTAATAAAGTAAAGAATTGTCTTGTGTATTATAGTGTACAAAAAAACAATCCTTCGACTTTAAATTACAAATGACAAAATCTTTATTCAACATCACAGAGCATGGTGACAGAAGTATAAAAGCAACTCAATGGGTAACTGAATAATAATATTTACTTATTGCAGTACTATAGTTATTGTAGTAGTAGGTTGTCTGGAAGAGATCGCTATATATATCTATAGTACTTTTTTTAATTAGAAAACACAATAATAGTAATAAGGGCGCCTCTGGATGCTTGGTGCAGTATAAAATCACAGAAGTAAAGCCATCAATCACAATATTTGAGGTTTTCGAAATCAAGAGCCAAAGGTGGCCTTGTCCTGGAGAATTATAGGAAATAAATTCTCAAAGTCATTTTAACCCCTTGTATGCTTAGGCACGGATCCGTGCTCAAAATTTGGATATATTTTTGTATTTTTTTTAAGTTTAATTTTATGGACTACTAGCGACCCGCCAGCGGCTTCACCTGCTGCATTTTTTTTTATGTCACTTTGTGGGATGAAAAATAGATGTTGGCCAATCGGCCACAGACCTACTCAATAGACTCACAAAATTTCATGAGAATCGGTCAAGCCGTTTCGGAGGAGTATGGGAACGAAAACTGTGACACGAGAATTTTATATATAAGATATTGTAATCAGAAGAGACTAGAAC
This sequence comes from Acleris holmiana, assembly GCA_949316455.1. NCBI lineage: Eukaryota > Metazoa > Arthropoda > Insecta > Lepidoptera > Tortricidae > Acleris > Acleris holmiana. Next base: position 4,586,986 of record OX438764.1, read on the forward strand.
TTGGTACTTTTTTGACCTCCCGCATATGAGGGGTTAGCTAACAGGAGTCCTCTCTCATTTAATAGAGCTACAATTAAATTATTACCAAGAATTACACGTGTAGACTAAGCAACAAACATACAGCACAAATCCTTACCAAATTGAATGTATACTAGGATTCTGTAACACATATGTACGGTCTAAATAAAGGAAGATGCTTCGTATCATGATCATTTGTCTGCAGTGCGCCCGCCAACAGTCGTCCATGCGTTTAAGGAACACTTGTCTATCCATGCTTTCAGAGAGGAACTGTTCTATGTTTGCTTTCACATGAGCTTCAACAAGGTTTGTAAGGTTTACATACAGCTGAGACGCCATCTGAAGGTCAAAAAAATATCATATATACTCCTGCAAATTTATAAATTAAATTATTTTATTGTAAACAGTGAGAATACCTTGTGGCTGCACATATTCTCTACAGCTTGATAAAGCTCTTCTAACGAATACGCGATAGCCTTCGAGGTCTGGATGGCGACCACTGCCTCCCGTAACTTGCTCCATGTCGTCTCCTGGTAGTTGTCAGGCAGCTTAGGTTTGCCTGAAACAATCAATTGACTTTACCCAGATGTCATAGGTTATACCTAATGACGACTTCAAAGAGTAAACACACACTTTTGAAATTCTTGATGACAAGTTTCTTCGCGGTCGCGCCAGGTTTAGCTGCTATAGACGACAACGAACCCTTCGAAGCCCCATTCGAGTTAGGGGTTATCAAAGAAAAGTTCGATTTCTTTTCACTGGCACTCATTTCGTCCGTTTTAATTCTTTTACCGCACTGTTCGCTGCTGTGTAATGAACGTTTTCTACCCTGATTTCCACCTTCTTCAACTAAAACTGACGTTTTAGCTGATCCCGACATAAAGCATAATATGGCCGCAGCCGCTACACTATTTTAATACTCTTAATGTTAATTATCTACAAAATACAAATAAAAATAGAAGCATTCAGTCAATCGTTTACGACAATCACCTCACCACCATTATACGATGAGTTTTATATAAAAACGCAAGAGGTCGCAAATTATCTACAAAAAGATATCTATACGTTTGTTGATACGTTCCGTTTTTATGATGACACTTAATTATTTATTTCTGTGCCAACTGTTTTTTTTTATTATTCTTACATGTATAATATTATTATTCTACCTCGTATATTATTTCAATTAATACCGCTATTTTATCATACGTAAATATTTTGTTGTTTGTGAGTAAAATCATACTTAGAATAGTAAGCAAAATATCTACGGAACGCAGGCGTGAAAATAGCTAACGTCAATGAAAAGTCCGTTCAAAAACAACGCTGTTTGTTTATAAAACGTGTTTTATTTAGTGGGCCGAATGATGGTTCTAAAAAGTTATAAATTATTGCACTATTCAAATTACGTTATAGGTGTAACAATAGAGATTAGTTGATACTGTAGAAAAACATTACACTATTGTCTTATACTAAGCCCTGTAAAAATAATTGTAAGTGTGAGAAATGTATAATAAATTATAGAGATGTATCGTCATTTTTTTTTGTTAATTATACTTATACATAAGTCATTGCCATTTCCTGTTCTCGTTAACATTTTCGACGATTTTGTGATAAAAACAAAAGTACATCGTTAAAATGAAACTATTTGCTAACAAATCAAGAACTAAACTTTTGGCTCAAGAAATTCTCGCTTCGGTAAGTAACTTAGCAAGGAATTCAAAATGCTACTTTAGTAGCAGCACGGCTAGCATATGACGGCGCGCGAGTTATGTTGCCCGCGAGATAGACTACCTGTCTTTTTCTGACCGTTCTTATTAGACAATGACGGGTAGTCTATCTCGCGTCATGTGCTAGCCGTGCCATAATATGAGGTGAATAGTAAAAGAAAGCATATCGTACCTAGGTACTAATTATAAGACTGAGATTTTAACGTAATTTACTACTAGACATGTCAATTTTATAATCCTTCTTGTTAGTTACAAGGTATGACTTTTAGATTGTATTTCTATATTTTCTATTCACCCTGCAAATATTTATTCATCTCATCTTACCATTATTAGGAACATCGATGAATTGTTTGTTGTTAGTAATTACACAATGTGTATCTTACTATATTATTTAGGAACTGTCAGAGGCAAGGATCATGGACTGTTGAAGTGTTGACATTTGATAGAAAAAGAAAAGATGTTTTGTTTCTCTATGTTTTGTCTCTATCACCGTCCGGGCATATTTTTTTACATAGTCTGATTATCGTCACACTTCAATCTGTAAACAACAACTGGCTACAAGTGTACCAAATGTAAACAGGTCAAATTCTGTAATGTACATTTTGAGGTCATTATATCTTTCTCTTACCCCTGGTCGCTCTATGCCAAATCTATAACTACATGCTATATCTCTGACTGTTTTCGGCTATTAAACGCAGGCGTGAAAATAGCTAATGTTAATGTCAATGAAAAGTTCGTTCAAAAACTAAGCTGTTTATTGACAGTTTTATAAAACGTAGTTTTATTTTAGTAAGAAAGTGGTCAGTTTACCCCTTGCTCCGCTGCTATCTCCTCGCGCGTAATCACGTATCTGAAAATACGGTTCTCCCGGATGACAAAACCGAGTTGAAAACACGCTGAAGCTCTATTAGGACAGGACTGATTTTAGGAGCTCAGTCTTGATTCCATCTTCACCCGGGGCTCTCCCATTTTTAAGTTGTTTGAGGGCCAGCTCGATCTCTTCCGGGCTAATCTCTGGCAGCTCGTCGGTGTAGTGGCGGGTCGGCGGTGCTCGGGGGTCATTGAGTGTGGGTGCAGGTTGTGGGGCGTGTATGGCGTATAGTTTACCGTAGAATTCTTCGGTCTCAGCAAGAATTTCGGACTTGGACGTGACAATTAAGCCATCAGATGTTTTGAGTTTTGTCAGGTGGCTCCTAGCAAGCTGCTGTGAAAATACCTTGGAGCCTCGGTTACGCTCTATCGCCTCCTGTATAAGAAGCGTATTGGAGCTTCTGAGGTCTTTCCTAATCGATTTCCGCACCATCCTAGTAAGAGCCACCCGCTGTTCGGCATTTGTCGTGTCTCGTCTTTGTGCCATTAAAAGTTTCGTCTCTACTGAGAAACGAGACTCCCGGCCCGTACGTTGCCTCTCACAAAACCTGTTACCCTCTTCCCTTATGATATTGACTACGCCTGTAAGGTGCTCATCAATATCCGCAGCAGGCATAAGGGCGTCGAAACGGTTTTTAAGCTCCAGTTGGAAGCGTTCAGAGCCAGCTATGGACTGGAACGGTGTCGGTCGGAGCGTGGACTTCATCAGACGGGATCTTTCCAGGTTATAATCGATATCCAGAGTGCCTCGTACAAGTCGGTGATCACTACCAGTATTAAACCTGTTGATCACTGAGACATCTCTGAATATGCCTTTTATCCGACATGATGAAGTCGATCTCGTTCTTTGTGACTTTGTCGGGGCTGATCCAAGTCCATTTCTTTTGGGGCTTCTTCTTGAAGAACGAGTTCATAACGAACAGCCCCTCGCTCTCCAGGAAGTTTATAAGCATCTGCCCCCTATTGTTCCTGTCTCCAAAACCGTGTGGCCCTACAACCGTGTCGACGTCCCTGTGTTTACCCACCTTTGCGTTGAAGTCCCCCATTACAACACTGAAGTGGGCCTTAGTGGTGTTGTGCAAGGTAGGGTTAGGATTGTAAAAAAACGGTTTTTTTCTGACTTAAAAAAAACATGAAAAAAAAACCGTGAAAAAAAACCCTAGGCTGCAAGGCTTTGGCTATGTCCTCATAGAGGATTTCCACTTCATCATCTGAATGTGTCGAAGTCGGCGCGTATACTTGTATTACTTTCAGAGAATACCTCTTAGTGAGTCTTACGACAAGATACGCAACACGATTTGACACACTGGAGACCTCTTCAATGTTGTTAGCGAGGAGCTTATGGACGAGAAACCCTACTCCGCCTTGGGAGAGGCTGTCACCATCTCGATAGTAGAATAGATGGCCAGATTGTAGTGTCATTGTGTCCTCACCCTCTCTTCGGACTTCGCTGAGCCCCACAATGTGCCATCGTATACGCTCCAATTCTCCCTCGAGTTCGTGGACGTACTCATCCAGCCGCAGGCTGCGCCCATTATACGTAGCCAGGTCTAGTTTTTTATGGTAGCCGTTCCTCGCCCGGGGATTCTTAGCACCCCCTACCCCATCGTTACCATGGCTGCTACCGTGGCCAGGTATAATAGGGCGGCCGGGCACTGGGGGCCGTGGCTTTACTGTGTTATCCATTGGGAGGGATTGCCCTTAATCGCCACGCTGGGCAAGCGGATTGGCGATCGCAGTGGGGCAGAGGTTCAACACCAGAATGCTGCTGCCCATCCCTTGCCAGGCATTTTCCTCTGCCACGATTGAATGGTTTGACCGCCATTTATCGGTTGACTGACTGCGCCGGAGCGGGCGGTGGGGTCGTCACTTCCCGACGCCGGTAGTTAAGTTAAGTTAGTTTAATAATTAATAATCCTAAAAATTTAATCTTACCATAACATTTTCATGTAAAATGTTGCCAACACGAGACCATATGGCTCGCATTGTCAGGAAGTTATCAGATCTCATGTAGAGCCAAGCTTCAAACTCTACATGTCCTAACTCTACAAGCCCTAACTTCACAACTTTGGCAATATAAATGAAATAAATAAATAAATATCAGGGGACAATCTCACACAACTTGACCTAGTCCCAAACTAAGCTCTAGGCTTGTACTGTGGGCGATAAACGTACTTATATAGAGAAATACATACTTAAATACATAGGAAACATCCAAGACTCAGGAACAAATATTCGCGCTCATCATACAAATATCTGCCCTTACCGGAATTTGAACCAAGGACCACTGGCTTCGGAGGCAGGGCCAACTAGGCCAACGTGTCGTCAAAATGCTTGGCCATGTCGCTTACGTCACGTTCATTACTTTGCTGACGTTCTTGTAGTAACGACATGCCTGTGAAGTGTGTGAAAGTAAAAAGACTACCGATATCGTGTCAAGACTATCGAGTTTCTTCATTGGCAAGTGTTATCGGTTTCGATGGTGCCGCGTGCGATTATCCCTCGGGAAATCAGCCAGCGCTGTAAATGGCGCGGGTAACGGGCTATTTAGCTAATGACTATCCTGACTATTAGCAAAAAGAAACACGCAGATTCTAGCCCTTTTATTAGAGATCTTTTGAACCAGTGGGCGTTACATGTCGATAGTGTTTTAACGGGTGTTAAATAAAGAGAAGTCAAATTCAATCACAAATTGGTTTTATTTAATTTACAGTACAGTATAGGTAAAAGGCTAGTGACCAGGTGGGCGCGGAATTACTAGATACTTAAGTTACTTTACTGTTTGTGTCGCGAGCTACGAAAGGACTGGCTGCCGAGAGCGGGCCGAGAATGAATGTTTACTCAAAATGCTGACGCCGCTGAATCCGTCAGGGGTGTCGCCACAGTGTAAAGTACTCGTTATGGATTTACTTCGCAGATTTGGGCTTGTAAAGTTTTTTTTAAAACGAGAAGTTTAATAGTTCGTTATAGTTTAGTTTAGAAGTTTAGCCCGTGTGGTTGCCAGGGTAGAATAGTGCCACTCCATGTCTTCCCGTGGATGTCGTAAGAGGCGACTAAGGGATTAAAGGCTCGTAGTAATGTTAGGCGATGGGCTGCAACCTATCACTAATACACAGGGCCTATATTCAGGTGCGTTAAAACGATATCGTGTTTGACTCGTTTAAGAATCGTTTATGTCACAGTCGCCATTATTGTAAATGACATAAGAGTTATCAAAACGTTGACAATACGGAAACAGGTCAAAAACGATATCGTTATTACCTTGTAGAATTCCAGCCCTGGTAAATATCATAGCCTACTTGTGCAAAATGTGGTTATACTAGAATTATCAGCGGGTCTTTTTGGAGTTGTTGGTATTTCTGTGCCTACCCCACTCTGGGAATAAAGGTGTGATGTTGTGTATGGATGTGTGTGTGTGTGTATGTGTGTGAGGAGTTTAATTCAACTCAATGTAAAAGAGGGTGAGTGACGACGCTCGGATTGAAACCGAAGTTTTCCAATGCTGATCACTTGACAGATCTGGCCCCGAGATACCGCTTCCGGAAACTTTTTCAACATCGTTAGAGCCTTTTCTACAACTCTAGATGTCTGTCTGCTTGTTACTCTTTCGTATGTCGATGTTTGCTATAAGGATGACAGAACTATATTTCTGTGATATGGATACACCTTGAGTCCCGTGTAAGGGTTCTTTTTCTAACCTGTGTGTGTCCCACTGCTGGGCAAAGGCATCGGCCTCTGATTCTCCACTTATCACTGTGGAGGGCGTGCTGCCGCCAATCACACATGAACGCGTCCAGTCCCCTCTTTCACCAACCCGGCAATGACAGGTGACAGGTGACATTTTAGAGTACATAGCGCAGCTTATAAGAAACCCAGTGATGTAATACTGTAATTAATGTTCACTTTGCAATGTGCACCGAATTGTCGCCTTGCCACCGTTATCAAGATGGTGACGGGGCAGGTCACTCTGGGGCCCTAGCCAAGATGCAAACGCTCCTAACGTTTTTATTTTCTATCGCTCAAAATGTATGAGATTACCGTCGACGTGGTTTATCGAACGCACGAGAATGTCATCCCATACATTTTGAGCGATAGAAAAGAAAAACGTTAGGAGCGTTTGCATCTTGGCTTGGTCATCTGTAACGATATCCGTCTCTTGAATACCAATCGATAGTATTTTTAGGTAAGGTCGGTACATTTTTTCTTTAGATATGAAATAAGTGGGGTTAAAAAGTGAGTGAGCGCGGATAAGGTTCAAAAGTGTTGAAACTTTTCATACCACAACTAAGTTTAGCTCTATCAATCAACTCAAATGTATGAACCTGATTCAAACATGACCTTCCGCTTGCAGTATGCCGTGGGCGTGTGAACCACTAGACCTCGAGTACCACGTTACAGCTTCAGGGTAAAGTTTACAGCGGCATTATACGCAGTAACGTGACACGCATCAGAATTCGCCGAATAATATAGATGGCCCTTTGTACGGTCGTTCCTGGTAGTTGTTATTTACAAGTATGCCATATAATAGTGACGTAACATTGAATGAATAAACATAAGATTGAGGAAGATTTTATTGAACCAGCATAAATAAAATATAGTTTGACAAAAATACGATAAATGAGCCCTGTTGGGAGTGAAATTGGCAACATGATCCAATTTTTTACCCTAAACTGCAGCCTTTTGTGGTGGTTGCCACTAGAGAATATTGTAGTAATTAAGTTTATTTATCATAAAGATGTGACAAAACACTATAATTAGATTCCCACACTAAGCGCAGCCTGTATCGTGGCTACTGTGGGTACTGTGTAGATCCAATACCCTATGCCAATTAACGCTTCATCACTTTAGTGACTCCGATTTTAGAGAAGGTTAAGTCGTTCCGTTTTTAAACGAGTTGTCTCTAATATGTCTCTGGAGCCTATTGCACATAAAACAATAGGTACCAGCTTATGTTAAAAGCGGAAACCTCTTTCCAGCAATATGTATTAAAAAGGGACTTCCACTTGTATTACAAGTTACTACAAGCTTTTATGAAACAGGTCCCTAAGTACGGCGGTTAGATTGGTTTTACTCTTGTGTTATAAATCCGCTCCTCATCCTACATATACCGACATAAAAACCGTCAATTAAATATTACGGTTTTAAGGAGCTGATCTGATGATGGAATCGGAAGGCGACAGCAGGATCTCCGGCGGGATGATTTACTTAATCTCGATAAGCTGATAGCTGTCGGCAACAAAAGCTTCTCTCAAAAATTTAAATACACAACAAAACCCGTTGGTTGCTCAAATCGCCATGGCGCCACTTACAAGCACGTATGGCATGCAAATTAAAAAGCAACCACATCAAAAACGAGCTAATGTTTATCCAATTAACTGGCTATTGTGATACGAACGCGATTTGGTTACCCCGCAGGTCGGGGTGTAACAAGTGTCGGAGCCCCCTCCATTCAGCGCATTCATTCAGCGGGTCCCGTCCCGCCACTCCGTGACCGTTCGCCGCGACGCGAGGGCGTATACTGCCCGTTCCCGCGCCACGTCCGCGCGAAATTCAAATTTGGAAAACAAATGCTGTTTTAAAGTTTTTTTTTAATAACAATGGGTGAGCATTCGCTGAACATGGCTGACGATAGCATAGAGCAGCATATCGTTACGTTGTTTGAGAAGTTGGAGTGTTTGCGTAAGGATGGGAGTGAGGAACTGGAAGGAAGAGTGCCGGCTCGTCTGGAGGTGCGGACTCTTTCGTTGTGGAAGGCTGTGGTGGCTGAATGTGCTGCTTCGTTCTTGTACGTGTTTATTGTGTGCGGTGCGGCCGGAGGCGCGGGCGTTGGCGCCTCGGCCTCCGCTGTGCTGCTGTCTACAGCTTTAGCTTCTGGATGTGCCATCGCCACGCTAACGTTATGCTTCGCTAATATTTCTGGTAAGACTAAGTCCTATCCTAGATGTGTAAAAGCTACAGTGAACGACTTCATCTATATACCTATAGACTATGCTATGATAGAACCTTGTCACAGCAAAGGCTTAGGCACTTTACTATACTTTGCCTACCTAGTGGTCTAAGAATCAAGCTAATATTGACCAGTGTTAAGGGTGTCACCCTCATTAAAGCACTCATGTGGCTCCTTGCTTTATTAATATCATGTTATTTCTTAGGGTTCCATCCATACGTCAAAAAAGGGAACCCTCGTCACTCATGTCTGTCTGTGACAGTCGAATTCGGTATTTGAAGACGTTAAAGCTATTAGATACTTTTGTTATTAAGCTGTTAATCAATAAAATAACAAACGGCAACACACCGGAGAATCATTGTTTTACTAAACAAAGGTAAATGCTATCCTACCTCTATAAGCAGATAGGTAGGTAATGAATATGAAAAAAATACAGTCGGTAACAAAAGCTTGACCCAAAATTATATTTTTGACAGCAACTTATTGGCATACCTACCTACCCACCAGATTAAGGAAATTGGTTTAGACCTCGTTTTTTATATCTATCTATATCTATGTTTTTGTTTTTGTTGTTGACATTTTCACCATAGTACGATGTTAAATTTAATCAATGTTAATCGACTGTTTGTTCATACATTTTGGCAACTGTTAATGCTCGTATGGTGAAATTGGTACTTAAGGTTATAGAACCGAAAGACATCTAGGTACAAGCACAACGTCTCGGTTAATCCATACTCCATACTAATGTTATAATTGCGAAAGTGTGTCTGTCTGTTAGATCTTCACGCTTAAACTGCTGAACAGATTTAGATGAATTTCGGTATGGAGATAATTTAAGTCCCGAAGAAGGACAGGATACTTTTTACCACGGAAAATTGTACAGTTCCCAAGGGAGCAATGATAAACGACTTCCACTCGCACAGAGTCGCGGGCAAAATCTAGTATTTACTAGAAAGGAAATCAGTCATTAATTGCAATGCAAAAAAAATAATATCTGAGAACGTATTAATGGCAAGTTGCATTCTGTGAACGCTAATTCGATAACGATTATAGCAACGCGAACGGATAGCATTTACGTCAACTCTATACATTTCCTTTGATTTCGGTAGTCAACGTTCACAGAACGTATCTTGTCAAACTCCACAGGCCTGGGGGTTATTATGACCTGGCTATGCAGTTTATTTTACGGTGAGCGTAAAGGACAGAGCTATGGCAGTTATATAGCTCTGTCCTTTACGCTCACCTTAAAATGAACTGCCTAGCTATGTCATAACAACCCATCAGGCGTAGCCAAGATGCAAACGCTGTTAACGATTCTGTTTTCTATCGACTCGAAAAGTTGATGTCAGCGGTCGACGCGATCTTTCATCAGCTTCCGTCAATCCTATACAATTTGTCGATTTTAAAAATTCGCTAACATATTGGCTATTGCATCAAGGAACGTATCTCACTGAGAGCATTCGCGTGTAATGAGCAATCAGCGCCGAATATTCAAGTGGTGTGGACCACGCTCGGCTCAACGTCGACACAACTCGAATATTACACCCGAATGCTCTCTGTGAGAACGCTCCTTAATGCATCTCGATTCATGACTATGCCCCCAAGCCTTGATCGGTTATTTATCTCCTTCCTAGGAGATAAGGTTGGCTGTAACATTTATTTAACTTTTGGAATAAATCGAGGAACTTTGCCTTCTCACGTAGCTTTTATAACACGGCGGATTCCAACTTTCAGAAGCGTGGGTTTCATAATGAAGGTCATTGTAACCCCGTTTCGAAAGACTTATTATGAAATAACTGGCGATAAATTAATATGCTTCTTTCATTTTAAACAACGTAGTAGAGGATACTTATTCAAGTGTGTGATTTGTTATAATCAGAGGGCGGAATTTCTAATGGCATAAATTTATATATCATAGGGATAGAACAAAGTAGGTATTTTATCGACTATCGACAAGTAGTTCTGGTTCACGTAGCACAAGATCTTTTATCAAATAGAATTATACCTCCTATCGATACATCACATTTAGCAAAATAATTTTCCAATATTAACAATGCCCTCTAGTAGCGGTCTTTTAGATTAATATAGTTTTTTGGTAAATGTAGGTGTAGTTTTCATTATTATTGTATAGTTCTATGTCTTAGATTCAGCTTTATTTTCATTAGTTATGTACCGCTAGTAAAGACATGTGTTTTAGACAAAAACAACATAATATTTACAAATTAAATCCTAAAACTTCACGTATTGTTGAAAACAATAACTAAATGCGAATCAATAATGACATTTACATTTTAATATAAAAGTTAAACTAAAATAACAAAGAGATTAGTGATTACACAATATCGATAACAGAAAAAGTCGATAAAGCAAAATGCTCTGTCCCTATGACAATTAAATTTTTGCCATGAGAAATTCCGCCCTCTAGTTATAATTAACACAAAGGCTTATCCTACTAGGCAAAATCGTATTGCTTTTGGAATGCTATCGTATTGTCAACGTTATAGGTACTTAATAGCTCTTATTTACTTGACAGTAATGGCGGCCTAATTAAAAGCAATACGATAACTAACATGTCAAATGCAATATAGTTTTGCCGAGTAGAATAGAGCCAAGTCTTCCGGGTAGAGTCGGTTAGATTACTAGAGTTTGGCTAATGAAAGATGAGAATGAAAAATTCACTTACGCGGCAACACTATAATATAGTGTCATATGTATATTATGTCATTACCATAGATTTTGACAATCAGTGTTGCCGCGTAAGTGAATTTTTCATTCTCATCTTTGATTTGCCTGACTCTATAAGAGCGTATGAAAGCGAGTAAAGAGTAACGTACAAATCCAAACGTTTTTTTATGTGCTTGCACTGTACCTCATACAGGCACTTGGTAGATATATGTCAAATATTTTAGTTGCATCTCTTTCATTCGGTAGGTACGAGTATGTCAAATGTTAGAGATGAAAGTTAAATATTTGGCAAACATGGCCAAGTGAAGTACGTACTATGCATGATACAAGTATGTTCAGGAATAGGCTTATTCAGAATCTTTTCTATGTTAACGCTAACTTCACTGCCATATAGTACATCCACAGAGGCGTTCCCGAAATGATTCCGATACCACCGCAATTTTTACCTGCGTATTAAACCGTATACATATAAATCTTAATAGTGATTGTTGCGTAAGTTATAGGTGCCAATACAATGACGATTCTAGAAAAAAACACGCAGTAATATCAAATCGTTTGTTAAAGGATGCCAGTAGGAATTGCCGTCTATTGTGCTGACCCACACGTCAATGATTCGACGAGTAGGGACGTAAAGACGAGCGGAGGATAGCCCAATAACGAGTGCGGCAGAGATAAACCATAACTAACCATTTTTCTATACTAATTAATTACTATATTTAATGCAAAAGTAACTCTGTTGGTTACGCTTTCACGTATAAACCGCTACACCGATTTTATAAAACTTGGTATGGCGAGATACTTTGAGTCCCGGGGAGCAACATATGACACATTTTATCTCGAAAAAATCGACGGTCCTTGGGGGAATAGCGAAAAACGACTTCTACGTGGACGGAGAAGCGGAAAACCGCTATCCTTTTTAGGGGTTCCGTACCAAAGGGTAAAAACGGGACCCTATTACTAAGACTCCACTGTCTGTCTGTCACCAGGCTGTAATCTCATGAACCGTGATAGCCATCATCATCATCATCATCATAAAATATAAAAATAGAATATAATTAACATATAAGGGGGGGCTCCCATACAACAAACGTGTTTTTTTTGCCTTTTTTTGCTCGATATTAATAACGGCAACATGTAGACTAATATACCTACCTACTTTGTGTCTAAACTCTTCGTGCGCAAGTCCGACTCGCACTTGGGCGGTTTTTTTTATTATTTAGGATTTCACTCCTTGTATCAACAAGGTGTATTTCGCCAATTTCGAGTTTTAGACAATAACCATGAACTTATTAAAGAAACAAGGGTGAATTGCAAAAATATTGTACATAAGTAGTTAAGGACCTAATTGATGTCCGTGTTTAATTGAAACAAATATGTTTTCCTTTGTGTAACGAAGATTAACCATACGATTGTGTGGCTAATTTTTGTTACACAAAGGAAAAAAAAATGTTTCTATTAAGCTTTGACATCAATTAGGTCCTTAACTATGTACCTACAATATTTTTGCAATTCACCCACAAGTCCGTGGATAGGTATCACACGCGACGACAATTTGTTCAGTTAAAGAGTATTTATTGTTGTTGCCTAAACAGAAGCACATGGTTAGCTCCATACGCTTCTGCCAAGTCCACAGTTGACCTTAATAAGTAAATAACTTCGTAGATCGCGGTCATATGACCTATAGACAAAGGAAGATAAGAAGTCAATCGTGACACTAGTTATCGCAGTACAATTTATGACCTATTCCCGTGTTTGAGGTTACAATTTGTAATAATTATTTCTTATTTTCCTTTTACTATAGCTTCGATTCCATCGGGAAAGAGCTGAGGTCAGTGTAAAACCGAATACTACCTAGATTGTAATTAAAATGATCCCAGTGGCAGACTTTTTCGTAGATTCAAACGCCTATCATACTCGCATGCAAGGCGCGGAGGTGATATAAATAAGTGATTAATCACTTAAATTACTGACCGTAACCGCAAGGCTTGCACCTATAATGTAGTGGTGTCCACTTGTTTTACAGAAACTCATTTTACAGAATGCATCACTTCGCAGAATTTTCGTTTCATCAAAAGCTAATTTCTGCTGAAACCTTAATGTTTTCAGATTATCTTAAGCATGAGTTACGTAGGTTAGGTTAAGTCAGACCTGTGTCCACCAAAAAATAATATGAAAGCAGTAAATTAGCTTCTTATGAAATGAAAATTCTGCTAAGTGATACATTCTATGAAATGAGTTTCTGTCAAACAGTGTACCTACAACCATATGTAGTATTTATCAAAAGTAAAAGAAACAAGTGTTATGCGCGTTTATATGAGCTGTCACAGGGGTCATTCTACATTGAACCAACTATAGTGGCGAATAAGAGGCGTGCTCGTCTGATTTTTAATACGTACTTACCAATTGATCGTTCCCAATCAAAGTAGGTACATTGATTAGTTACTACAAGTTTAAATAATGCACGTACAAAATGTGTCATAGTTCATTGTGAAGTGACCTAATTTGCCCGCAGTTTTAATATAGAGATGGAGCATTTCAATTTGATGTCTGTTTTTAATTAAGCGAGGCGAGACTATACAAATGCATCGTAAATTCGACTAAAAGAACAAAGAACAGCATAATAATAAACTTAGGCGAACGATTACTGCGTTCATTATCCTCGAGATAGCTCCGCGTATAAATAACTGAAACCTGAAACCCGCCCGTCTAGTTTCCTTACCAGGATCGCACAAATTGTGAGAAAGGTTCGACCACGTGTACCTGCTGTTTTTATTTTTAAATTTAAAATGCAAGGTGCGACTGCATTCGGCCGTTAGTGATCTAGGGCCGCCCTGAGGCCAATTAAGGCGCTCCAACACTGCTCTATTATTTATTTCCACTTGATAGTTGACTATTATAACCCTAACCATATATTCGTCGGTGATCATCTAACGCGAGGGACGCGGACATTAGACAGAGAACGGTATAATTGTGTTTCAGGGAAACGCATACTGTGTCCTCTTGTTTGCCTCTACTCGTCGAATATGTGGAGGCATTTATATTATCTGTGGTCGGGTCGACCGCTCGGATGAGTTACGTTTACCGCCCGACTCGTAACGTGCAGATGTTCACAATTACCACACTTTTTACAAGGGTCGGGCGAAAGTAACGAAGGACCCGTAAAATGTAATGTTAATCAAGCAATAATAAACCTTTTGTCATCGTGGTAACATCCTTACCATGTATCTTAGACTGGGCTCTGGTGGTTTTTTCAACTTATAGAGCGAATTCGAACTTCCTTCAAGGACCTAGCTAGGGATAACATCTCTGTAATTTTTAAAAGCGAGATGTAGGCATATCCATATATCTTCGAAGTTTGTGTAACGAATTAACATTCCAGTCGGACAAAGCAGAATTTGTGTAATCTGAAATTAGGATTACGAGTTCCGGTCGCCAATTTAAATGAATTCCGTTTGTTAAATATTAAACAGGTATTACGCATTGTTTGAAATTGCGGCTCGGAAAAATCCGATGCGAATTTCGAAGGAATCTGCGGTTTGTTAATTAATTTATTCTTTTTATTTTCGATGTAACTTAAGCCGATTGTTTTGTGCCAATAACTTTCTTCTTACAAAAGGCATGCTTTCCAAATCTGTCAGCACGCATTGTAATATTGTCGTCTATATACGTTTAAAATATCTACATACTACATACATAACATCACGCTTCAATTCCCAGAGTGGGGTACACAGAGTTACAGAAATACCAACAACTCTAAAAAGACTTGTTGGTAACTTTGTAACCACATTTTTTGCACAGACAGGCTAAGATGTTTACCAGTGTATTAGTGACAGGTTGCAAGCGTATCGCCTAACAGTACTACAAGCCTTTATTCCCTTTTTAAATATCTAATTATATTGATGATATCTTGTACCTGTTATTTACAAATATAATACTCTATTCTATTTTATCTCGTTTTTCGAAATCGGGTAATCCGATCAGCCTCTAAGGTTAGATTCTTTATGCAAAGAATCTAACATATTTATGTTACATAGAAGTCAAAAATATTATCATTCATCTTCGGCAGAGTGGTAAGTATAAAAACTGGGCAAAAACACACGAATAAATAAATCAATTTTCCAGTTATTTTACCAAATACCTATTCTACTCTTTTCCACAATTAAGTACTTTATGACGTGTTTCGCTTCTTGATGTGTTTTTAAGACACAACGCTTGCGGCGTTCATTTTCGTTTAAAAATGGCGCTTTGGGTCAATAGGAAGTAATTTTCGCAACGACTTCTAAGAACAAGATGTATTATTTCCCGAACGATCTTATGAAAGCCCCCCTCTTCGGAAATGATTTAAGAGATATAATAAGACCAGTCAGTATAAATCATCCAATTTAATCAAAGTAGTAGGTTAATGCTTTCCATATTTCACCATAATTTCTGTAAGGAAACCAATCGTGCGACCCTTTATTGATAACCTAATAAATACCAATAAAAGTCAATGAACTATATTAAGAATTTCGCAACTCCCCCAAAGTTTGTTTGGCCTTTCTCCCCAACCATAAAATAACTCTTTACATAGAAGTGAGTTATTATCTCGATAGAGCACCACACGTGTTGCGTCCCTGCACCCTTTGTCCCCTTAAGTTTATTTTATAATGGCGATCGTGGACAATGACATTTTAAATTATATCATATTACAATGACACGGAGATGCGCGCCCACAATATCGCGCTAATTCTCGCTTGGAGTAATGTTCGCGACTTAGGCGTGATGAATTTATAGAATAGCCGCCGCCCTAATTTGCTAATGGGGGCAGTGGACAGCCCTATTTTCAGCGGGAGTTTAACCGATGCATACCGTGCAGGCTTTATCTCCACTACTTATTATGAATTCTCGTTCATTTACGGGTGATATAAATGCTCTCGCATTTCAATTCAGCCGCTACCCTGATAGACGCGGTCTAGTTTGATCCGACCTTTGTGATGCATTTTAATGAAGCTTCCCTTTCACTGCGCTCTGGTTTGGCTCTGGTTTACCTTTTTTAAAGGACAATTTGAATGTGCTGGCAGGAAGTACCTGCCCAGAACATGTTTAAGACGGCTGTTGTGTTCTTTGTGAGCCAGTTTTATTTATTACGGCTCATTTGCGCTGTCTAAAGGATTTTTTTCACCGGACTAATTAATAAATAAATAAATAAATATCAGGGGACAATCTCACACAAATTGACCTAGTCCCAAACTAAGCTCTAGGCTTGTAATATGGGTACTAGACAACGATAAACATACTTAGATAGAGAAATACATACTTAAATATATATAGAAAACATCCAAGACTCAGGAACAAATATTCGCGCTCATCACACAAATATCTGCCCTTACCGGGATTAGAACCCAGGACCGCTGGCTTCGGAGGCAGAGTCACTCCCAACTAGGCCAACGTGTCGTCAAAATTCTGTCATAAAACGTGCCTCATTAAATACTGAAATCTAGCTCCATTTTATGGAATTTCTCGAGTTCAGTATGTGGGCCTTGTGGACACTATTCCGAGCACGGCACCCCGTTAGCGGCAAATGCTAAAATCGTCCGGCTCGGGCGCATTTGTGATTCAGATCGTCCTACCCCTATTACGAGTATAGTAACCTTTTACCTGAGTATATTTTAAAAACACCGACGACACGAAATGTGCGCGGCATTTACAATTTCGACGGAAGTTTTACATTGAAAAGGTTGTTGTCTAATTTTTACCTGTACAAAACGGTTCATTTTATCAAATTTAACTTCATCGATTGTATCATTTTATCGAATTTAATTTCAGCGAACGCTATTTTCTGCTGAGACCATAATGTTTTCAGGATATCTTAAACATTAATTACGTAGGTTAGGTTAGGTTAGGAATGCCTTTTGATGAAATTCGAACTCTAGGTAATGATACGTTCGCTGTAATGTCTTTTGATAAAATAATAGGTAGGAGCCGGTTCTTCTTTTCTGCATATAAAATTGACTCTATTTTTATCCGACTGCGCGACGCAAAGGAGGCTAATGTGTTTCACAACCTGTATGTTTGTTTCTTTGTGGCGCTCTAAAAACTAATCGCGTAGTCCGATTTTGATGATTCTTATGTCAATCGACTTGTCTTATTCTGGTGAGTGTCACGAAAGATATGACAGAAATCAAAATTCAACATGGCCGCAACCAGACGCCATATTGTAAAATTGAAAAAAAATCGACCAAGGGATTCAAAGAAAAATGATGAAAGTAACCTGAAGATTAGGATTTATAGCGATTTATAGTTGTTTAGCAACCATAACGTTTTTGACATAATATTGTCAACGTTTTGATAACTCTTATGTCATTTACAATAATGGCGTCGGTTCGAAACGGTTCTAAAACACTTCAAACTGGATATCGTTATAATGCAATAGAATACAGGCCCAGTATGCATGTACCACTTGTGTCACTGGGTACTGAAAACAAAAAACAATATGGCTGAATACAAAATATAGAAATAGTAAATATACACGACATAATCAAAACATGCAATCAGTTTTAAAATTTACTATTTTGAAGATTCGTACCACTGATTTTGTTAAGGGTGTATCGGATAAATTTTAATTCGTCCCGTCCACCCACGCGGACAGCGCAGATTAGGGATTTACAGGATTTATTACTTTGTGCGAATAAACATTGGAGCCTTGTTAAACAAAATCAGGACCCACTAATTAGTCACTAATAATTAATTTATAAAGAACTAAAAGTACCGTATGTACTTTTAGTTCTTTATAAATTAATTATGAAGTAATTAGCAGTTTCTTTGTCGGTATACAATATTCTAATTTAATACGCAATGAAATGAAATATTCAAAAGCTCTATACCTACCTATTTCAGGGTTTAGTCAGTATGGTGTCAAATTAAATAAATGGGTCATACACAGATTTAGGTTACCGTCTTTCCTGTGGACACACCGAAAGTTAACATTTTAAAGGCCTAATTTTCTGGCTAAGCCCATTTCCGCAAAAACGCCGTCAGGACTGCTTTAGACCTATCATATAAAAACATAACTTATATGCACACAAGCTTTTAACTATTGACCACAGGAGAGACAACTTTTGTTTTTAAGAGTATGTGTATAACCCAAATAGAATAGCTTTGTACAAACCTTTGAAACAAATATCGATATATTTTGAAGAAGAAAATTTTTTGCTGTTATATTTAATTCACCTAACCTAGGACACTTGCCCTTTTAATATGGTTTAGTAGATATGGTCAAAAAAAGGCTTTTCCTTTTTTCAGGCGCATCCTTTTTTTATATTAATAAGCAAAAACTGAACATGAATTTATTCCCTCATTTTGTCATGCTTTAAGTAAAAGGATAAAAACTCGCTAAATGCAGAATGTGACAATAACAAAACTGTTTTCACTACTCTCGCTTTAAAATAAATCACTAAAGTGATGCATTTTGACGACACGCTAGCTTAGTTGGTAGTGACCCTGCCTTCGAAGCTAGGGGTCCTGGTCAAATCCCGGTAAGGGCAGATATATCCGTGTGATGAGCACGAGTATTTGTTCCTGAGTCTTGGATGTTTTCTATGTATTTAAGTATACATATATTTCTCTATATAAGTAAGTGTATCGTTGTCTTGTACCCATAGTACAAGCGTAAAGCTTAGTTTGCGACTAGGTCAATTTGTGTGACATTGTCCTGTGACATATGTCGATGCTGGAAAGGACGAGGCATCAACATCAATGGCGAGTACATCACTCACCTTCGATTTGCTGACGATATCGTAGTCATGGCTGAGACCATGGAGGAACTCAGTGCAATGCTCGCTGACCTCAGTAGAGTTTCCGACCAAGTTGGCCTGAGAATGAACATGGACAAGACGAAAGTCATGTCCAATGTCCATGTCGCGACAACTCCCGTGATGGTCGGAGGCTCTGCGCTCGAAGTTGTTGACGACTATGTTTACCTGGGACAAACGGTCCAGTTAGGTAAGTCCAACTTTGAGAAAGAGGTCACTCGTCGAATCCGACTCGGCTGGGCAGCGTTCGGGAAGCTTCGCAGCATCTTTTCGTCCAAATTACCGCAGTGTTTGAAGTCAAAAGTCTTTGACCAGTGTGTGTTGCCGGTGATGACTTACGGATCTGAGACGTGGGCGCTAACAATGGGCCTTATAAGGAAGCTCAAAGTCACTCAGAGGGCTATGGAGAGAGCTATGCTCGGGGTTTCTCTGCGTGATAAAATCAGAAATGATGATATCCGCAGTAGAACTAAGGTTACCGACATAGCCCGAAGAATAGCTAAACTTAAGTGGCAGTGGGCGGGGCACATTGCTCGCAGGACTGATGACCGATGGAGTCAGAAGGTTCTTGAGTGGCGTCCACGGACCGGGAGACGAGCTGTAGGTAGGCCTCCAACAAGATGGAGCGACGACCTTGTAAAAATCGCGGGAACGCGGTGGATGCGAAAAGCACAAGACCGGTCTGAATGGAGAGCCTTGGGGGAGGCCTATGTCCAGCAGTGGACGTCTTTCGGCTGATATGATGATGATGATGAAGTATACATATATTTCTCTATATAAGTAAGTTTATCGTTGTCTTGTACCCATAGTACAAGCGTAGAGCTTAGTTTGCGACTAGGTCAATTTGTGTGACATTGTCCTGTGACATATGTCGATGCGACTTATGTCGATGTATGGAGACAACCGTTTTTCAACGGCAAAGTCAAGTTCGTCCCTCAATACAATTTTACATTCTTATAAGTTTGTACGGAACCCTCGGTGCGCGAGTCTGACTCGCACTTGACTGGCTTTTTCAAAGTATGTTCGCTATTGAGATGTAACTTACTTGCATTTAGGACACGTGTCGAAGTACGCCAGATGACACAGATACAGACACGGGCAGGAGTGGATCACGTCATGACGTGTCGATCGGTACGTCCCCAGCCCGCACCTCGCCGTGTGAGCACATCCTAGATCGTCCACATTTAGCGTAACATGTCCTGGGCCTCTATTCAGGTGCGTTAAAACGATATCGTGTTTGACACGTTTAAGAATCGTTTATGTCACAGTCGCCATTATTGTAAATGACATAAGAGTTTTCAAAACGTTGACAATACGGAAACAGGTCAAAAACGATATCGTTATAACGCAGTTGAATAGAGGCCCTGTAGTGATGCCACGTGTCCGGTCCGTCGTTCGACACCATAAGTCCACACTTGTAACATTTCATCGTACACGGTTTGTGACCGTGTCAGCACAACCTAGATCGTCCACATTTAGCGTAACATTTCCTGTAGCGATGTCACACGTAGTCCGGTCCATCGTCATGTAACAAGTGTGGATGTATCTTAATGGGTAACTCATCGCTTCATCGAATTTCACTTCATCGAGTGTATCATTTCATCGATTTTCATTTCATCGAACGCTATTTTCTGCTGAAAACATAATGTTTTCAGGGTATCTTAAACATTAGTTACGTAGGTTAGGTTAGGTTAGATGTTTAAGATACCCTGAGATCTTAATGATGTGTATGCGCACTTGCGCAGGTGCCCACATCAACCCGGCGGTGTCGGCGGCGCTGTGCCTGCGCCGGCGCGTGTCGCCGCTGCGCGCGCTGCTGTACGTCGCGGCGCAGTGCGGCGGAGCCATCGCCGGCGCAGCCGCCATATTCGGGTAAGTCAATACTTACGGCATTGATTATTAAACAACCATGTAATAAAGCGGCTAACTGTGTAGTAATAGTTGAAGCATTTTAGATTGAATGTAGTTACAAATAGAGTATAAAATGCTTTGACTACAGTTACTAAATTGCAGTTTGCCGCCCTCTTTAGTTTAACGGCAGTGTGAGTCGATGTTTGAAAAGCGAGTGCTCGAAATTAGAAGATTAAATTTCATGCGAAAGAACCTCGAACTTTAAATGTACGATTTTGCCGTTTCAAGCTCGTTGGAGAACGAAACTTTTCATTCTCAAAAATCTCACTGCTGCTTCTTCAACCGAACAGAAATTAAGGTCCAAAAGGGCTTTATTCGTTTTTTTTTTAAACCATGGGGTTTCTGCGCTTTTAACATCGCCTAAATTGATAGAAGAACTAAATGATACTCGTATTTATTTTTATTTGATTTATTGACTGGTTTTTTGCTCTCGTAAATAAATTGGTACACTTTTACTTTTTTACTCAATGCAAATGAAAGAGATCCCTTAAATGGATAAATTCACCTGTTTACGTCTTTTTCATATTAATTGTAATGTTCTTGGTAAAATGAAGTTTTTACATACATTTTGCTTGGCGAAGACCAAAGATAAATCTTGAAAGCGGGAAAAGGCTATAAGAACACAGCTAAGGTTTGGCGAAATTGGGAGTGTTCGAAGAAAGTTTTAAATCAACAAAAGCATGCTAAAACTTTACCAAATTGCTTCCAGAAAGGTACATATTTAAATTTCAACAAACGCAGGATGAAGTTATATGTACAGAAACGAATAAATACAACTTCTAGGAATAGACCTCCGAGCGATACGGTGAGGGTGTAGTATATTGGTAACTAGCGACCCGCCTCGCTTCGCTCCGGATTAAAGTATTATACATATAAACGTTCCTCTTCAATCACTCTATCTATTAAAAAAAACCGCATCAAAATCCGTTGCATAGTTTTAAAGATTTAAGCATACATAGGGATATAGGGACAGAAAAAGCGACTTTGTTTTATACTGTGTAGCGAAGAGAACATAACATTAATTGATTCAGTTAAAAATTGACGCGCGTACATACGCTGCGAAAAGCGAATCACAAGTATTCTGTAACACACGTATATAAACCGGAACGTAATATTTAGGTATTTATTTATTTAATTAGACACACCAACAATATACATGGCTTACGTTTTGTAAGAATAAATTACATGGATGTTCTGGACGAGCCTGTACATCAATTACAGGTGTGCAACAGCATTCACCAAAACAGTAATTCTTAATAGGTAATTCTAATCAGCTAAAGTTATGTAAGCTAAGTTACATAACAACCTTCCGTACAAAATTATCGTACTGATGGTAAAAACTGCATCTGTACTATATTTAGCATCCGTTGCGTGGTTTAGAAGAAATTAGCGGTACTCGTATATCTGATGTATACAGCTGACGCGGAAAGCGACTTTTTATACTATGTAGAGATGTTTACACAAACGTGTACACGCAGAGGATATGCAAAAGTTCATAACACATTAGCATGATGTTATGATAGCTATATTAAAAAGGTTACAGTCAAAAATAGCTTTTTCGGGACTACTATTTTTTGCAGTAATTTACTCGGTTTGCTCTAAGAACGTTTCCCAAACATATCATTTGGGCAAACGCTTACTTTTTCAAAACTGTAAACGTTTCAGATTTTTTGTAAAACTACTAACCTAACCTAACCTAACCTATAGAGTTCTACACGATGGTCCTGAAATAAATCCAGAAATGTTTACAGTTTCGGAAAAAATAGCGTTTGCCCAAAAGATGTTTTTGGGAAATTAATCAGTTTGTGTAACGTTTTTGTGCGAAACGTCAAAGCACCCATTAACTCCTTACCAAGACCACCATAATGAGTCCAAACTCGGTGGGTCTACGTCAAGTTTGGCGGAAATCCTGTCACCACCTCCGACTCCTGGGAATGAAGGCGTGATGTTATGTAGAAAACAAAATCGTTAGCTGCGTAAGCAGGCTAGGCCTCCTGTCTCTATTCCTAAATGATTATTATAACACTTAGCTAAGTGTTACCGGAGAACCCGGCCGTAATCCCGCCTGAGCCTGCAAGATACCTAACTTTCAAACTAACACTCCAGGCTTCCGCAGTTTGCCATAATAACGCGATTTCTAGAGCACAATACAAACTTCAATTGCCGGCTTAGTTCGTCCGAATTGCACTTGCAACAATGTTTCTTTACTGTTTCGCTTCGTTCGCCGAGCTCTTTGTACCGGACGTGATTTAATGGACAATTAGGACTTTGGGTTGTTTATAAATATTATTGAGAGAAGTGCTGCGAGGGTGCTGCAAAAAGGCCAGACTTTGATGACTTTTGTGATTGTGAAGTGTTTTTGTTTATGTTGAGGAAAGACTATGTTAATAGTATCTACGTAGTATTTGTCGGGCTGATAAGGTGCATTCTGCGAATGTTAATGACTGCAAGGATTAAATTATACTTGCGTATGCATACGATTGATGCAAGTCGTGCGTTTGACTACAAGGCTTTCCCTATAGATATAAATAAATATGTACGTACACCAACAAATACCTATGAATAACGTTACATATTGTCAGTACTTTGAAAAAACCTCGTATCTCAAATTTCGTGATGTGCGATTTTAAACTTAAACATGACAAGAAGTAGGTTTAAAATCGTACATAACGAAATATGAGATACGAGGTTTTTTCAAAGTAGTGACGTTTATGTCAATTCTTTGTACTTATATATTTTGACAGATTCAACAATTTCAAGTTGTAACTTGTTGCTTTAAGACACAGGTTAGTGTAGCAGTTCAAGCATGACGTTGAAGTGACAAAGGACTAAAGTGTACTGCTACTTAGGTATAAGGCCGACTAGCACTACCTTCATCGACCAATGTGAATGTCAGAGTTGTTTAACAAATTAGTTCCATTTTGAACCACCATAAGTTTTTCTTTTACCACTTTCTAAAACTAGTTTTATTTCGTTTCCACTACTATTACCGTACCTTTACAACCTGATTTTAGTTACATTCATCCCTATTCTAAGATAACTCCATAATTATACACATTACTGTACTCGTGGTGGCTCACGTAGAGATGCAAATATTGCTAATGCAGCTGTGCGATTCCAGAATTGAAGCCGCAGCCATCTTGAAGACATTAGGGCTATCACGTTTCACTTTGAGTTGCATGATACAGGGGATGTGCTAATGACGATATGCATTTAATTGGATGGAAGTGTTGGCAGTAGTATAGAATAATAATAGTAGGTATACTAATTACTACGTACAATTTACCTGAAATTCACTTACACGAGACTTTTGTTTTTATTTCATGCAAAAAATCGAGTATGGTATTTGATTAGAGGTTTGTGTCGTGAAAGTTCATAGAATTACTTCGTGCAATACGTACAATAAAAATATACACTCAGAATTTATAATAAGGAGCTGACTTGTCCATCTACATCCCCATTTCGTTAAATACTGTGGCCTTAGCCCTGTAAAAAAGGAATACCGTTTATTACAAGGCTTCAATCTTTTCAATCTTCTGCAGTTAAAGTGGAAACCGGGCAAGAGCATGTCGGACCATGCTCAGTGTAAAGTTCCGACGCCGTGAAGTACCTACTAAAAACTTAAAAAGATCAAAAAGTAATGACTAATTTTCTATTTGAAGTCATTTGGTGCTTTCCTAGATGATTTTAGTAGGTATTAACACTTGAATCGCCTTTATCTCAACTATCTCAAGAGCCAATGACGTCTACTTAGTCGTGATAGTTTTCCTTTTAAATTCCTTATACCATGAGCATACATTTCAGATTGTTAAAATTTGTAGTTTTGTCTTTAGGGATACTTCACTTTAACAAAAATTTGCGCTTTAAAGCTTAAAATTTCATAAACGGATGCCTTAATCGAAAAAATGTTTTCACAAACCCGTAACATTGAAAGACCTATCCAATGAAACCCCAACTTTGGGACAGACGAGAAAAGAAAATACACCCCCACGATACGTGTAGGTAAACGAAAAGATTTTATTTAACCTCTGAGCCCCTAGCCAAGGTGGATTCACTAACTAGCGATTCGATTCGTTTGGTTTTAAACCAATCGCATCACTAGTAGATCACGTGATCACGTGAATGACGTGATCTACCAGTGACGTGAATGGTTTAAAAACAAAACGAATCTAATCGCTAGTTAGCGTACGCATCTTGGCTAGGGCCTCTGTATATTTATATTCACGCCAAATTACAGCTTTTTAGTACTAAGAGTCTCTGAGCTAAGCTGAGGACGCACGGACGTACGGGCGGACATGTCGAAACTATGTATAAGGGTTCTAGTTAGTCCTTAGTTTTCTGCAGTTAAAGTGAAAAAGGGTATTTAGTCTTCTGCAGTTAAAATGAAAAAGGGAATTCGTTTTCTGCAGTTAAAGTAAAAAAAGTTCGTCTTATGCAGATAAAGTGAAAAGTGTATTAGTCTTCTGCAGTTATAGTGAAAAGGGTAGGTGTTAAGTCTACACTATGACCTATTAGAGGGTGCGTAACTAACGGTCGATATAAAAATATTTTCTATAATATCAGTCGATATAACGCTCATTTCATATAAGTATTGAATCATATAACAACATTTAATATATTTAAATATGATATAATTATCATTTTATATAACGATCATTTATTCTAAAAATATTTTATATAACATACATTAAGTATAATGCATATTTACTATAATCAACTTATGATATAAAGTTAATTTCATATAAAGTATAGTTGGTTTAAAAAAATACTGTCTATACTAACTCGTACCACAAGGGTCGGTTTGTTAGTTACCTATTGTGACCCTACAGAGTGGTAACTCCTAGGTCTCAACTAATAAATAGGTTAGGTTAGGTTAGAATTGTGTCAAGGCGCGAAGCGCCATAACTACGCGAAATAGGAGCTCCGCAAAGCGGAGCTCCGTCGACTTTGCCTCACGGTCAGCGTTGTACCAAAAAATATACCACATGATAGTTATACAAAATGATTTTTATACAAAATGATGATTATACCAAATGATGTTTATAATAAATAAACGATATACCAAATGATAATTATAGTAAGTAAAAATAGATATTTTGATAATATAACAATCGTTTATTATATAAAACGAGTGCTTATATGCTTTAAAATTATATCAAATGTTATTATATCAAATGAAATTATATGAATTGTTTTTATACCGATCATTACACACCCCCTATTAGATACCCCTGACAATTATGAGGAGTGTTATAAGTTTAACGTTTGTATTTGTTTAGGTGTGTATGTGTGTTTGTGAATCTGTGTGTCTGCCTGTGGCGTCGTATCTCCCAAACGGATGGATCGATTTAAAGAATTCTTTTTTAATCGGGATGGTGCCTAGCAAGATTGAATGAAAATCGATAGGCCCGATTAAAAGATATGCTAGCTCTGAAAGAAGGGGTCGGTCGAGATTATATCGAGGGGTTTTTATTTATTTAATAGATATTTATTACACGCTCTATTTGACGACACGCTAGCCTAGTTGATAGTGACCCTGCCTTCGAAGCTAGGGTGCCTGGGTTCAAATCCCGGTAAGGGCAGATATTTGTGTGATGAGCACGAGTATTTGTTCCTGAGTCTTGGTTCTTTTCTATGTATTTAAGTATGTATTTTTCTATATAAGTATGTTTACCGTTGTCTAGTACCCATAGTACAAGCCTAGAGCTTAGTTTGGGACTAGGTTAATTCGTGTGAGATTGTCCGCTGATATTTATTTATTATTAATACGAGCTAAGTAGACATATCCATTTTTTAAAGGGCTACATATATGATAGCACGTATCGTAGACTTAAATTTCTTGTCTGTTGCTCCATTATTATCTGCCTGATAAATTATTTCAAGCGTAATAAAATTGATAGCAAAATAAAAAAGTCTCGAGTGAAAATGTTCGCGCCGAAAACTGGGGCGCGCGCCGGGGCACTACATAGTTAAAAGTTGTCAAGCCGAAGTTATAATTCAAAATAAAAATGGTTCTCACATTTCTGCACTTCATAATAATAAACAAGCTCCGGCTAGCTAATTGGGACTAATTACTTTCCCTGATAATGGATATTATTTCAAAAATATTGGCCAATAGAATGAACATAATAAACATCTTAGCCTGATTGTGCAAAGTGTAGTTACAGAATTTATCAACAATTTTAGAGTTGTTGGTATTCTGTAGTTCTGCCTACCCCACTCTGGGAATGAAGGTGTGATGTTATGTATGTATTGGCGAATGATTAAAACAAATATTCGTATACTTAAGACTCCTACGGTCAAAGTGTTCTAACAGTTTTGCTGGGCGTTTGTTATTATTGTACCATGTTTTTTGTTTTCAAACAAATAATAATAAATAACCGAATGCGCAACCCATCGTAGACCAAACAAAGAAAAACTCGCTGTATATTCAGGGTTGATCCTATAGTGTAAATTCTAAATAATATACATATCATGATATTAGCAATCAATCATATTTTTAGAAAAGAGGTCTTGTATACTTGTAAGCGTTTTGGATGCCCACGGAACTCCCTAATGTAGGTAGATACATCACAGTTTTTTAATGATTATTTACTAAATACATATAATTCACGGCATTCATTACAATGAATACGTACCTTACTTATTCCGACCTAAAGTTAATTAAGAATTTATATTAAGTATTATAAAAAAAAAGGCTTCAAACAAGGAAATGTGATGGCAACTTCAAAAATAAAGTCTAAAAGTAGAAAATGAGACTTCAGATTTTTAATTAAACTCAAGTACCGTAAACTCGGGTTATTTTAGCCCTAGGTAACATTGCCCACCCAAAAACCATCTTTAATATTTAATTATTTTGTTAAATGATACATCAGGACTAAGCTACTTATATGGTTCTGAAAATATTTAACCAATTGAAGATGATTACCACTAAAATACTTAGGGCCGTGTTCACCAACAATTAATCGGACGGTTAAGTCTTAATCAGCTGTTAATCAATACATCTGACACCCGTTAAACTGCTAATCGTCCGTTTAATTGTTGGTGAACACGGCACTTAAAGTTTTAACCGTTAACTTGGCAGTGTGCACCACAGGATACATACCATAATATTTACTTTTTGTTTTTTTGGATTGATATTTTTTTTATACTGGTTCAAAATCAATGCCAATTTAAGGGTGGGTGGGCAATGTTACCCCCTAGGGCTAAAGTAACCCGAGTTTACGGTACTTAGCATAATTACATAATCAAATATGTTAAAGAAGTTATATGGTAAATTATTGTTTGAAATATACGCGCTTCATCAACAAATTTATAGCCAGCATAATTTATTCTTCAGTCTCTTCGAGTTAAGGAATCGTGACAAGCTGTCGATATAATCGACGTTTATTTAATAAAGAGAATAACAAATCTACATTGTTCACACGTAAATGCTTGATACCCTAAAATCCCAAATTCGACAAACATTTGCCTCGTCCCTTTCTTCCAAACGTGTAGGTAATCACTAAGGAGTGGGAGGAACACAGGTTTCAATGCTTTGAATTATTAGTTCGGTGGGACGGGAACCATCACTTGAGACTGTGTCAGCGGAGCTTCAGTGAGCACATTAACGAAGCCGAATTTAACACAGAATTGTATGTTTTATAAGCTACTAGCTGTCGCCCGCGACTCCATCTGCGTAGAAAAATAAAATATGTAAATCTGGAACAATGTAGCATTCAAATGGTGTTTTTTTAATCACCCGCCAAGCAACAGTTTTCGCATTGTTGTGTTCCGGTGTGGGGATAAGACAACCGGTGAAATTACTAGCGTAGTAGAGGCATTCCATCTTAGTCCTCAGGGTTGGCAACGTATTTGAGGTCTTAGGAGTATAGTCTTGAGAATTCAAATGACTATGGGTCTCAGATTCCACTTACCATGAGGTGGTCTGAGTGCTCGTGTGGCTTGTCATTAACAAAAAAAAAACAGCCCATTATTTTTTGAGTTTATTCGTTACATACACACATACATTCAAATGTTTCCTCTTTATAATATTAGTATAGATGAAGTATTACTTAAAATGTATTATCTGTCAAGGGGTATTTGTACCATTGCCCACACTGTTAACTGTCCATCGGAGACCTTATGCCTTGTGTATTTAATAAGGTCCACCGATGTACAGTTAAGAGTGCTGCTGTTTGTATCATTGAACACTACAATGTGGTCACTGCTTGCGGTAAATTAATGGGTAATATGGAAGTCGCGATCTGGAACAACCCTGCACCGGGTCCTACTACTACTTGCTCTTGATCAATTTTTTATCTTTTTAGGGTTCTATAGTCAAACTAGGAACCCTTACATATAGTTTCGCCATGTCTTTCCATCCGTCCGCAGCCTAGCTCAGAGACTCTTAGTACTAGAAAGCTGTAACTTGGCATGAATATACATATTAGTCACGATAACAAAGTGGTAAAATAAAATCTTGAAATAAATATATTTTTAGTGTACCTCCCCTACAGGTAATGTGGGGATATAATTATTTTTTCTCGTCTACCCTATAGTGTGGGGTGTCGATGGATAGGTCTTTGAAGAAAGTTTCGGGTTTGTAAAAACATTTTTCGATCAGGGATCCGTTAATGAAATATTAAGCTTTAAAGCGCTAATTTTTGTTAGAATCAAATTTCCCCCCTCTAGAGCCAAAACTACAAATACTAAAAATCTAAAATGAAAGAGCATATATTTTATTTTATTTTATTTTATTTATTGGAGAAAAAAACAGATATAGACAATATACAGAATTCAGATAATATGCCAAAGAGAAATAATAAAGTCTAAATCCTAATACAATTCTCACTAAGACATAATAGCGAGAGATGAAGGTAGCGGTTAAGTACAGCTGTTACATAGTTAGGTAATATATGTTGAAGAAGAACATTGATATAGATCGGCGGCAGACTAGAGACAGGCTAAATATTTCTAACACATCATACCAAACACATTGATGATTGATGAAACACAGGCAAAATTATAACGAATTTTAAAGGAAAACTATCACGACTAAGTAGACATCATTGGTTCTTGAGATACAGGCTATTAAAGTGTTTATACCTACTAAAGCCAAATGACTTTAAATAGAAAATTAGTTATTACATTTTGTTTCTTATGTTTGTAGTACTTAACGGCTTCGGAACCCTACACTGAGCATGCTCCGACATGCTCTTGCCCGGTTTTATCTTTAACTAGAGGACGCCCGGTACTCCCCGTATTACCCCTTAGCGGATGAATTTCCAAAAATCCTTTCTTGTTGCACCCCTAGGATATCAAAGGAATATTCCCTTCAAGTTTAAGGTCCCTAGGTCTAGCGGTTTCGGCTGTGCGTTGTCCGTCAGTTAGTCATGGTACTGCTTTAAATAGGTATTGAGATGTAATTATACCTATTTTAGAAGCAAATACATTTTAACAATTATTACATCCGTAACCGCCACAATGGATTTTATGTAATTTTTTTAAATAACTTAGATTTAACATGTACCTATGGTTCGATATCGGGGATCAATTTACTATCTTCATTATTTTCTAGAAAAAATACAAATCCTATTTCACAAGACCGTAGTTTACTTAATTATGACTCAGGCCTAGCATTCTTCACATGTCCAATTTATAGGTACCTATAAAAGTCGATTGACCCATTTGGTATGTGAACAATATACACAGAACAATGAGTCCAGCTGTCGGTTCGACGGAGATTAGTGTCATTAATTGGCTTGTCGATCGCTGCTGCTCTAATTAATTAATTTGAGACCAACAGACGTACGTACATTACGTACAACGTATTCAGTCACGTAAACTATAGAAGTAGACGTATATAAGCTTTACCGTCGCAAATTGGTAACACGAACAACAATGAACCTCAGAGCTTATTCATACATCTGTCAGTTTTGGTTTAATAGAAATACTGAGATCCACCACCGGTACTTAAAATGACTAATATTAAATAGGAGATAACAATTGCAAAATCCGCAAGATTAAACTTAAGGATTATAAAATTAATCTAGCTAGAACATTAGTTGAGTGAGAATAAGGAAGAATCCACAATGGTTGCATAAACTCTACAGAAAAGGAAGAGGATGGTTGATGGGTTGTCCTTTTCAATTTTAAACAACACATTTCACTCATCATACTGTGCTCATGATTGCAAATATATCAACATAGAACATACATGACATCACGCCTTCATTCCCGAAAGAGGTAGGAAGAGCTACAGAAATACCAACAACTCTAAAAAAACTTGTGGGTAATTCTGTAACCACAATTTGCACAAACAGGCTTAGTTTACCAGTGTATTAGTGACAGGTTGCAAGCCCACCGTCTAGTAGTACCCCAAGCCCTTATTCCCTAAGTCGCTTCTTACGACATCCACGGGAAGATATATAGTGGCACTATGCTAACCCGGCAACAACACGGGATATATCAAAATAAGAGTATATTTCTATGTTATTTTTTTATCTGTATACTTTTATGATGTAAGAGACCCGGTAATAAGGATCAGTTTTATTGGATTCGGTAAAGGTTAAAACGGGAACCATATTAGGTACTAAGACTCCGCTGTCCGTCGTATGTCCGTCTGCCACCAGGCTGTATCTCATGAACCGTGACAGCTAGACAGTTGAAATTCACAGATGATGTATTTCTGTTGCCGATATAACAACAAAAACTAAAAATAGAATAAAATTAATATTTAAGGGGGGCTCCCATACAACCAACGTGATTTTTTTGCCGTTTTTTGCTTGATATCCTATAACGGCAACAGGTAGACACTTGAATTATTTATCATTACTAGAATATTTAATTGTTTAATCAGTTTAAGAATAAATAATTTAAATAAATAAATAAATATCACAGGACAATGTCACACAAATTGACCTAGGATCAAACTAAGCTCTAGGGTACTAGACAATGATAAACTTACTTATATAGAGAAATATATACCTACTTAAATACATAGAAAACATCCAAGACTCAGGAATAAATACTCGTGCTCATCATACAAATATTTTTAATAAAAAAAAAATGCAGTTTTTTACTCGATCTTAATACAAACCCCGTGGTTGTACAGATGATGGTACGGAACCCTTCGTGTGCGAGTCCGACTCGCACCTGGCCGGCTTTTTTGGAAATGTGGCGATGACACTTGTGTCCTTTTTGAAGTTCAACGTTATGTAAGCTCCATCTCCCGATTTAGTAACGAATACCGAGTGAAAGGTGTGGGAGATCTGAAGGTTCGAATTTGGCTTCGAGTTTGAAGATTTTGAAGTCGTTGTTGTTCTACTAATGCAAAGTAAATTCAGATTCGACGCGGTTCGATAATTACGCTAACTTGTCTAATCTATACCGTCATAATAACGCAAAAATAAACAATTTAACTGGAATAACATACATTATGCCAATTATTCACGTTTCGAATTGATTTACTTAGCTGAATGGCGAAATTGGAGGAGTGATTCACATTTATGATTCGTTTTGGCTGTAGGTAAGGTCATTAGTGAAATGTATTATGATGTACTAAGTTAAAGAACCCGATTGATACAGAAGAAGAAGTCTTTGCTTTTAATAAAATTACATCTTGTTTAACTAGACGGACAGAGGTCATATTTTTGCTCATGTGCCAGTTTGTTTAATGGCATGTTATGACTGTAACAACACTGGGCACATGTGGGCAGTATTTATTGAAAGAGATAAGTAAATATTGTACTTTGCGATGATATATCATTGTCCTTTAGTCCGAAACCGAAAGGAATTACAAATATTATAACTAAGTAATATTTCTTCATTATATTTTGTTTTCGTTGACACATAGGTAATTTGTTTTTCTCTATAGCTCGTGATTCGCTTTCAGCATCGACAATATTGCTCTGTAAATTAGGGTGTCGCGGTCATTTCTCTTTCGATTGTCATATTTATTGCCATAACGACATTAAATCGACATTGTAAATTCCATATCGATCGTGTTCGACGTCGCAGTTTGCGCAGCGAACGCTTTCCGCTTCGCAATCTGTCACACGGGGCTGTAACGAATACCTACCTGCGTTATTGTAGCGATTCCTTTTCATTCGTCACCTTTATTTATATCACACATTGTAGTGACAAAGAACATTTTTACAATACGCAGGTTTGATTGTAACGCCCGCACGCAAAAGGTTAGAATATAAAGGATTTTGGAAAGAAACAATTTTTACCTGAGCCCAATTTGGTACACCCCAGTGGTTTGGTTTTGTAAGGAATGTGAAGGAAATCATATGTTGAAGTAATTGTATCAGTAAAGATATTTTTAGAACAAATGGAGATTTCGACTGTTTTAAAGATGTCGGTTGGACATTTCACCAAACCAATTTATCTTCGTTTAACGTTTAGAAAGATTTATCTTAGGGTGTTGGAAATCCGGATAAGACAAAAATAAAATTAAGAGGCGTCGTGCAAATGTCTGAATTTGAAAATGTTCGCGTTTTCCCTTGCCATTTAAAAGGTATAGGTATACCTCATAAAACAAGCAAGAAGGCTTCAAAAACCGTGGCTTCAAACTAACAGTTACTTTAAAAAAGAAATAGGTTTTATTTAAATCAAAACTATTGTTTGAAACCGCACGTAGTACAATTATATCGATAAATTTTGTATCCAATTTCATTTTGAAGAAAGAACACTATTCTAAATAAAATTTCGATGCATATGGTTCCACGCTCCACGTTCCACCGCCTTAAAATAATAGATAAAGAAAAAGCGTTGTCTATGGGTTAAAAATTAAAAGTATAATTTTTCAAAGGCTCGAGGCATCAGTGCAGTGAACTCCGTCCGACAGATGGCGAGCGCTGCATGCACGTGCAACCAGCACGTGTGAAGACGGCTTTAAAAAACAAAAACCTCAACGGTGATGGTTAAAAAGAACTCTATTTACTTTACTGTAAGAGTTATGTAAAAGTAAAAATTATTAATTAAGGACGTTCAGTTGATTGCAATGATGGCAGAGGAAGTTACTATACAGTAACATATGTAAAATGTTTATAGGGTTTCTTTCCTATCCGATGTTGTAAAGATTCCGTTAAGCAGGTGTTCGCATTGTGGCTAGTCGGGGATCATTTTCTCGCTCACGATACGATAAAACTAACTGGAAATTATTACACAACTACTACTAAGTATGTATATTTTTCATTACTTTGCCGAACGCTAAAGATACAATTTCCTAAAGTTTTTACAACTTCAATAAGTTGTAAAAAAGTTAATAAACAAACTTCCAACCTGCTATAGCGACACTTTACCTTTCCATTTCACCAAACTTGCAAATTAAGTCTCTTTAATTTTCCCTCCAGATGATGTATGACGATGTTAATTGCTTTTTCGATGATAACTTTTCGAGGTCAAACGGAGCCCCTTTTTAGGCCCGAAATGTGGCAAGCTGCGCCTCACTTATCCAACCTTTTTTTTTACCTCGGGTCGACCATCCCGGCAATGTAGTACAGCTACTCCCTTTCTCATAAGGTGCATCATGTCGTAAGGTTCAAGGTTTTTTAATATTAAACCTCAGATTGTAAATAAATTGTTGTATAGCTTTAAAAGCTGGCTATTTGTGTACATGGCTTTATTGGCGTATCTCACAACGAAATCAGTCTCTATAACACGGAGACAGAGAATCACGGGTGGTTTTATGGGCACGTGTTTACCAACGAAATGCTTTCATTGTTCCACGGAAAGCGAAAAATTCTATTATGATATAAATAGGTTACTACAGATATCAATAAATTCGATACGAAAAGGGAATGAGAAACGAATATTTAGCATATTTAGAAGTCAACTTTTTGCATATTTTTTATTAATTTTCTACAAAAATAGGTCAAAGCGAGACCGTACTTCGAAGAAAATACCTACTCGTAGAAATCTTACCTGAGTAATATTGTATTACACTATTTTACTTAAAACTTACAATAAGGAAGAAATTGTGTTTACAAATATACAATTACCATCTTTTATGCGCCCGACTTTATGCGTGATTTGTCGACAATCATCCAAATAATATGTTCACAAACATTCATATTTGTTGTACTGGTGTGATGTTATCGCATCTTTAGAATTATAGTGACCTAATCCAAATATTTTGAATTTCGATTTAGGTCTCTATAGTACTAAATTTATGACTCGAAATCGAAAGCTGAAAATGTTTGAATTAGGTCACTATAATTTTAAAAGTGCGTTATGTCCAAGAGGGTTCTCATGGCTCTAATACAAACGAGATACGGCTATCCGAATATTTACAACTTTATACTAAATATTTGTTTGTCCTGATGTCCGTCCGTTGCCGTCGCAGGTAAACAACGCTCTATTTGGGTCGTAGCTTGGTATTAAAAAAAATATTGGGTCATCACATTGCACAAATTGAAAATGTTTCCGAGAACAATTTATAACTTCCGTACTATCGGTCCAATTCAAATAAACACGTGAATGCATTAATCGATAGAGTAGTTTTAAGGCTCGTTTTCCAGTTAATGATATAAGGGATAATATAGCTTTTATTTCAAACTCATACCTATACATATAGGCGCTTGTAGCGTGCTGGCTGAATATTATTTTAGCATATTTAAAATAAGAATGAATTTTGTAAACAAGTTTTGTTTTGTTACGAGATGGTCAGTCGAGTGAGGTCCACGTGAAGCCTTACAACGTAATTGTCGTGTTAGGAAATAAAAGCTTTATTATTATATACCTACACGGCATTGGCGTTTAAATATATTAATTGAAGAAAGGAGAATGCCACAGTATACAGTATTTTCAATTCACGACTTCTTGCCTCAATAACACATTTTTAATTTTAAAAATATGTGTTGAGTTAGTGATAGTGATCAATTTGAAACCCAATAAGATGGCAACGCGGTAACAACCTAGACGGAGAAGGCGGCGAGATGAGCTAGACACTTACCCCTTTATCTGTCAAATTTAAATGTCGCAATGATCGATAAGGACAAAGCATGGCATAACTATTCTAAGCTTATTCAACGTTTATTAGTAAGGGGCTTAAAAAATTACTGACCAGAGGGGCTAGACAAGGTGTATTCGACACTCGCTAGCGATTATGTTTCGATTGAAAAATATATGGAATTGACGTAAGTGTCACGTTACTATCTCGGTAATCCCATACATTTATCAATCGAAACATAATCGCTAACGATTGTCGAATGCAACTTGTCTAGCACCACAGAACCTAGACAAAAACAGAAAAACTTAGTGGTTAGTTACTGCGAGTAAATAGTCCCTATTCTTTGTGCTGAGCTCGATTTTCCCTCCGCATTTTCAGAGTGCAATTTGGGTTTAGCATTTAGCAATTACGTTATCGGCGTTAAGCCTGTGTAATGTAGTGCATGGCGTAATATTTCGCTGGTAAGTTAAGTGGCCGTATACGAAATTTTGCCAGTTCTGCTTATTTTCGTGATTTTACAGTTTAAATACTGCTTTTCTATAAGTTTTAATGCACATCATGATATATCATTTCAGTTATGATCGAATAAATGAGTTACGAATGAATGAGCTACTTTTTTATCTTTGTCGAGAATTTAAATTCGGGATTTAGGTTATTTTAAAACATTATATATTGCTATTTAATTTTTGGATGTGTTTTTAAGGTAATGGATTGATTTTGAGCTGAAGTTTTTTACTGTTCTTTTAATTTTATGAACGAGTGTTTTAAGAAGCCGAAATTTAAAACTATTCTTTGTCCATTTTCTATAAAAATTTACCAAGTTCATAATTTTTTTACACAAAAAAAATATATCAAGGTGGTAAAAAGTAATTCATACATTTTTTAGACAACTTTTACAGCAATCAATTGCTATTTTTTCATACCTTTAAGACGTCAAAACGATTCGTGAATATGCGATATTCTAAACCTCTTACAGCAAAACTCACGAAACAGTCGCCGGTTTCAGGTCGATTAATCAAAATTAAATAATAAAAACTAAAAAGTATTTCATACATTCGTTGAAAATCGAAATTATTGTGTTAGATTGAAGCGATTGTAGTCTATTAAAACCATATTGCCTTTGACGTGTTTCCGTATTGTCAACGTTTTGATTCTCGTTTTGATAAATTTTGTACAAGCTTGCACACATCTTTAGAGTGTAGTCTTGATGATGCAAATGTCTATGGGTCACAGATCGCACTTAACATCAGCCCCTATTTCACCATTCTGACATTGATAGGTGACATGTGACAGGTGACATTATTATTATTTATTATTTCTTTATTTATTAAAGTAAACAACACATTTCGCTATACATTGCAAAGTTATCAAGATTTCACATTACTGGGTTTAATATAAGCTGCGCCATGTAAACTGAATAAATACTAACAGAGACGTATATAAAAGAATTATATTATACCTAATAAATATCAGCATAATTATTAATTACAGACACCTTCTTACATTAATACTCAGATATATACACTGTAGCTTAGTTCCAAGTAGAAATCCAACTTAGACCTCGCCAGCTCGCAAGCAAGGATCAATCTGAAACAAGCCCACTGTCATGTCAAATTTTCAGAAGATCCCGCGCAGCATCCATTTAATCTCTGGTTAATTCTGTTCATACTGCAGTATTGGGGTTGCAGCGCCTCTAATAAGCGCTTGGTGCATTTATGCATTTTGGGGTTGTCGCTCACTTAGACGAATGCACATTTATTAACCTTGGCAAGTGTTTTAGACGTGGACTTTATTTATTTTGGTCAGCTGCACAAACATAGAGGTATAATATCCGTGCATGGCGTGAATACGTTGATAAGTCGAGATAAAAAGTTAGCGAAATTTGTATTTAGAACAAATTGCATAAAGTTCAAATTACTACATTCTTTTTCAACGAGTTATCAACATATTCACGCCAGCCACGGATATATGAGGTTCTATGTCGCATTCTGCTAGTTTAACTAGTCTCCATTTCACTTTCTTTTGTTCTTCCGTTGTGATTCTATTTAAAATCCAACTATTCGTTTTGACATGGTGATTATGATAATTTATTGTACTAAAATAATACATAATACATAACATCATGCCTTAATTCCCAGAGTGGGGTAGGCAGAGCTACAGAAATACCAATAAATCTAAAAAGACTTGTTGATAATTCTGTAACCACATTTTGCAGAAGTAGGCTAAGATGTTTACCAGTGTATTAGTGATAGGTTGCAAGCCCATCGCCTAACAGCACTAGAAGCCCTTATTCCCTTAATCGCTTCTTACGACATCCACGGGAAGACATGGAGTGGCACTATTCTAACCCGGCAACCACACGGGCTAAAAAAAAACATTACAAAAATATTAAAATTTACAGAAATATAAGTAGTAGTTGTGTATTTACCAATAATTAATGAACCAGTACATGAATGTCCGGTTCCTATATTCAAACTGCGGATAGATTAGGTTACTTCGAGTCAATATTTGACAGTTGCCACGTACAAAATGTATAAAATTTTAACAAGAAGTAACCTAATATTTAGTGGCAACACAAATGAAAACCTACAAAGCAAAATTATTTATATATATCTAACCTAATATATTATATTCGTGGTTTGAATATAGGAACCGGCTGTTAGTCAGTTAACGTTAATTATTCACTTTTAAGTATGTAGATGATACCTTGTTATGCTACTTAGTTTAGGTCTTTTCAGCATTGCCAGATTAAATTGAACCATATTGTTTACTAGCTTCTGCCCGCGACTTCATCTGCAAATAACTTTGAATATATTCGGGATGAAAAGTAGTCTATGTGTTAATTCTGGATATAATCTATCTCCATTCCAAATTTAATCTAAATCAGCCCACCAGTTGCAGCGTGAAGGTATAACAAGATAACACACACACATACACAAACTTCCGCATTTATAACTATACTTACCTATGTTCAAACATTTCGTTTACTAAGCCAGTTCCAAATTAAGTTGTTGTTATCAATTATAAGATTTTATAGGTCTCTCGGGACTTGGGTGAAATTATATTGGTTTTAATTTAATATACCTAGCAAGATACGTCGGTTATATCCATGTTGTGGTTGAATCCAGGTTATGTGTGCACATGTGGTACAGGTGTCGAGGAATGTCGGTTCGCCGGAGGATCGTGGTATGCGACGCTGGCTCTTCGTGGATAGGGACAAAGTTTATTAACATCTCTGGCCATATTCATGTTTATTGGGTTAGTTTATAGTTTTTTCAGAATTGCCTTTTTACGATGCAATTACTTTTGCTAAACGACCTCCACGCAAACGGAGCTAGCAAAATTAAGTTTTTTTTTAATGTGGTAGCAAATTACCGTTCAAGCGTTGAGGACTGAATTTTGAAGTCTTACTTGGAATGTCGCAGCATTTTCTTGAGAGATTTCATTTCAACTTAATGTTCAAGGATTTCAAGGGATTTTTATGTGCCTTAAAAAACTTTTTCATATCTAATTCATCTGGTTTACGCTAAGGGAATATCTTTACCCTTCACTTAGGCAAGAAGGGTTAAATCCCTTTGGGTCAAGGTCGTCATAGTGATATATTCGGTGTTTGCGCAAATAGGAACATGTTTAATAGGAACATAAATCAGGATAAGCCGTACGGACGCCATAACTATTTTTCCGAGTTTCGGTTAGGTCACGTTTTCTGAGAATTTTGGGCGTTGGACGTTTTTACAGAGATATGTAATATATCGCACTGCTAGATCAAAACAGTATCAACTCAAAAAAAACTGTTAGATATGTTTCAAGTCCAAACACATTCGTATTAAAGTTGATTTTAAAATACAGTTTTATTTTGAGTTGATGCTGTTTTGATCTAGCAGTGCGATATATAAGAAACTATCGGTTTCGATGTAAATTAGGTTTTTGTCTCCATATTTTTTTTATTGGTTATGAAAGTAATAAATATTTGTGACTTGTGGAATTACTTTAGCGGGAGATAAATCTTTCGCTTAATCTTACTTACTTATAATATAATGTTATAATTGAGTTCGTTTGTTAGTATTGTTCCTATCAGTAGATAGGAAGCTAGTTACATTATAAATATCTGACTAATAATAATGGGACTAATATATTTCATTTTTTCAAACGATGTCTAGCGAGGGCTGCGTGTTGCTAGTTGGTCATTATGTTATTAAATACCTACCCAAAGTTTTATTCAAAGCTCCCGTCATTTTTAATCGTGTTTTGCTCTAGTTTTGCAGAAGCCTGGTATGCGTTGCGATAATGCTAGGTAGAGTGAAAAGAAATAAGTAATAAAAAATTATCAGTCCTGACAGCTGTCATCGCAATACAATTTCTAACCTATTCTTAGGTTTTAGGTTATAATTTGTACAGACAGACAAACAGACAGAGTAACTTTAGCATTTATAATATCAGTGTAGATCGTCATTATTAATCGTTACTCTACCACTCCTGGGGCCCTAGCCAAGATGCAAACGCTCCTAACGTTTTTCTTTTCTATCGCTCAAAAAGTATGGAATGACATTCTCGTGCGTTTCAATAAACCACGTGGTCGACTGTCACCCCACATTTTGAGAGATAGAAAAGAAAATCGTTAGGAGCGTTTGCATCTTGGCTCCAGGGCCCCAGAAGAGGTTATAACCAAGATGCAAACGTTGCTAACGTTTCTGTTTTATATCGACTCGAAATGCATGAAGTTACCACAAGCGGTCGACGCGCTCTGTCATCAGCTTACGTCAATATACACATTGTCGATTATCGAAAATCGCTAACATCCTAGCGTTATGCATCTTGACAATGACCGTCCTCAAGATTATCTTCGTTTAAATACAGTGATGTCAGTGATATGTTATCTACCCGCTGGACGCGCGGCCTTACCCACTGCTATTTGCAGTTGTTATGAATACTTCATGTATACTTGCTCTGTCTGTATTAACAGTGTCCGCGCTGCGAATGACGACCTATTGAGATAGAGTTTGAAATTATGCTTGCATTTTATTGAGGGAAAGACAGAATATGTAAATTTTAAAAGACGGTTTTATTACTAAGGTATTTTA
Organism: Acleris holmiana; assembly: GCA_949316455.1. Taxonomy (NCBI): domain Eukaryota; kingdom Metazoa; phylum Arthropoda; class Insecta; order Lepidoptera; family Tortricidae; genus Acleris; species Acleris holmiana. Next base: position 4,627,950 of record OX438764.1, read on the forward strand.
ATTTCATCTTCAAAAGAGAATCTGTTACAATAAATAAATAATTAAATAACATGGGCTTAGTCCTAAACTAAGCCCTAGGCTTGTACTATGAGTGCTAGATAATGATAATCGTACTTATATAGAGAAATATACTTAAACATATAGAAAAACATCCAAGACTCAGGTACATATACTCGTGCTCATCACACAAATACATATCTGCCATAGGCCCTAGCCAAGATGCGTTCGCTAACTAGCGTTTCTATTCACTGGTAGATCACGTGACTTTTCGTATGGAGCTATCTATCAGTGACGCGATTGGTTTAAAAACAAACGAATAGAAACGCTAGTTAGCGAACGCATCTTGGCTAGGGCCTCTTAGTGCAAAGACTTGGTGTGTTATAATTGCATGCTTACTCTAAAGTCTAAACCGATGTCGACTCCATTAATCAAATACACACACGAGAGCCAGCGATAAGAACGGACAATGTTCTTATTTTATAATGGGTCCCTTACTCTGAAACATAATTCTAACCGTTAATGCAGTCATTAAATATTCAATATGCAGACGAGCGAGACCAATCTATAGCATAATGGTTGCCTATCTCGGTACTAAAACAGTGCCGGTGGGCGGCGATCGATTCTCAGTGTGCTGTCGTTTGTTACTTCAACGGCTATTGTAATTGGTTAACGTATTTTTTCTATGGCAGAGAGATCACACAAGCGATCATTTTGGTTCTGAGACCCAAAGACATTTGCAGTCTCAGGACTTCTAATGCGTTGTCAACAATACAATACAGATACTCTTTAATTATAGGGTATATATAGGGTATATAACATATATATATATATATATATATATATAGGCACGCCCTAAAATGTTGATCGACGCAGCGCTGTCTTGAGAGAATCACCCCCCTGTTCAGTTTACGCTGAGAGAAGAAGTCAGAACTATAAATATAATTGCAATAGCTCTGTCCTTTACGATCGCCGTAAAATTAACTGCATTGCAATGTCGTAATAAACCCTCCTGTATTGAGTATTTCAGTAGTGTTTGAAAACTTTTGAAGAGTCGAATCCGTTCAAGGATGTAATGTAAAAGTTAATGCAGAGAAAGTGTCGCTCACTAACTCAGTCTGTAGTAGTCATTGTGGTTTATTCAAAATTGAATTTGAAATGATGCCTTTGTTATGTATAAAGCCAACAAGGCAATTAATTAGAGTAGGTATCGTGTAAACCTATTGTGCTTTCTCCCGGAAATCCCTCTTGCAGGGAGTTACAAACTTGTACATCGGGTTTAACTTGGCCGAAGTTACGTACGCAGTGAATAGGGAGTTTGTATTGTCATGACCCACTCCGATAAGGCTCGATCAATTAGAATTGATTGTGTGTTGGACCCATAAACTTTATACAACGTACAGACGCCCTAGCCAAGATGTACACGCTAACTAGCGTTTCTATTCGTTTGGCTTTTAAACCAATCGCGTTATTCCAATGGGAATATTTCGTTTCGTTTCACCAGGGCTGGGATTCTACACGATATTAACGATATCGTATTTGACGTGTTTCCGTATTGTCAACATTTTTATAACTCTTATGTCATTTACAATAATGGCGACAGTGACATAAACGATTCTAAAACACGTCAAACACGATATCGTTATAACGCAGCAGAATAGAGGCCCTGGAGGCTACGTATTTTGTGAAACATTCAGTATAAAACTAAAACAACTTCTACGAAGACTATTAATAAAACCGTCGCATGGAAGCGGGATAAAACAACAATATAATGCAAATTCAGGTTTCCACTCCAGGTATTTGCTACAGAAATGCAATTTCATGAAGAGTACTAAGTTCCCTGAATCGTATTAAATCTGATGCAATTTAAAGCGTCGCGCTGCTTGACAAGTTCTTGAGATTGTCTCATTACAAGAAGCAACGCTTAACTAACTCAAAACTACTCAACAATATGCTTTATTATTTCTCAAGATCCTCGAAACCTAATCGCTAACGATTATCGATTGCAACTTGTCTAGCCCCACTGAATTGGTAGACTAACGATTAATAATGACTAATATAATCATTATAAATGTGAAAGTAACTCTGTCTGTCTGTCTGTTAGTTACACTTTCACGGATAAACCACTTAACCGATTTAGATGAGATTTGGTGTGGAGATAGTTTGAGTTCCGGGGAAGGACATAGGGTACTTTCATACCGAAAAATTGGACTGTTACTGAGGGAAAAGCGATAAACGACTTCTACGCAGACGGAGTCGCGGGAAACAACTAGTATGCTCATAATGACGTTTTGTTCTCTCTTCGTAGCTATTGAATAATACTTCGGTACTATTATTTCAAGCTGCTAGCGTTTTAAATTCACTTACTTTAGGTAAATGTACATACGAGATCGACGACGGGTACTTTCTTCGCTTTGCCTCGGTCGTTTCAAACAGGATTTATTAAAAGTCGAGCGCGTTTGAATTTATCCTGAAGCGATTTTATGATTTGTAGTAGTAGTTTAATCTATTTTTTTATAAGCCATACCTTGCTGAAAGTTACTATAGCAAAATATACTAGCTCTTTGTATGTAAACAATTTAGTTTGTTGAATCGGTTAACATATAATATAATCGCATCCTAGGTCTTACGTTTATTTTCAAGTTTAGAACTGTTACAAAAAAACGCTGAGACAACGTTCACGCAACGTCAAAACTTTGACAACTAGGTTCAAAAGAGGTATCTGTCCGCAGAGAATTAGCGTGAAGCCGAAGCCGCGAGTTGTGTATATATAGTCTGTGGTCGAGCGAGCCCTCTCGCCCCCGCGCACGGACCGTGGGAAAGGGAACTCTAAACAAATAACTGTAACTTCTCTAGGTGCTGACAGAGAGAGCAACACGTGCAAACGTAACTCGGGATCACTAGAAAAGATCTGGTATCAAAGGATTATTTATACAAGGGTAAGTTTTGGACAATCCGTAATATTAGTGCTTAGGGTAGATTAGATTTAAAGAAATTTGCTCGCTATTTCGTTCATGTAAAAGTTAATTTTCGCTAGGAGAGAGCCACGGATGGTTGCTCTGGTTAATGGATTACTCTAGTACATTATAAAAATGTTTTTAAAAACTTCGCTGTGTCTATCCCGTTCCTTTCATTGCGGGTCCACTGCCAGTCTTTCGCTCGTCTTTTCGACGTGCTAAATCCGATCCGAAACACAAATCAAACCTGAGGTTATCTTTTCTTACTTATCGTCAGCTTTACTATTATGATATCGACGCTTGAAAGGCGAAATGGGATAAGCGACCTTTTTTGTGATATTGAGTTACATATATCGTTGAAATCAGAAAAATCTGCTGATTTGAACGATATATGTAACTCACAAAAAATGTCGCTTATCCCATTTCGCCTTTCAAGCGTCGATATTATATTGCCTACGACTTTGGCTGTACAAGTTACTTCGGATACTTAACCAATTCCTTTCCCTCGTCATTCAAGACTAAATCAGAAAAAAGGGATGAAAATGGCAAAAACAATATTCACAAATAATTGTATTGAAGGTGCAAATTTCAGTCATAAACAAGTGCTGTTTCCATCAGGGTAAGGGGAACAGGAACACCATCACAGCATTCGAATGCGAAGATGGAGCCGGAATCCACTAATGACCATCCAATCATATATTTATTTGCCTTCCACTATGTATACAAATTCAATTCCATTCAATTGATCATTTATATTTTGTTATGTATGTAAAAAATATTCTGAAAGTAAGACACAAACTCTATTTAATTATTGTATTTAAACGGAGCAATTATTCCTCAAAGTATTATTAAAAAAAGAATAAGGTAATGTTAAAACTTAGTTCTGGATCGTAGAAGAAGTGAATTAACACGTCGTCACTTTAACCTGATAATCGGTCAAGTAAGACTCGGGGTGGTAAATTCAGCGACGAGAATAAAACTCCCGTTCTTTAGCCGTCCTCTGCCCGTCTCTCCTGATTTATCCATTCGTTCCTTTATTAACCAACTTAAAAAAGGAGGAGCTTCTCAATCCGGTTGTATTTTTAAATAAACAATAAAAGTTTGAGCTCCTAATCACATTAAACAGAATCGGAACTGAAGTTCAAAGGCTTTTATAGCGAACAATAGAAAAACCTTCAAAGGGAAAATTACAAAGTGCGAGGGAAATAAAATAATAAACGAAACAAAGAATGAGTTATCAATGAGATTTGTCACCGGATGTTAAAAAAAAAACGTTGTCTTTCAATCACCGTCAGTGAAGTCTTTAGGGCCGTGGAGTCAATGAACTTACTGTGAATTTATTGTCTTTATTAATAACGCAACTTCAGGGCAACCTTCAGGGCTTTTGGCTTGTTATCGTACTGCCAATGTTTGATAGCTCAAGCAATAAATTATGCTTTCACCGAGTAAAAGAGAGCCTTTGAACAGTATCTGACTCTGTCTCTTCTGTACGTATCTACGTACCTTGTAGGTACTTATTGAGTAGGTAGTTTTCTTAAGGAACCGAGTCGGTCGGTGGATAGAAAACACTAAAACAAGTCATCGCAACTTATAAAATTATAAGTGAAATATTAATTATATTTCAATGACCTGTGGGGCTAGACGATTTGCATTCGACAATCGTTAACGATTATGTTTCGATTGAAAAATATATGGAATTGACGTATGCCACCGAGATAGTACCGCGTGACTATCTCGGTGGCTTACGTCAATTACATACATTTCTCTATCGAAACATAATCGCTAACGGTTGTCGAATGCAACTTGTCTAGCCCCACTGGGCCTCTATTCTACTGTGTTATAATGATACCGCATTTGGCGTGTTTTAGAATCGTTTATGACTCGGCCGTCATTATGTCAATGACATAAGAGTTATCCAAACGTTGACAATACGGAAACACTTCAAAGGCGATATCGTTTTTACCGTGTAGAATCGCAGCCAAGTTGTATGTAGTTGTAATATACATCTGTAACTGTAATAGACCGCTTTAAATTCTATATTTGAAGTTTGACGTAAGCTCCATATTACTTTCGCACACACACAACTACTTTACTTACGTTTTTCACCTATACTTATGTTAAAATACTTTACATTGCAACTGCAAGTAAACTTTACATAGAACCTGCGAACGCGAAACACGTCTTTCCGTTAAAATACTTTAATTAACGCTCCATTCCATTAAACGAACCGCTTTCAATTACGAACTCCCGACTCGCGCAAACACCTAACAAAATTTACATTATTGATTTTACCGATTAAAACTTATGGTTCCTTTTGGCAGCCTTCTTTTTACAAATTCTAAGGGTCTGAAATGGCGTGGATTGCTCCACTTGTTCCACTTGTTCCGAATGGCGTAAACTTCACCAGTATTTTATAAAGAACTTTGTTTTAAAACGTTTCAGCTGGCGCTGAGCTGGGCCACTTTAACAAATTGGAAAAGAGTTAGAAACAAACGTTACCACGGTTCTTACATCACGTATTATAAATCGCCAGTACGCTCAAGTTAACTGTCGCTCCAACGGATTGAAGGGAAAATTTGTATTTATTTATACTAGCTGTTTCCCGCTACTCCGTCTGGGTAGAAATCGGTTCCCTGCCTTATCGCCGACAAATCTTTGACAAATGCATCGTTTCGCAACCTAATCATTTGATAACCCACTTTTTTTCTGTAACTACTTTTTTTTGTTTATAATACTAACCTAACCTAACCTATAGGGTTCTACACGATCCTGAAATAAATCCAGAATTATTTGCAGTTGCGGAAAAAAACGCCGTTTGTTAAATGATATGTTTGTGAAATGAATCATTTGTAAAATGTTGGTTATGAAATGACAGGATCCCGTAGAAATCGTTTATCGTTATTTCCTCATGAATCGTCAAATTTGTCGGGTTAAAAAGTACCCTATGTCCTTCCGGGGGACTTAAACTATCTTCATTTCATCTAAATCGGTTCAGCGGTTTATCATTGAAAGCGTAACAGACAGTTACTTTGACATTAATAATCAAACACCGGATTAACGGGAGCAAAATGTACCAGTGCAATAAATATCGACTAAGTTTAACGACATCATAAAAAGTAATTTTAAATCATCATTATCAATAACGAATGGCGACATAAAATTTTAAGTATGTGCAAACCTCTTTTATTTATACGTCTTACGGCAACTATAAATGAACGGTATCTGACATTGACTCCGGGACTCGAGACATTTTTGACAACCATTGAAATTACATTGAATAACAACTCATTCAGTACAACAATTTTCTTTAGCATTCGGAAGTATTGAGAACCTTTTAGTTTTTAAGTCTGTTAGAAAGGGCTCACAAGAAAAAAGATCGTTTATCTTCATGGAAAGCTGATCATTCAGCTAAAGAAGTAAAGGTAAGACTTACTTTTGCAAGAAATTACCCTATTTTTGTCACGAAAAAAGTTTTCGATAAACTTAGTAAATTTTTAATGAATCACTAGTTCTAGTATATTTTTGCCCCCGTCAATCTGGTGCTTTTTTATAATATAAGTAAAGTAATTTATGACACTCGTGAACTGTTAATTTCGGACGAAAATGAAAAAGGACAAAAATAAAATTCTTGTGAAAAAACTAATTACCTAAATAGTTATTTTGACCTAAGCTGGCATCTATACTTAATATTATAAATATGAAAGTAACTCTGTCTGTCTGTCTGTTTGTTACGCTTTCACGGATAAACCGCTGAACCGATTTAGATGAAATTTGGTATTGGTATGGAGATAGTTTGAGTCCCGGGGAAGGACATAGGACATATTTATCACAAGAAATTCGACGGTTCCTGGACGACTTCAACGCAGCCGAAGTCGCAGAAAATAGCAGATCTATCAGAAAATAGCATATCTATCAGAAAATGGCATAGCTATCAGAAAACAGCATAGCTATCAGAAAATAGCACATCTATCAGAAAATAGCACATCTATCAGAAAATAGCATATCTATCAGAAAATAGCATAGCTATCAGATAATAGCAAGTTTCATTCATAACCAAAAGTCACGACGATATGATTTAGAACATAATCTAGGTGTTTGTACGCGCGCACCGGCGACTGTGCGGTCGTCGCCTCGTCTCATTAGATACCATTAGTATATTTGTTTACACTAAAGTTAACTGTGTTGACGCGGTCCGTGGGAAAGGCTGCTCGCCCACGTGTTCGGTAAGCACGCTGTTCAAACAACCAATCCGGCACAAACAAACCTGGGGAGTTAGAACATTATTCCGAGGGTCGAATTGTAGGCAAGACTATGTGAGTGGTACGCGTTAATTTTCGTTCAAGCTCTCTGTTTGACTAGTTGCAAATTGAATCGTTATTAGTTAGACACGAAATGGAGAACTTGCAAAATATTATGTAACATAATATTATGAAAGCGACTTCTTCCACTAAGAACTTGTTATTAATGTTGTTGTTGTTGTGTCCTCGCAAACTGTCATCTCTGAGTTTTAAAATATCTCCAAGTTGAATTTAATCAACAGACAGACGAACAAACTTACCCTCGCATTGATATAAATAGGAAAGGGATTATGTAATACTAGTTGTTTCCCGGGACTCAGTGAGCGTAGAAGTCGTTTATCGCTATTCACTTTGGAACCGTCCCATTTTCCAGGATAAAAAGTACCATATATGTCCTTCCTCGGGTCTCAAACTATCTGTTTATACGCGAAAGCGTAACAAAGAGGCAGACAGACTGACAGACCGACAATCAAACAGAGTTAATTTCACATTTGTAATATTAGTATTGATGGACTTACTCGGAAAATCACATTTATTACAAACATACCTAGGTATAAATAAAAATGGATCATCCCGATACCATATATTTATATGTAGACTCGCTCGCGTAATCATTGCAATAACTTCAATGTAAATAAAACTACCAATTCAATTAAATTCCGAACTGTACCCGCGCTCGTGAATATTGCTTAAACTGGCTTAATAACAATTTGTACTTAAAATATTATGCTAATTCACGGATTACCATTCAAATGGGTTTGTTAAATTGTTACCGGGGTGAATCAACTTTTAAAGTCCTCCTTTTCTACACGCTAATAAAAACTTACTAGAATATGTGAGATTGATAATGGTTTACACATGTTAAAATTAGATAATCAGATTTTCGGATTTCACTATTCATAATCATAAACCAATTCTATAATTTTGTAAAAACATGGTAACGCAGTGGAAAATGCACGTTTTTCATACAAAACCCGGGGACAACGTCGTCCCCTGCGTTACCTGGTATATTTGTGTAAATCATAGAAGAATTTTTAAAATTGTCAGCTAGAAAGTAAGTTTAATTGTCTGATTTATTCAATATATTGACCACATCAAAAAAAAAAATTGCATTCTACCAAATTAAGGTGACATAGTGAGACATGTCGAAAATTGGGGAGTACCTTAAAAGTTGATTCACCCACCGATGTTTCAAATAAGGCCCCACAGTATTACCCAACCAGTAGGAAGAAGGAAGGAAGGAAGGAAGGGAAAGAAGGGTACATCGAGCGGCAAGTTGTATCCATAGGGGGTAACATTGTCTACCTCAAAAATCATCTTTAATATTTAATTATTCTATTAAATGTAACATCAGGACTAAGCTACTGTGCTACTAAGCTAGTGAATGCCAAATTTATTTGCTACATAAATGTAACAAGCAGTAACAAAGCTATGTTTTTATGTAAGCAAATATTTTTATAGCGGTAATCAAATTCATTTAACTAATTTAAGATAGTTACCACTAAAATAGTTATAGTTAGGGTGGGCGATGTTACCTCCTAGGGCTAAAGTAACCCGAGGTTACGGTATCTATGCGTGCCTAACACGTACGAGCCTGAAGCCACTGGTGGAGCGAAACAGGTGATGTAACTGATTGACACTTAATCAGTCGGCGTTGCGGCGCCTGCGCGTGCGTTTTGAGGTACACCAACTCGAGTTCCTAAAGAGTCGGAGTTGAATTAGTTTTCTGTATACTGTGCCTAAGTAGAACCACGAATAACACTGCGATTCCACCGTTTGCAACGAACATTATTTTTTACGAGCTTTAACCCGCGACCCCGTTCGCGTAGAAGGCGTTTGTCGCTGCTCCCTTGGGAACTGTACAATTTTCCGGTATAAAAACTATCCTATGTTCTTCCCCGGGACTCAAACTATCTCCATACCGTATTTCTTAATCGGTTCTGCAGTTTAAGCGTGAAAAGGTTACAAATAGACAGACGGACACAGTTTTGCATTTATAATATTAGTTTTAATTGAACTTGGTTGAACTTGAAGCCTTTTTCCTAAGATGTAGGATGTAGGAACCCTCACGTGCGGCAACCCCAATGCACCTCATCATGATTTTTCTTTGTGCGCGCTTCTGCTAGATCTCTACGCGGTCGCAGCTTTATACTGCATAGTTTTTGTCTTGCCAAGAAAGTGAAAAGAGAAATGTAACATACTGTAGGGAGCCCATTGTTTGCCATGTATTTGTCATAATGTCTGTTTATATAATTATTTAGACTCATAATTTATATATCGCTGCAACGGTAAGCTTTTCAGAATTTCTTCAAAATCTTACGTGGAGAAAAGGCTACGTTAGGTTAGGTTTGATTTTATAAAAGTTCTAAACAAGTAACAGTATCTTAAATAAATCGTTCTGACTTGCGATAAATATGCCCTGTATCTTGTTATTATGACTAAGAATAATTATGACAGTCAATATACCCACCATAGTAACATGGAAGCAAACCATAATAAATAAATAAATCAATGGACAATGTCACACAAATTGAACTAGTTCCAATATAAGCTCTAGACTTGTACCATGGGTACTAGACAACGATAAACTTACTTACATAGAGAAATATATACTTAGATACATAGAAAACATCCAAGACTCAGGAACAGATACTCGCGCTCATCACACAAATATTTTCCCTTACCAGGACCCAGGACCCCTAGCTTCGAAGGCAGGGTCACTACCAACTAGGCTAGCGTGTCGTCAATAATAATGTTTACAATATTAACGCGGGCTCCCACTATACCGGACCATATCGACGGTTCTGTGACTCAACCTCGTATATTTAATTAGGTCCAGTATAAACTGACACACACTGAGTATGTACTCGCGTACTTAGTGAGTGTCAGTTTATACTGGACATTATTCTATATACGAGTTTGAGTCACAGAACCGTCGATATGTACCATCACCGTTGTAGGAACGTGACAGGCATGGAAGGGTAAGTGACTAGTGGGGGCATAGTCTCATACTTTTCAATACAAATAATATTTTTTCATCACACTCGGAAAGGGTGTTATTACATGCAGGCGTATATTATATAGCAGTTGTAGCCGATTTACCTCCCGTGGGAGTTATGGATTTTTATAACTCCCAAGGGAGTTATGATGTTAGTTTTTAAATATAGAACCCACTATCATACGTCATTTCAGACTATGGAGGTTTAAAAACAGCCAAGGTTCATTTCCTATTTTCAAAACTTGGCTACAAATCAGTTTTACTGTAGGGATATAAAACTTATACGGTACATTTAATTGCATTACATTTACATTTTACTATTATTTCAGTGACATTTGCAATGATATTTACCTGACTTCAAAAAAGGAGGAGGTTAAATTTAATTTTGATAATCGTTACAATCTGGCAGTGTAGCCTGTCAAGTTTGAAAAGTAATGGCAGTTTTTAGCCTTATCTGTGGAAGAATATATTGAAAAAAGTCGACATGTTGACAATCTCTTTGAATTCCGGTAACCTTCGGGGAGGGAAGATGGCCGATTGAAAAATGCCCGGCTTTTACTTTTGATTTATTCTGTTTACTGATTTACTCTATTTACTTGACATTTGCGAAATCACTGTGTGGACCGCCATTAATTAAAAAAAGAAGAAGACAATCTCTTTTTAGCGAGACAAGTGCCATTATTTTGTTGTTGTTTTCTTTAATAGTCTATTTAGTTCTGTTTTCTTACAAATGTTTCTATCACGGGCAGTAAGGGGATAACAAACTCGAGTCTTCAAAAGCCCTCCGTCTTCGGCGGCGTCGGTCTTCTAAATACTGTCGTTAGTCATCCCCTTCTTACTTCCCTTGATGCACAATGTACCATTTTTCCCGGGACGTTCCTATTACGGTCATGTAGTCAGTGTAGTGGCCAGACGCCTTTAACGTATGATTAAAAGCTATAAAACAGGTCGCAGTGTAGCAAAATTGGTTCGTTCCAAGAACAATATTGACTTGATTCAATTCTTCGAGCTTGTATCTGCTTTTCAACAGAATAAATAACAACTGAATCGGAGGGTGTTTCAAACGGGGTTGTGTTTTTTTATGGCATTTGAAGGCAAAGGAGAACACAGGCCACCTGATGGTAAGTGGAAATTGTGACCCCATAGACATTCGCATTCACAAGACTGCAATCCTAATACTGCAAATGCGTTGCCAACCCTGAGGACTAAGATGGAATGCCTCTATGCTAGTCTTATCCCCAAACCGGAACACAACAATGCGAACACTGCTGTTTGGCGGTAGGTTAATGAATAAGATGGTGGTAGCGATCCGGACGGACCCTGCACAAGGTCCTACCACCCGCAATATTCTGATAAGGAACTTACTTAATGACTAATTAGATTACTCAACTCAGGTGGGTTGTCAACGTGATTGCTCGTTGGTTTCGTTACGTGATGCCATTGATATGAAAGGCTTAGTATGGGACTTCACAACTAATCCATTAATCGGCAGCTGAGCCGGAGTACCTTCGTATATTGATTATGTAGGCCAGTGTTTTTCAACCTTTTTCATGATGCGACCCCCTTGGTATGAAAAAACATTTCGCGACCCCCCGACCCTTCGCTTTTTTATCATATATGTACGTGTATGTTACAGCGTTACAAATATTCGTTCCATACGACGTATTTTTATGCGTCTCGACCTCTGGCGACCCCCCTACAGAAGCTTCGCGACCCCCCAGGGGGTCGCGACCCACAGGTTGAAAAACACTGATGTAGGCAATACTGAAATAGTAGGTTGAGATTTGAGGAAGAGCTGATTCTAAAGACAATCATAGTATGAAAGAAAAGTTCCAGCCAAAGAAAGAAAATGCCAAATGCGAGTCGGACTCGCGCACCGAGGGTACATAGATTTATGGATTTCTGATTTTCCCCTTCACATGTGCTAATAAGACGTTGCTTCTTGCCAAACACGCGTTTCTGAGAGAAAGGGTCTTGATAGACAGACAGATGGACAGATGGACCAGGAAGTAATCCTATAAGGGTTCCTTTTTAAAACTAAAAGTAGATAAATAAAATATCTAATATGGTTGTAATCCACAATCGGGAACTATTTCGAGAACTTTAATGGTCAGATTGTTTTCAAATTTTTAATCAACGCATCCGAACTTTCTGAAATATGAACCCGAAAAAAAGTAATGCAAAATGGATTCCATGGATTTTGCATGTCTTTCGCCTTACAACAACGCTTATAAATCGAAGTACAAGCCATCTTATTCCAGTAACGTATTCTGGCATGCTTTAATTTTTATTTTTTATTTTCAAATTTATTTCAGAACAAGTTCCATATGTTGTTAATAACGTATGAAGAAAGCTTAAAGTTTCATAAACTTTCGAGGGCTTAGTAAAATATGTGTTAAATCGCGAACCGTAAAAGTTTGTTTACTGTATGATGCATCGTGTCTCGCTAGTACAAACTAGGGAGCATAATGTAATAATCAAGAAAATTTAACTTTACTAAGCAACGCCGTACGTTATACTTAAGTATAGCCACATATGTTACCACTCGCACACAAGTATCAAAAGAGATGGCTTTATGTGTCTCCACGCGAAGAACTGGAACTTTGCACGCGCCTTGGTTGCAGCGACAAATTCTTTTTTTTTTAAATTTCTTAGGAGAAGGCACACGAGCACTCAGGCTACCTGCTGGTAAGTGGAATCTGAGACCCATAGACATTTGAATACCCTAAGACCCCAAAAGTTGCCAACCCTGAGGACTAAGATGGAATGCCTCTATGCTAGTAATTTCACCGGTTGTCTTATCCCCATACCGGAACACAACAATGCGAACACTGTTACTTGGCGGGTGGTTAATGGATAAGATAGTGGTAGCGATCCGGACGGACCCTGCACAGGGTCCTACCACCACTAAATTTGCTGTTTACCTTAAAACCACAACATACATATTTACATATATACCTACATAACGTCACGCCCTTATTCCCAGAGTAAGGTAGGCAGAGCAACAGAATACCAACAACGAAGACATGGAGTGGCACTATTCTAACCCCGCAACCACACGGGGGAAACCACAATATTTATAAAATAAATGGTTTACCACAATTAAGAAGCTATAATTACTGAACTATTAAATCAAAAATCGTTGTTTACGATCGTAGGGTTTCAAAGATTCAACCAAATAACATGTGAAAAGGAGCCATGTTTGAAAAAAAAACTAGTGAGGATTTGGTTTGTAATCGTGTTTTCACGTTTAACGGTCTCAGTTAACTATGACCAATTTTAATATATCCAACGAAGAGACACATAGGCGTTATGGTCATTACGGTCCAGACCGCGGAACACTACCGATTTTATCATATGTGGCGTCTTAAACCATTATTTTATTAAAATGAATATGTCAAAATTATATACCAGATAGCGTCAAATACATTGAGATACCTAGATTTGTTAACATTTAACGTTTAAGAATACGCGGTTAAATCCACTGTGTTTTATTATCCTATTGTGTTGTTCCTACTACATGTGCAGACATTTAAGACTAGAGCATACCCAACTAAGCTAAACATAGCTATGTTTACAAATACGAGTATATATCGGCGATGAGAACGTTTCCAAGAATTCAAAAAGTTGTTAATTTCTGGTTCTAATTTGCTTGAAACTTCTATCTGCCTTCCGGAAAAGGGCTCGTCGTTTTCAACGTTTCAGTGATGAAATTGATCTTATTGTGCCTGGAATACTAAGAGACCCCTTTTGTGTATATATTCTGATATACGTTACATACTTACACCGACGCCTTACCTATCCTTTATATCACTTAGGTACAACTTGCGGTTGTCTTTATGCCTAGGTATATAGATATTAATTGCCTTCAACTTCAATGGTAAGTACCTATTAGCTGAATTGACTAAGGATACAATCGACGCACACCCGCCACTTTGTAATTGAACCTCATTTACAATTGTTATTTATGTGTACAGTTAGCTTCCAAAATACATTAACGTCCCAAGTCACAGGACCTTATCCTCCTGACAATGTAGACGTGTTAGAACTTTGGATGCTATAGCATTTTGCAGCTGACTGTAGATGCATACCTACACACACGCGAGTTCATAAAGCTACTTAAATTTGAACCCCTTGCATTGATTGAGTCTATGGTTTAGTACGTTTTTGTAGCCTAACAAACCGGCGCACAAAATGAGTCTCGATAAAACAAATCTGAGTGTTATAGTCAATAAAGAGCGTAGTTACAACGTTTACGGGTCGTAACCGTAACAGCCGCTGAATCCTAACAAGCCCTTGCGGTTTACCGGCAGTCCTCCAGTCACCCTACGGATGGTCTGCGGCTTCAGAAATAAATCATTCAAAGTAAACCTCCACAGCAGTCGACTGTATAAACTTACGTACTCGTCGCTTGTGTAAACGCGAATTGCCTTGTTCGTCAGAGGCAGAGGTTTCAATCACGACACTAATCTCTGAGCCGCGCTAAGCCTGTGAAACGAGGATTAAATTAACTAAGTACCTGCTTGCTCAGTTTTTAAGAGCGTTTGACAGTTGTCAGAAGTTGTTGTAGCTTAATAATGGACGAGTTTGCTCGGTTGCTTTGGTGTAATTATCAATATTTAATATCAGGGGCCAATCTTACACAAATTGACTTAGTCTCAGTTCTAGTCTTGTACACATTATATGGGTACAAGATTATAAACAAACATAAATAGAGCAATACCCGCCCTCGCTTCGCTCCGGATTAAAGTATTATACATATAAACCTTCCTCTTCAATCACTCTATCTATTAAAAAAACCGCATCAAAATCCGTTGCGCAGTTTTAAAGAGTTAAGCATACATAAGGGATATAGGGACAGAAAAAGCGACTTTGTTTTATATTATGTAGTGAAGCGCGGACGCCGACGACGAAGAATTTCGTACAGTGACCGTTATGGTTGGGCGCCGTATTATTGGGATTATGGGACCTATTACCGTAGTATAGGGTTTATTTTACAATCTATGATGCCAGCAGTCAACGTTGCTGTGCGAGCATTATGTATGTACATATGTATGTTGTTGTTTTAAGGTAAACAGCAAATTTAGTGGTGGTAGGACCCTGTGCAGGGTCCGTCCGGATCGCTACCACCATCTTATCCATTAACCACCCGCCAAGCAACAGTATTCGCATTGTTGTGTTCCGGTGTGGGGAGAAGACAACCGGTGAAATTACTACCATAGAGGCATTTCATCTTAGTCCTCAGGGTTGGCAACGCATTTAAGGTCTTAGGATTATAGTGTTGAGAAAAAATATATATATATACGTACTTAATTTGACCTTACGCGTGGATTGAACCCGTCCGGGGCTGCCAACTTCGATTACTACCAAGTAACAACTAAACCAACCACGTTGTCATTAAAAAAAAGGGTTTAATTATTTATAGTTTCAAGGTTTAGATTGCCTTCAACTGTATAGGATTCCTTCATCCTATTCCCACGATTAGAGTAGCCTATATGACACTCCGGCTCACCCACTCTGTACAGAGCTAGCGTCTACCTGAGTTATTCTACTTTTGACAAAGAAGCGCACTCGCATTTATAACATTACTTAAGAAGTTGAGGGTGTTTACGCCGAATTTGTTGTGTCGTAAGGATTCCCTAAATTCCTTCGGGATGCCAGCATAAACAGTGTGCTTAGTGTCATTACTTATGTAAACGCTTTGCAGGAGAAATTACTACTCATTGCAATCATTAATTAAAGGTACGTTTAAACGTTAAGATTATGTGACTTACTAGAGGACGGCCGCGACTTTATAATTGTACGCGTAAAATTCGTTTCAAGTTATTTCCCCCTTTTGTTCCCGTTGGGAGCAGAATTTTCAAACCCTGTTCTTACTGCACCTTTGGGGTAAGTAGGTACCCAAAGAGTATTCCTGCCTAATTTTAAGTGAGTTAGTAGGCTTTACATCGGACGAGTTATTGATAGTTAGTCTACCTACCCCTATACTCAACCATCCCCGGTCTCCCCTAACTCTTGGTAGCCTTTTATACGGGTCTGTTTCGTTAGGCCAAAACATTTTTGTTCAAATGTTTCATTTGCCAACCCGCTTTGTTTTCTGTAACCGTAAATATTTCAGGATTTTATAAAAACTAACCTTACCTAACCTAGGGTGATGGCACCAGAGGTGGACACTTTAAGCTGACAGGCACCAAAAATTGACACTTTACTCTTAATTTAAAGATCATAAGGTTGTAAATTGATTGTTGCAAAACATTACCTTTATCTTCTATAAAATAATCGATCACCCTATAGGGTTCTACACTATGGTACTAACATAAATTCTGATTTTTTTTGGGAAATGTTACATTTGACCGAAAATATTTTGGCCAAACGGCAGGCTCCCCTTTTATAGACATTTCATTGGTTTACATGTTGAGCATATTTTTTCAGCAAAAGCGCCAAAAGAACACATTGTAACTTACATGTTTGATTAAATAAAAAAATTAAACCCCCACAAAGCGCCGTCCCTAAGATTTCCCCTCTTAGTTATTTCGGGAATGTTTAATAAAAAAGTTTCAGAAAGCCTGCCGGTAAGTACCTGATTATTTTTTCAGGCACATGTGGCGCGAAGCCGCAGCCTGAAATATGATTTAACATCCGACAATGGCGGAGAGCTCGCGTTTAATTTTAAATGATTGTTGCGTAGAGTTTGCATTTCGTTACGCAACCGCATGCGTGAGTTTCAATAAGGTCGCGTTCACAATACAAGCTCCCAGCTAAGTTAAGCGGGTTACAGACACAGCTATCTATAATCTATTGGTTAAGTTAGACCAGTAGTCCCCGACTGAGTTTTTAGCGGCATAACCGAAATCGAAATCGAATTTCAGCCTTGGTTTTTGTTTCGACCGAAACCGAAACTTTCATATAAGGTCATGATTTTTCGGGAAAAATAAATAAACTCAACATTATCTGAGACCTGACAATAGCCGAAACTTAGGTCGGACACCATATAACAGTATTCAAGTAAATAATAATAAATATCAGGGGGACAATCTCACACAAATTGTCCTAGTCGCAAACTAAGCTTGTGGCCTGTACTATGGGCACTAGACAATGATAAACGAAATATATAGAAAATATCCAAGGCAGAAACAAATACTCGCGCTCATCACACAAATTCCCTTACCGGGATTTGAACGCACGACCTTTGTAGGCAGGGTCACTACCAACTAGGCTACCATGTCGTCAATTAGCTTTACTAATTGATCACTAACATTGAGCCTAGTGTGAACGTGACCTTAATCTAAACACAGAACGTGCTCGGTAGGATTTCCGAAAAGTTTCCTTTCGTTCCCAAACTTCGTGGCCTTACAAAATTAAAATACCATTATCCAACTTCGGATATAGTTCCATTTAAATTGGTTTTCGGGTTCGGGAAAATTGTAATCGCTTTAAGGGAGGTCATTTACATTTTTATGCCGGTTCCTTTTAACTCTAGGTGGATTTCCCGTACAGAGTGAAAATATTAATCATTCGGCGCGTCCCGAACAAAATCAAGACATTTGAGTCAACAAAATGGGCGTGATAAACACTTCTAACTGCAGGGAAACACGGTTGAGATGAATGATGATTGATATCTCTTGTTTAAAGTGACGGTCGTTTGCCGATGCCTTTTCTTACTTAACCAAAAGTAGAAATGTTTATTTTATAGTAACAATGATATTACAGAGTATAGATGTTTTACGTTCTTAGATTAGTAAATTGCTTTTGAAAATAGACAAGCTTCAATATGGTCAATTGTTTCACTAATTAATGATGGAAAGAAACTAAAAACACGAGGGTAAGTACTATACGATGTTAAATTTAATGAATTTTAATCGACTGTTAGTTCTTAAGAGTGCGCCGAGGCAACGATACGTAATTACGAAAAAAATGCGTTCGTTTGATCGCCTGCTGCATTGTTTTTACTGAAGCTTTAGTTATGCAATTCATATGTAAGATATTTAAGGGATCACTCTATCGATCATACACTTTAGAATCACGATTACTTGTACTTCCCTCGATAGAAAAAACATCCAAAGATACCTCTACATAACAAAATAAACACTTAGTACGGCGTAATTACTTCACGGAAGATCATCAGTTTTGGATTTACAACAAAACTACATGTCTTCTATAACGTCTACACTTTACATTTTTAAAATGTGTTTTTATTTTACTAATATGAAGGAAATACCTACATTCGCACGCGTTTCGTCCATTTTAGCCAGAGCCGTCACGTTTCCCCCATGTCCGCATTAGTCCTGCTTCGGCCGTCGGACGTGGAGGCTGTGTCGCTTGGTGGTTGGTTGCGTTTATCGCGATTTTTGTGATTATTCACTTTATTTTAAATGGGGAACAAACACAACCAAAAAAGGAAGAGAAGGGTTTGGCAAGAGCACAATGCTAAACGCTTGCGTGAAGAAATTAAGTAAGTTAAAATCGTAAACCTACTGATAGTGGAGTAGTTCTAAGAAACCTGATTTGACAGTTGTCAAAATGCCACGCTAAGGGAAGAGAAAATAAATCGGTAGCAACATAGACTGATTTTCGAGATGTAACGATTTGTATTACTAAGACTTTGTAATCGTTTAGTTGTAGTCTTGATGTTTTGGGCCAAAATTGGTTTATTTACACAAGTAATTTTAAACAACATGCGAAGTTCTTTCAATTAGTAGGTATATAAAAAATGCACTTCTATGGTGAACCAAGATATAAAAATAGTTTAGCTAAAAAAACACATTTACAGGCAAAACAGGCTTCTTAGAACGACCCGAGGTTTTTTTTACTATAATTAATTATATAATATTGTTACTTCTTGGGATGGTTTCAATATTTCTAGAGCAAGACATCTCCAGAAATCTGAAGACAAAGAGAATACTCCGTAAGTATACTCATTACCTAACAACTATATTTCAACAAATGAGTAAAATTACAAAATTATTCATATTTTTTTATTTATAGGGTTAATGTTCCAGTTGTTGGCACTTCGCTACAAAACG
This sequence comes from Acleris holmiana, assembly GCA_949316455.1. Classification (NCBI taxonomy): domain Eukaryota; kingdom Metazoa; phylum Arthropoda; class Insecta; order Lepidoptera; family Tortricidae; genus Acleris; species Acleris holmiana. The sequence continues at coordinate 4,647,223 of OX438764.1, forward strand.
AAGAGTTACCTAATGAACCGGTGAGGTATGCGTAAAAATAGTAAGAGATGTATAGGAAAACCTTTTAATAAATTTAGTATGAATTTCCACATTATCTTTATATTTTTTCAATTTACAGTGTAAATGAATTGGTTGACATCGATTATAAAATTTACCACACAATGGAATTGTAAGTCCCAAATACGAATTATTTTTATAGAATGAGGATTACAAAATTTCATCCAAAAACCTATTCTGTTAATAAATAAATTATAGTTAAATCAAAACGTTCTGTTTTATTACAGGATGCCAATGGACCAAATTTCTTGTCTTTCAGTGGATGGAGAAATAGACAATGACATTGCTTACTCACACAGACAAAATAATGCCGTGAAGTAAAATTCGATATTGATTATTGTTGTTTCTTGTGTCGTAATATTTTTTTCTAATATTATTCATTACATTATAGACATACATACATTAAGTAGGAACTTCTAAATATGTGATTGATACAGCGGCTTTAAGTTTTTAGTTTTTTAAAACATCAATTTAATTTTATACTTTATAGTGATCAGCACGCGTAGCACAAGTTGTATTTTCTCGCTCGTCGCTCAGTGCGTCTCTATTGTTACAGACTAGATAGAAAGGAAGATCCGAGCGACAAACAAGTCGCGGACCACTTGTGCTAGCCCTCCAGAATCAGACATTGAAGTTTTTGCGGAAATAATCATGGATAAACATTCGTACATACGGGTCAAACTAAGACCCTTTTTTTAAAGACGGTTAAAATACCAAAACCTTCTCCTATGTGAAACAAATACTTTTCTGAAAACCGCATTAAAATCGGTTCAGCCAAACGTGAGATAATCGCGGACAAACATACATACATACATACAGGTCAAACTGAGAACTTCCTTTTCTTTGGAGTCAGTTAAAAATAATAACTTGAAGAAAGGGTCGATGACTGGGATTTTTGCCCTACTTAGCCGTTCTATTACTTTACATTAGGTATTGAGTTCACTTTATTTTGTGCTTAGAATATTGTCAATAAAGGTAGTTAGGTTTCATTTCATTTCAATATACAGTCACATTAAATCACGGGGTTGTTGAGCCACCATAGAACTCTGTCCTAATGACAGCGTCAAGTCACGCAAAAGAAATTATTTACGTCAAAATTTACCGTCAACTTTCTATGAAAGGGTTCTCCCGGTAACCTTCGGAGAGGGAAGATGGCCGATTGGAAGATGTACGGCTTTTACTTATGATTTATTCTCTTTAGCCGAACAATTGCCCAATAAATATTATAAATAACTTAACACTAGCTAAATACACCTTAGATGTACAAACGACATTAATAAAAAAATATCTATCTATCTGTGAGAGGGTTCTAGAGTGGCTCAACAATCTCGTGATGTGACTGTACCTCATACAAGTAATTCAATCCTACCTTACCTACCGACAGTAAACAACAAATTTAAAAAAAAATTAGGCTGAAAAAAGTAAATATTTTAATAAAAGTATTCGGAATCGATTATGTTTTTTTATTTTGTAAACATTGGTAGCAACCTCCGCGCCTAGTGGATCGGCGCACGGCTCGTCAGGCGCGGCGCGCGGCCGGCGCATGGCTCCAGCTCGCTCCTTGCTGGTGTGCTATACGCACACATACACAGAGTGCATAAAATACCTAAAGTTAATGAGTGCAAAAAGCTCGGTGCCCCCTTAAACATACATTTTGACAACTGTTAACGCTCTATCGCCTGTTAAATGGTTAACATCGTTAGGTGAAAATGGTACTAAGACATAGATATCGTCGACTCGTTTGGCGTAAACACAGCGAGAGTGGTTAATTGGGTTTTTTATGAATCTTCAACTTTGACGCGGCAATACCATATCTAATTCCTGTTTATACATATGTAATATCATTGCATTGTTATGAAAGCTCCAGATAGGTGTATCAATCAACCATTCATAGTAAGTCAATTTTAGTGGAAGGGCGCGTCTTTTACATTGATATAGTTAGCACGCTATAGAAATGCTTAGATATAAGTTACGGTATGATATAAAAGTTTTGCTTATACTTTTAAGAAGTAGCTAAACAACATCGTTCAGCTGGAAACCAGCGCTGTGGCTCCGGCTGCAGCACATGCTGAGCTGAGTCCTTTTTGTCCTCACACTATAGTGCAACTTCTCTAAATTCGCTACCTATACTTGTATACAGATTAATATCTCTATGTTCTATTATTTTACCTTTTTTTTCTGTCAATATTTTTCATGATGTTTGTTGTTTCAAAAATCAAATATATCACGGGACAATCTCACACAAATTGACCTAGTCCCAAACTAAGCTCTAGGCTTGTACTATGGGTACTAGACAACGATAAACATACTTATATAGAGAAATAAATACTTAAATACATAGAAAACATCCAAGACTCAGGAGCTAATATTCGCACTCATCACACAAATACTGCCCTTACCGGGATTTGAACCCAGGACCGCTGGCTTCGGAGGCAGGGTCACTCCCAACTAGGCCACCGTGTCGTCGTGTGTCGTTTGTTGTGTTGAGTGTGTGTTTGTCAAAAAAACATTATGAGTTTGAGTTTAAGAGTGTTTTGTTTATAAACAAACCGCATTTATAAACTTTGTGGAAATTTATCGTGGAAGTATACAAGACATTTTCCAGCACAGATGTTAAACAAAACGCATAAATAACCCGCCTGTAACCTATCAAGCGGGCTTTGATAACTCCGCAAAGGAATGTTCTGCAGGATGTGAAACAATTCCTCTATCTGCGTCTCTTTATTATTTTATCGTGGCTCCTCGAGTTGTGTAGATAATTAATTTTCTACGGCGTTGCGTTAATTTGAGTAAAATTTTCCTGAGATGAAAATTATGTAAGAATCGTCTTCTAGAGATCGAATTTTAAAGGTTCTTTGACTCATTGTTCATGACGTGAGGCATTTAAGTCAAGGGATTTTGGTAGGCTTGTAGGTGAATGCATACACGAGGAACTCAAACTACTTATAAGTGTAAAAGCATTATTATATTGTAATTTCTTATTTAACAGTGACTAAAACTAACAAACAGTAAGTGGTAGTTTAAAAAAATCGCGATTGAGCTATCTATTCTTAAAGTTTTGCTGCTCTTTAACGATTATTGTAGGTGCAATTGGCAGATTTCAATCTGTTATTTTTTATATTATTTGTTACTAAGATAATCAATAGTTCCAGTGCAACTTATTCTAACATAATAAACAAGGTACCTACGCACAACAAAAAACCACCGTCTCTTTATAATAAACGTCACCGAATGATCTTATTTCACTTTCTTTCTTTTTCATGGCCTTTAACGTCATATTCTTTTCATAAATATGTACGTCGTAAAAAATCCAGCCACTTTCTTAGTAAATATAAGGTTCAAGTTGGTATATTTCTTAATGATGAATCCTTTATTCACGTCATAAAGACTCTCAGCGTCCCCAGAAAGGTAATGCACTTCCGAAAGAAACCTCATTAGATACCTCCTGCGCCACGAAATAAATCTTCCTATATATCATTATGTAAATAGGACGTACTCTTGAGAAAAAAATATGGCTCGTGAAATATTGAATAAGTTTTGGAATTCTTTGAATTAATTCTGTGGTATGAACACTTTATTTACCTATGGTTATACTGAAAAATATTGTACGACATTCTCCGACCTCGATTTTTAAATTGTCTACCACCGGTATCGTCTTCTGTCTTTACTTGTTTATTTGAATTAACTTGATCCTAATTTTAAACATGAGAAATAAAGCGGCTTTTTTGGTGAAAACATTGTGGTCGCCGACTTCAGTTGGTTTAACCTATAGGTAGGTGCCCGCAATTTTAAAACAAGTTATGTTTTGCGTTTTTGAAGGCGGTTTTTTGTTTTTAAAAACATTTTTTTTTGTTTTATACTTTTTAGTGATCATAGAATCATAATACGCTGTGCCGTAGTCCCACTTACTACTTGTTATGAAACTTTAAGTTTCAAGCGCGCCGCAAGCAACGCCTCCGGAAAGTCATAGTCATATTTCAACAAGTAAATATTATTCGTTGTAGTCGCTCAACTATTTTAATCGAGATATCTGATCGCCATCTGTGGTTTTCATCATCAGTTCCACTTCCCCAAATGATACTTTCTGTACTTATGCAAATGCTAGATTTGTTACTAAAAATACTAACATCGCTATATGTTTGCCTACAATATTTGAGGAGTTCCGTCAATTCCTCGCTGATCCCTTCATCAGATTCAGATTTGGTGACAATGGGACCACCTCAGAAGTATACTCTATCAAACAAAAAAATCAAATCAAATCGGTTCACAATTGACGGAGTAATCGGTGAACATACATTTAAAAAAAAATAGTTTATTTTTACTGTCGCGGCCATAAATGTAGGTGGATTAACACAGAATATGGTTCTGAACTTGCCAAACTATTTTTTGACATAATAAAATTACTGTTATACATAATATTGTTGAGTCTTCATACAAAGAAATCGTAACTTTCCTGGGGCAGAATTCAAATACAAATCGTAAAATCAGCTTATTCCTATTCTAGATAGAATATTATAATCATGAATTTGAAAGTAACGTTCATTATCGTTTGTTGTTTATCGAAATAAACAGGTTATGTTTTGGAAGTTTAGCAATTTTATGTGATGTTAAAAGGAGAAATTATTGCGAATTTATAGAAGAAAATACGAATAAAAGATGTCCATCAAATTTGTTACGGCGCCATAAATATAAAAGTAACGATTTGCGTACGTGACAGTAACGGAGAGGTGTATGCTGCCCTTCCAAGGCAATAAACAGTAGGTATCCCAGATTTAATTGCCAAAGTAGATCCAAACCTCTTCTCTTAGTAATGAGGTTGTGATTGCTACAGGAGTTTTATTTGATGTGCTGACATTTACCGGCAGTATGGTATTTGTACAGATCAACGAAGAATATAGGTAAATTCCTTAAGGGATGAGATATGCAAGTGTGTAGCGGTAAATTAGAGCCAACTAAATTGAGAAATACGACTTTATAAATAACGAAACGAACGAATATAATTTTACGATAACGTTATAATACCGGATAGCGGTATTCATCACAATGAAATAAAAACTTCATATCGATGTATATAATAACGTTATACGTACGTCACCTCTTTTGATGAAGTTAAATTAGCAAGTTCAATAATATCCATGCCATCCGTGTAATTAGGCATGATTCTTTGACTGTTGATTCATAACGTTAAAATATTGGTGTTGTTACGATTTTGATTTCGTTGCGATGTGGTATAACGTTATGTCAATTTTTATTTAAACCTTATTTTTCATACTAAATATAGCGTTGTGATAACGATATTTCTCATAAAGTTATGAAGGCCTAAAGCCCTAAACACGCGTTACCGTGCTTGTGTGAGATTAAATGTAAATCAAATCAAATTCAAATTCAAATTCTTTATTTATAAAGTAGATAGAGATACAAATGAAACTATAAAAGGAGACTTAATTATTACTGCCAATGATATGACACTTTACATTTCATCCATTGTCTACTATTTTATGTTTAATATAACTGTATCTATATTGATGTTAATACAACATTTTTTTTTTTCTAAAACCTTTTGAGACTTTTGGTACCCTGTCGTAATAAACTTCAAAAATAACCCTAAAATGACAAGGTTCTAATCACCCTTTATAATTTTGATATTTTGTTTCAGGTAAGTGTACGAGGAGACCAGATCTAGCATCATTATCATCGCCACTTGACTGGTTTGTTGAATAAATGGCACACTCGCTGCATCTGGACTCAATTGAATATTTTTATTGTACTTCTGACGATCTCTGAGATGTTGTTAAGGACAGACATAATTGGAAATTCGAGGTAGAGGCCTTTGCCCAGGACTATGACAGGGTATTAAGGCTGCGTTTCCACCAGAGCTGTGCGAGGTAGCGGAGCGGTGTGCGAGGAAAAAATCCACCAATAGGAGAGCTGCGCTGAGCGAGCCTAGGAATTCTATTGGTGGATTTTTCCTCGCACACCGCTCCGCTACCTCGCACAGCTCTGGTGGAAACGCAGCCTAAACAAAAATCTGTCCATTTCTCCTAAGAGTGGCATCGTGGCATTGCAATTGGGCGGTTTTCGAGAAAAGTGTACATCATTAAGAACAAAAATCAAGAAACTTTAACTTTTCCATTTCGTCACGAAAATTAGTCGTACATTTATTTGCCTAATTTTCGTGATAAAATGGAAAAGATAAAGTTTCTTATTTTTTATCCTTAACGATGTAAGGTAAAGACACCAGTACTCGACAAAGGACCAATGTTCGACACTGATTCTTAGTCAAAGAAGATAAGAGTTATTCATTTGTTTTGCAAAAATCTATTTATAACCCTATGAGCTTAGAATTAAAAGCTTCTGTCGATTATTGGTGCATGTCAACTAAAAGTGTCGAACATTGGTGTTGTTACTTACACTGTTTTGTGAAAACCGCCCAATTACCACTCTTGGGGTCCCAACAAGCTGAGCCAATGCTCCGGGAACCAGGCAAGCAAGACAAAACTGTGCTAAAATGCGTAGTATTCGTATACGGTTGCCCAGTACACTACCAAGACAACATATACCCCATAGTACATTCAGTTCACCTGCTTTCTGTAACAACAGTCCCCAAGGGCACCGAAAGATCTGCCGGTTCCGTGACCCCCGCGGGAGACCAGGCGCAAAACTTTCCCGTTATTACGCCTCTATAAATCCCGCCAAATTTTAAAACATAATAAACTGGTATATTGCGGATGAAAGCGGTTATTCGAAAAGTTGTACCTAGGCTTTATGTTATCAGGTATTAAAAAAGGAATGTTATTAAGATTAGGAAAGGTTTTTTTAATATCTACGGATTCTGAGGTTTTAAATTTAATAGGTGGTTTAGAGGTTTAATTTTCTTTATTGTTAGTTTGTTACCGTTAGCGGTTTAGATAACTGCACGTTATTTCTAAAGCAACTGATGACATGACGACATTTGCGACATATTATTTTGGTCTTTTGTGCCAAATAATTATGTAAGTTTAACCCAACTATAGGTACTTTTGATGGTTTTTAAATTCAATTGTTTTTTTTAAATGTGTTTTACCTCAAAACTCCGCAGTTAATGACAGACTTGATAAAAAAAAATACACTACAGGTGACATTTAGTAATATGTCATCAATACACGTTACCATTCAGTATTTTATGATTTGTTATACCAAAAAATTAATTAAAACTTACGTAGCTTTCAAAATTATAATTTTTATATATTATAAGCTCTCGCAGTTAAATATACATACACAAGACCCATACAAACAATTTAATGTTTAAATGTTTATGTTAAACACACTCCGCACCTGCCCCGAGATAATGGCTCATACGTTTACGTATCTGCAAACCTCCTTTGATTACTTTCGCAAAAGCGTATCTTAGTCACCACTGAAGGTATAAAACCACTTTAACGAGCTACATAATAAAGCTTAAATTTCAAATTAAAATATTATCGACGTAAGAGCTTGCGTAATCGTGTAGGCGACATGTGTCCTTGTTCAGTGATACCTTTAGTGCTTTCTTTATTTTTTTTCAAAACCTGTTTAAAAATAACGTGTTTTTGAGACTGATATTAACTGTTACTTCAATTAGTAGTCGCTTGCGGTTTAGCTACTACAAGTTGGTTGGTTGAAGGTTACTTACTAATACGGTTGATTTCATCGTCGACCGTCCTGACTCTCTGGTCTCAACTAGGGTCAAGAGCAAACCCATTTTGTATATTTAAAAAAAACATTATTTTGCACTTTTCATTAGCCACGAAGTATGAGTTAACTCTAATATAGATAATAACACTGGGCAAGAGCATGTCGGACCATGCTCAGTATAGGGTCCCGAAGTCGTTAAGTACTACAAACATAAAAATCAACCAGTAAGTAATAACTAATTTTCTATTTAAAGTCAGTTGGTGCCAAAAGATGGTTTTAGTAGGTATAATCACATTAATCGCCTGTATCTCAAGAACTAATGATGTCTACTGAGTCCTGATAGGTTTCCTTTAAAGTTCGTTATATGTCCTTTCATTTTTATTTTTTTCAGATTTAACATTTTGTAGTTTTGGCTGTAGGGGGCGGGGGACGCTTGAGTCTAACAAAACTTAGCGCTTTAAAGCTTAATATCTCATAAAAGGTTTGCTTAATCGAATATTTTTATATTTTTGAAAGACCTATCCAACGATACCTCACACGATGGGGTTGGCCCCCAAAAAAAAAATACATCCCCAGGTTACGCGTACAGAGGTACCGTAAAAAAAAATGTTTTTTTACTATTTATTTTAACCACTTTGTTTACGTGACTAATATGCATGCAAATTCATGTCAAATTACAGCTTTCTAGTACTAAGAGTCTCTGCGCTAGGCTGCGGACGGACGGACGGACGGACATGGCGAAACTATAAGGGTTCCTAATTTGACTACGGAACCCTAAAAAATGATAACTACTTCGAATGCCATATCATCATTCTTCATTCGTCACTAAATCGAGAGAAAAAGATTGACGTAAGTTGGAAGTAGGGTTCAGACAAAAAGATGACCTATCAGCCGTGCCATCGGCGCCGAATGTGATAAAAATCACAGCGTAGCTCATCGCCCAGATTTCCATACAAAATGGGCTCGTTATGGAGTCCCCGGCACTCTGTCAATTACACACTCCGTGGCATTAAAAGTACTGGGGTTCAATTCTACTAATGTGCATATTTCAAGAATCTATTAAGATTCGATAAAGATACTATTCCCATTTAGTTTCTACTGTGGGCAATTAAGCCATTCTACTATCTTATAAACAAAACAATACCTTAATCTAAATAGAAATGCAATTGAACCACAATAGAAACGTAACGATAAGGCCAAAGACTAAACAAACATGTTCGAGTGTTACTAGAACGCAAAAAATAATTAATACCAAATTAAATTGTGTCATTTTTATTATAAATTTAAGAACTTTACATTATTTCACACTCATTATTATATATTATTTAATAAACCTCTTTAATCTTTAAAAAATTAAGAGAAAAATACCACAAAACCTCGAACGAGGGAGAAAAAAAACCAAATGAAATGTCAATGTCCCGTGTCAAATTTCAAAATTGAGTTCGCGCTGAAACCATAACGCAATATTTTTTAATCTAGTACTAAACTACTAAGTAACACGCAATATTTAACACGTTCGTGGTAAGTTTGTGCTTAGTTTTGGTAAGTATAATTTATATTTGTGCAAACCTTTACGTTGCTCTCGATGCTTATAATTACCATGGAATCAATATTTAATGCAGTTATTTTGAAATTATTCCTTGATAATTTCTCTGTAGGTTTAAATAATATCATGGAAACGAGTCGAAGAAGATCTACGTCTGTAAGACAGTTGGAACTTTTAATAATGTTCATGGATGAGCACCGTGACTTAGCACTGGGACGTGTCCGAGCTCGTGAAGCCAGGGCTCTGGCGAACCGTTTGTGGATGGACTGTTCAAATATTTTAAATGCAGAAGGCGTCGCGAGAAGCCCTAAAGAATGGTCAAAAGTAAGTTTCGTGACCAAGTTAAATGAATTTAAGTAAGTAAGTAACAAATGAATTCCCACTTAATAAATGCTTATAATTTAAGTTTTGGAATGACTACAAGTGTCGGGTGCGTCAAAAAATGGCAGCGATTAGGAGGGACAGAAACGGAACTGGGGGAGGGCCTGGTGTAGCACTTCCATTGACAGCTCTGGAAGAAAAAGTAATTTCAATATTAGGAGCAGATGTGGGGCCCTTACCTGGAGTCCGCATGGATCCCGTTATGGACATTGAGGTTTGTTAGTTTTAAAATCTATGATAATTTACTACTTAATGTATTATTTTTAATCAAATAATTGTTTCCATGTACCTAAAAGGATCAGGAGGCTGCTAGGAGTATATTGAATGACCAGCATACCGTAGACATACATTTAGCTGATTCACCCATCATGTAAGAATACCATTATTTATTACATTGATACAATTTAGAATATTTACTACATTTACGACTTTTAACGTTATATTCAGAATTCAGATAATATGATTAAGCTATTTAATGACAATTGAGATCCTGGATAAAAATATTATGTTTTAAATTTTAGTGATATATCTGCAATAGCTAATATTGGTACAATTTACCAATTAAATAATGACACTGACCGGACCCTAACCATAGAAACCCCACCATCACCACCACCCGCGCACCTACCCCCACCACCACCGCCATCACCTCCACCACCACCACCAGAAACAGAAGCTCCTATCGTCATAGGCAATGTTCCAGAGCCATCAGGTCCATAATTTTTCTATACTTAAATATATACATTATGAACAAATTTCAAGCTTTTCAATGTAGTTGACGAATAATACTCTTAAAAAGCTTAATATAGAGTTGTTTTTTAGGTCGAAACTTGAGACGCGAAAGAAGGCCCCAAAATAGAAGTCGTCCACGGCGTTTGCTAGCTCAAAGTATGTTTTAAATTCAAACAAAAGTAAGGTATAAACAATAATGATATGGTCGCCTAGTTGGTAGCGACCCCGCCTTTCATAGGCAGGCTAGAGGTTCCGGGTTCAATTCCCGGTAAGCACAAATATTTGTGTGATGAACATTCTGATTTGTGAATGTTTTCTAAGTATTAATTTATGTATATAAGTATATAGGTACATATAATTGTTGTTCTCTTATTATTTTCAGTAATTATTAAGTTTTAAATATGGTTATTTTTTTATTTTTTTATTAGGCAATACAACTGCTTTAAAAGAAGCTCGAGCGTCGATAGCACGAATTGAAGAAATGCGAGCAAGAACTGAGGAGGCAACAGCTTTGGCTAACTTAAAAAGAGCTGAGGCAGATTTAAAAAACGCTGAATCTTTTGGGAGCATTGCTCAGTCATTAAGAGTTATAGCTGAGAGCATTCAAGCCTATCTGCCAAATCGGGTAAATATTACACATTACCTCTTTCTCAATGGATTAATGTGTAACAAAAAAATATTTTTATCTTTAAGTAGCTGCCTTATAAGAATAATGAATTTTAATAAAAAGTCTTCTAGTATAATTAAATTCAAAGAATTATAAATAGCAGATTTTAATTACTCTTATGCATATTGCCAAAAATATTACTTCACTATGCTTAATATTTATTCATTCTTAAATTATAAACTAAAGACATTATTTTTTAACCCAGTGCTTTAAACAAGGTTAGATATGGGTACCTTTGGCCACTGGGTATAATGTAAAATAAAGCTTTAAGTAAAGTAAATATCCTAGGTGCCCCAGCTTTACTATATTATAATATATTTAAGAAATTTTAACCGCCTGTTTCACAATCGACAAGTAAATCATATTTGTCAGATAAATTTAGCCCTTTCTCTTCCTTACACTTGAAAATAGACACAGAGAGAGCCAACTTTAAATGGCAGATATATTTACTCATCGATTGTGAAACAGGCTCTAAGACTAGTAACCTTTTTTTTGCATATTAATTTAAGTACTTTACTTTGTTTCAGAACACTGAATAAATAAATAATAATGATAATAAATAATAATATATATCAATCAATCTTCCCATCTTCTGCAGGGGCGACCATATTTGTGTTTGTTAGTTATTAGGTAAATAAATGAACAACAATATTCATATGGTCTATGTTTTATTTAACTTAACTCCTAGACTGCCACAAGCGTTGCACCAAACTACGTTGATACTCCCGCCCTTGCTGCAGTTCAATGCTAGTCTGAGACCTTTGTCGACCAGCTCGCGTTGATATGTGGTTGTCTTCCACACTAGCATTGGCTTGTTCCTCAATCAGCTCTATCTGCGAGGCATTCTGGTCTTCCTCAATTTCAAAATGCTCTGTGCATTGCAGTGCAATGTTGTGCAGAACACAGCAAGCATTCACAATACGTGCAGCCACTTGTGGCTTGTAATGGAGCCTCCTATCTATATGTAAACATCTGTAACATAAATAAGAAATGTTGTGTTAATATTATTAATAAAAGTAACTCATCTGTGTGCCTTTTCATGCTTTAAATGCTGAACCGATTGAACTTTGATGAGGAGTTTATAATACTGAGGAGGGTTATGATTTAAATTTAATATTATTATAAATCTTAGTACTTAGATAAGGAGGACTATTAGGTTGCAAAGGGGGAGAAGCTAGTAAAGGTGAAAAGAAGTTTCACATGGGCATATGGCACAGGCACCTGTGTATTATTAATTTTTGTATTGGGCTTACCTAAAACGAGCTTTCAGAATGCCTATACACCTTTCAACAACATTCCTGGTCGATGCATGTACATCCGTGTAATATGACTCAGGAGAATTCGGCTCATTGGTACTTAAAATTGGTGTCATCATTATTCTTCTTAGGGGGAATCCTGAATCACCTTAAAAAGAAAATATGATTAATGAGTAATCAACAACCATTTGTGTAAATAAAATAGGTGCTTCTATTATATGTAGTAAAAGGCAATAAACTAAAAACATTCAAGTAGGTAAAAGGTAAGATATCATTGCATATTTATTCATATAATAAAGGTATGCAGTTATTATGCTGATATGAAACATTATATATTCTGCTAAAGATTTCAGAAATAATCACCTAATAAATAAAAATCTTCTCCGGACCTCACTATCTCATTTAATTTATTATTCAGTGGATTATTATTCCACGCTGCACTGTCATGGGTTGACCCAGGATTACTGCTGTCAACACACATGATTCTAGCATTTGAATCACAAATCTGAAATAAAGTTTTGTTTAATATTAAGATTCAATCAACTTGTAAAATGCCCAACAGCCATATAGTAAATACAAACTTACAATCAAGATGTTCAAGGAATGATATCCTTTTCTATTAAAATATCTCTCTTCATGTTCAGCAGGAGGTACAATGGCAACATGTGTACCGTCTATGCACCCCAGGACACCGGCCATCCCAAACATCTGATAAAATCTGAAAATCATGTCATGTTTCACTCATGTAAACTAGACACAATACCTAGGTATACTAGTGCATTTCCCATCAAAGTTAGCCGATTTAGGTTCCTTATTTTCTTACAGTGAGTAAATAATAACACTTACTCTCTCTTTATTTCATCCCGAGCTTCCTGTGTACTTGGGAACTTGACACATTTATTAAAAATATGAGGCAAATTAATAACCTCTGTCACTTGGCGTATTGCTCGTGAAACAGATGGCTGGGATATGGAGTGGCTACTTGACTGGCCTACTAAGGTCTGATATGAACCACCGGCATAGAAAGCCAGCGCCACCAATATCTAGAACAATGAATATTTGTTTATTAAGGCAGACAGACATCTAGTGAAATGAATTCCTCTACATATTAAGTGTTCAGGTACTAACCTTGGTCTCGGTATCGATGCCATCTGATCGAAGACTTACAGGCATATGAACACTAATTTCGTCCATTAATGATGTCGCCAGGTCCTTGGACAGCCTGTAAGTCTTGATAAACTCGCGATCCGTAAGATCGAAAGCAGAATTTCGTGTCCTTGTCGATAAATTCCTGCTTCGAACTTTACCACGGTCCACAGCATTAGCAATAGCAAGGTATTCATAATAGAACATCATGATTCGACGGAAAATTACAATTTTATTCAATGATCGATCCACAAAAAGTAGCCATTAACGAACTTTATCCCAACCGCTGATTATGACAGATGAGACGCTGGTGTTCGGTTGAGTTCCGATCGACTTGCGAATGACACATGTGTCAAATTTTTAGTAGAATAGTGTTAAACGTTCCGTTTAAGTTCTATTGTGTTAGGAGAATACGACGTGTCATAACTTCGATCGATCTTTAACTTTTAGTTGAAATCGAACTACAATTGAATCGTTACTTGATAGTAGAATAATAAACAGCGTTAAACTTGCCGTCCAACTGAGTTTCTATTACGATCATAACATAATTTTGTTAGTAGAATTGACCCCCTGAATGTCCTGCAAAGTTGTATAATGCTATCTTTAGCTGCTGTTGAACTTCTTGAAACGGTACCAAGTCTTTTTGTCGATACATTTTTCGATTGGAACTTCACATCCACCAAAAGTAACCTGAAGAGATCAGGCCACTTATTGTATGCCAGTGTAAGAAATTTAGTGCCTATAACTAAATTTGATGAGTGTGTAGCTAATTTTATAGGCACCCCAGAAGTAACTTGTTGTAGTAGTGCGTAGGTGAAAAAGGCAGTTATCTTATTTAATCTTGGCGGGCCTGATTCACTAAATGCGGTCCGTCCTTTTTTATTCAACCTTTTTTATGACAGGAGAATAATCAATCTACCGAATCCCTTTCGGTTTCTTTTAGCAAAGTTTATATCTGCGAAACGAGAAAATACTGCACGAAAAATATACGAGGAAATTGGAGGTAAATCGCCAATTCTAGAGAATACAAAAATGCAAGCTAATGCTTTAGAACTAAAATTAAACGAAAATAGAAACCATGTACACAAGGTATTCATCTGCATGCGCTATTGGCGTCCATTTGCTGACGAAGTTATTGAAAGTGTAAAACAGTTTGATCCTGACGAAGTAATTCTGCTGCCACTGTACCCACAATATTCAACTACCACAACTCTGTCATCCATCGAGAATTGGCAAAAAAATGCTAAACGGTATGGCCTAAAATGCAATACAAAAATGATTCACCGTTATTATGATAACCAAGATTTTATTGAAGCTCACACTAATCTGATAGCTAAGTACTATAAATTGGCTAGAAAAATCGGTAAACCAAGAGTCCTATTTTCAGCCCATAGCTTACCTCTTAGTATCATTAAAAAGGGCGACCCTTACGCTTCACAGGTAGAAAGAAGCGTAGAGTTAATAGTAGAAAAGTTAGCTATCAATAACTTAGATTGGTCAATATGTTATCAGAGTAAGATTGGTCCTGTAAAATGGCTAGAGCCAAGCACTGAAAGTGAGCTATTACGCGCAAAAGCTGATGGTGTACCTGTAGTTCTATCACCTATATCTTTTGTTTCTGAGCATTCAGAAACTCTAGTTGAACTTGATATAGAATATAAAGCAATTATCAAGGATGGATATTACTTTCGTGTGCCAACTCTCAGTACCGATCCCTTGTTTATAAAATGCCTGGCCGATTTGTGCATAAATCTCCCTTAAAGTCCTGATTCATAGGGCTTTTCTTTTAGGATTTTATGTGATAGAATAACAGGAAGTTATTAACTATTTCATGCCAAACAAGCTAAAAAAGAAATCTAACATACTCGCACAAAGGGTGCATGATATTTATGATCATGATTTCAGGAAGGTAATCTGCATCACAACAGGTTTAACAGCCCTATTGTGTAAGATTTCACTGCAATTTTGCTGCGAGTTCATTGACAATAATAGATCCAATATCTTTCTTATACGGAATGTTGCTCGACTAGTAAAGTTTCCGACATCTATTCTATACATTGCCCATTCTGCATTTACTCTACAGGATCTAATTAAGGATTACAGAAACCCTGAGAGTAAAAAAGAGCTGGCAAAAATTGTGGGTAAATCGGCTAATCTTGCAAGCAGCACCATAGAAGCGCTAATGATGTTGAAAATCATCCATTTTTGCACTGGAAGCAATACAGACATAATAAGTTATATTAACTTAACCTCAACGACCCTATTTTTGTTCATTTCAGAACCTATAAGCTATTATTATACATGCAAGGAATATCTGGATAATAAGGATCCTGAAAAGTCTGCTGAGTGTAAGAAGGACCTTATTATTAGCACATTAACTTTGTCGTTAGGTTTATTAAACTTCATATTAAGAAGGATAGAGACTCCAACTATACCAATAAACTTAGGTAATGGTATAATCTATAATTTCAACTTAAGCGTAACAGTCAGCATAATATATAGTGCAGTATTTCTTGCAGTTCAGCTTGACAAATTGTTTCAACAACCTGTCAATGATGATCCTTCCACTGAACTTGATGATGTTCATAATATAAACGGTCATTCTAATGACAGCACTGTAGAGGTATAAGAATTAGGGATGAAAAGATTTTATTTCTACTGCCAACGCTAGTACTGCTAATTTGCTAACAATACTCCAAAGTGATAGAATTTTACCTTCTACAACCTGGCTAACATCATGAAACTCACAGTCAGTGGCATTCAAGCTAGAATATACATCTTTTCTGCTATTACATCGGTATAAGTAACATGTTGGAGTATCTCCTATATAGTATATTAGCGGTTCTGCAGAACTGCTTTTAAACATGTCAATGGTTGGTACACCTTCTTGTATAATAACGCTATTGATTGCTATTCCTTCTTTTATCTTTTTCATTTTATGACGCTTTTTTTTATTGAGGTTTAATATTTCCTCTCCACTTGTCGCTGTTATAATGCCCATCCCATATGTGCCATTGCTTGCTTTGATAAAAACGTAAGGTTGTGTTTTTATTTCATATTCCTCATATTTTTTTTGCACTAGAGATAATATTTGGTCAACTTTAGTTGCTACTGCTCCTAGTGACAAATCATCATCAAAATCAACTCCATCACAGCTCTCTGTAAGCACAGAAATTAGCCATGGGTCTATTTTAAATTTGCCACAAAACTCAGATGCTAATTCTTGATAGATTTCAAAATACTTTAATTTCTGCCTGCTATGCCAACCGTATAGTGGGCTTGGTACTATATCTTGCTTTACGTCTTTCAGCGTGTCTGGAATGTGGCTCGTCATATCACGGTTCAGTATAATAACATCAGGCACAAATCCTGAAGTTGTCTTTAGCAGAGAGTTTTCTTTCACAACAGTTTCATACTGTTCTATTAAATTGTATACTTCATTATATAAAAGGCCAATTCTAGTCTCAAAACCTGCGAGTTGTAGTATTTTCTCTATAACAAATACGTTTTCTATATACATTTTATTGCGTGTATAATTTTCCGGTATTATAAGAACCTTTTTGTATTGATGTCTTTTAAAATAGCTTTTTATCAATCTTGCTGCCATCGTTCTTGATTCTTCACTTAAGTTATTGAACCCCGCAGGAAATAAATTAGCGTCTACTGGAACGATTTTATAGCCAGAGTTTCTAAGATCTATAGAGCTATAAAATGGCAATGTAAATTATGTTTTGCATCTACACTTTAAATGTTATAAGGAAGGTATTATATTATAAGCTATAATTAAACATATTTAGCAAATTTGACTAAAGATTAAAGTATAATGAGATTCTTATTTAAAGTGATAGAAAAATGATTCAACACGACAACAGTAAAATGTATGGCACTACTATATTATCAATTAGAAAGGGTGAAAGCGTAGTGGTAATAGGTGACGGACAAGTTTCACTGGGCCACACTGTTATAAAATCCGGAGCAAAAAAAGTTAGGCGTCTTTCTGGTGATTCTGTAATTGCCGGTTTTGCTGGAGCAACAGCCGATGCATTTACTCTCTGTGAAAGACTAGAATCTAAACTTGACAAGCACCCAGGGCAATTAATGAGGGCATGTGTTGAACTTGCAAAAGACTGGAGAATGGATAAATATCTAAGAAAATTAGAGGCTATGATGATTGTTGCAGATAAATCTATTTCATTAGTAATTACGGGAACAGGTGATGTTCTTGAACCTGAAGATGGAATTGCAGCTATTGGCTCTGGGGGAAATTTTGCTCTATCTGCAGCAAGAGCTTTAATTGACATTAAAGGAATATCAATAGAGGAAATTGCGAAAAAGGCTATGAAGATAGCTGCTGATATATGTGTTTATACAAATCATAATATAATTATTGAAAAAATAGAGGAGTGATATGTCTTCTGAACAAAAAACTTTGTGCACCAATTTTTCCAATCAGCCTATAACCCTTTCAGAAGGGCGGTCTTGTAGTAGGACACCTACGATGAAAAAGATAACCTCTATAAAGATACTAAGAGTGGTTTTGATTCAAATGACAGCGATGTTCAAGTTAATGACAGCACTCAAGTTTTGTTAGATGACCTGCCACCACAGAAGATAGTTAAAGAATTGGACAGATTCATAATCGGACAGGATGATGCAAAGCGTGCTGTTGCTATTGCGCTCAGAAATCGTTGGCGTCGCAATCAGGTTCCATTTCCATTGCGTGATGAAATCATACCTAAGAATATATTGATGATCGGTCATACCGTCGTATCCTAGGAAAATGGGCGCAACCATCATTAAGGCCGTTTTTCTCTTCTTTCAAAATCGTAATCTACTATTTTTTCTACACCGAATGGCTTTTACAAAAATTTAAATATCATACAATTAACAAAGTTATTACATTTTTTAAATTGAGCCGCAATTGCATGGCGCCATTTTATCCGGCGAAATACGCCGCGACTGTCATACCGGCCGTCTTCCGCGCGGGGGCAACGAGCGGGGCGGGGTCGCTAACGCCTGGCCGTCAGTATCACGCGGAGCGCTGTCGCAGAAGATAGTGTTTTGTTTCGTGATTGCGATGCCGTAAAACAATATGAAAAGATCACAGAAATTGATACAAATTGCTAGGGATTCCTATGAAAACAAAAACGGATCTCAATACGTAAGTAAATTTTATAATAAAGTAATTTAATTTCGAGAATACTCAACTATATTCATTTATAAACATGTGAAGTTCTAGGTTATACTTGCTATTACTTGTATTAATAATATTACCACTGATAATATTATTATAATTTCATATTTTTATAAAATAGTCAGAATCAGTTAGTTAGATAACAGTATTAGGCGGTAAACGAGGAATAGAGCCACTAGATATCATAACGCCCTTCTTCGGCGGGTGTAACGAAAGTTGAAATGCGATTTAGGCAGGATCGCTATGGTTTTTGCGGCTGTATTCGATGGATTTATTTTTTAAAAGTTCTTTTTGACACTATAATCATACAATTTTGTTAACATTAACATTTATAATGCTTTATTATGTTATTATAAAATAGATTTTATGATAATTAATACAAAAAATAGCATTTTTCTGTTTTATCTGTTTTTTATCAAAAGGCCTTAACCAACGTTAAGGCCATATTGTAAACTTAATGTGTTGTAGATTTTAATATTAATGAATATAATTTTAGCATCTCCAGTGCCACCAGGGTCGGAAAATGAAGTATCATATTTAATGGGCTGTATTGGTGATCACTGTGATCAGTTAAATGAGGTGGTGAGTATCTACTGTTGACTTTGTTAACTTATGATAATTAATACAAAAAATAGCATTTTTCTGTTTTATCTGTTTTTTATCAAAAGGCCTTAACCAACGTTAAGGCCATATTGTAAACTTAATGTGTTGTAGATTTTAATATTAATTAATATAATTTTAGCATCTCCAGTGCCACCAGGGTCGGAAAATGAAGTATCATATTTAATGGGCTGTATTGGTGATCACTGTGATCAGTTAAATGAGGTGGTGAGTATCTACTTTACCAACCAACCTTTATCCTGAATATTAATACTACCGATTAGTATAATAAAATAAAGAGTGTTTATTTTTTTTAATTTTAGTTGGTTCGAGTCCCGGGCGAGGCAAGCGAGTTTAAAAAATCTTTTAATGCAGATTTGTTTCTTTTCAAAAATAAAGGAATGTCTCCTTTAAGTAAAATGAGCTAGCTTAAGGATTTAAAGTAGTTTTCCTCCAGGGCCTGAGTTTAATTTCCACACTGTATGTTTATAAATATCACGCGACAATCTCACACATATTACATTTGAACATTTATATTTTTTGAATGACAATACATTCAAAAAAGACAAAATGTTCAATAATATGTGTGAGATTGTCGCCTGATATTTAAGGAAGTTTAAATAAATAAATAATAAATTGACCCAGTCCCAAACCAATCTCTAGGCTACTACTATAGGCACTACTCAGCGATAAACATACTTATAAAGAGTAATACATACCTTAATACATAGGAAACATCCAAGACTCAGGAACAAATACTCGCATAGGTATTTGCTTACCGGGATTTTTAATATAATAATGTATAAATATATAATGTCTTCTTTAATGTACCTACAGGATGAAAGTATACCAACTTTAAAAACAACACCAAGTAAAGAAAATGACGAAAATACCAATGCTTCATCTACAAAGTACCAAGGAAACAGTGCAAGGGGAAAGCTTGTGGTATTGGCAGAAGTCCATGCATGACACTCCAAGCCGCTTCAATGTTTCTATATCCAAGCAGCCCACATTACATTTCCTAATAATTAATAAAAGAATAAGAAGAGTTTTTAAGTTATGTTGATATTTCTTCCTTATGGTGTTTTTATTAGTAATAAAAAGGATGCGTTGTTAAAATATAAAAACAATATTTTAAGAGTAGAGTACTTAGTGTCTAAGACTGACATTACTAATTTTAGGGCACGCCACGTTTATAAATAATAAAATGTTATAATTATAATGTACACTAAAGTAAATCTTGTAGCTTCAAAATTGTAAGTACAGTCTGCGTCAAAAATAGCTGATCACTTTTGAACCTTGTCGCATTACCACCTTTGACAATCTTGTTTGACTTTGCTTGTTTACAATACATGACTGCAAAGCGACAACGTTCAAAAGTGATCAGTTATTTTTGACGCATAATTTTCCTTTTTTTTAAATGCTCTAATTATAACAAATATGTTCTTACTATATTGATTCATAAGATCTTTATTATTAGTAACCTTTAAAAATAAAGTTTCGATTTTTGTATTAAATAATAACATATTTTTTTATTTAACTATTGGTTTTGTTGATTTTATTAGAAAAAAAATATGTTTGAATATTACTACTTAATTAAACATTTCGTTATAAAAAAGTGAAGTATGATTTAATTATACCTTATAGAGTAGCATCCTACCTATAATAGTAAAGAATACCAAATTAAAAAGGCCTCTGATGCGGTTGCGACCCTGAATTTCACAACGAATAAGGCCTCTTCCTTAGTTACGTCTCTATTCCTCGATGAGAAATAAAAAAGATATTAAAATTGGCATCGAAAAAGGACGTAAGGGACAAAACTACTTGATGAACTTAGAAAATTATTAAAAACAATAACTCGTACGTATTCTTAAGTGATTAAATACCTAAGTTTAAAATTTCAGATCTCTAAGTTATAACCTGATTTATTTAGACACAAAAATGCGTCTCCTGAAAAGTTGACTTTCTGTAATTACGCCCATTTTCCTAGGATACGACGATACAGGGGTTGGTAAAACTGAAATAGCTCGTCGCTTAGCAAAACTTGCCGGTGCACCGTTCATAAAAATTGAGGCAACGAAGTTTACTGAAATAGGGTAGGTTGGACGTGACGTTGATTCGATAATACGCGATTTAGTTGATGCAGCAATAGTTTTAGTTAAAGATTTCTCTTTAACCCATAAAGCCCGTAAAGCCTTAGCTAAAAAGGCTTTAATTTTAGCTGAGAAAACAATAGTAAACTCTATGGTAGGCGAAAATGCAACCGAAGAGAGTAAAAAAATTTTTAGAGAAAGGTTGAGGAATAAAGAGTTTGAGGACGGAGAAGTTTCTATTAACGTCAGAGAGAGCAAGAGTATGTTACCTACTTTCGATATACCAGGCATGCCAGGTGGGCAAGTTGGTGTGATGAATGTAACAGAAATAATGGGCAAGATGTTTAACGGGAGCAAAAAAACAAAAACTATTACGGTGAAGGTAAAAGAAGCGCGTGAAATATTAATTAATGAAGAAAGTGAAAGGCTAATGGATGAAGATAAGATAATCAAAGAAGCCATTGATCTTGTTAGTAATGACGGTATAGTATTTTTGGATGAAATAGACAAAATTGCAGCACGTACAGAAGTAAAAGGTGAAGTAAACAGAGAAGGAGTGCAACGCGATCTGTTACCATTACTTGAAGGAACAACTGTTACAACTAAGTATGGCCATGTAAAAACAGACTATATATTATTTATTGCATCTGGTGCTTTTCATCAGTCTAAACCATCTGACCTCTTACCGGAATTGCAGGGCAGATTACCGATCAGGGTAGAACTTAAGGCACTTACTCAAGAGGATTTAATAAGAATATTAAAGGAACCAGAATCTAGTTTGTTAAAGCAGTACATAGCTTTAATGAAAACAGAAAATGTGACACTTGAGTTCACTGATGATGGTATAAAAACCATAGCTGAAATAGCGTTTACAGTTAATAGGCAAGTGGAAAATATAGGCGCAAGAAGGCTTCACACTGTCATGGAGAAGCTTTTAGATGAAATAAGTTTCATTGCTTCTGAGAAAAATAGCGAAAAATTCATTATAGACAGCAAGTATGTAAAAGATAAACTTGAGTCAATTTCGAAGCAGCTTGATTTATCTAAGTTTATACTTTAGGAAAAACGAAAAGCCTACTTTAAGTAGTATAGAGAGTGTTCAGAAGATTAGCCAGTAGACCTAAAATTTCAGCTATATTCTTTAGGCTGTTTTTCAACAGTAGAATGGTGTGCTGCGACCTCTTGCTTAACATCTAAGCTTAAGTCAATTATTGGGATATTTTCTTCTGTCTTTTATTAACATATCGTCAGTAATAGTCAAAAGGTCAGGCGGAGAAAGAATAGTTCTTTTATTACCAGCTCTCATTCCCACAACTCCAAGCTCTATAGCAAGTGGTATTTTTTTATCGCCAACCCTAAATTGCACTGTTTGATCTTTGACTATATATTCCCCATTATGCTCCTTTACGCTATATTTAACCGATATCTCATCACCGCACCTTACTTGTTTTCCAGTCTTGTTAATTAAGTCATTAAAAACCATCAGATTATTTACTGAGTCGGGATATTTATCCTTTACTTCGATCAGTTTGACGTAATAAGAATTAAAATTCATTTTGTTCTCATTGGCAATAGTAACTACACGCTCTCCGCCTTCTTTCATACCTATTACCCCTAAACTCACTTCTTTTAGGTCATCTTGACCTATTTTCAAAGTAACATCAGAAACTTTGCTAGGGAGTGTTGCTGAGTTATTATTAGAAATTTTATATATTTGCAATAGGACTTCCAGGCCACAAAAAGCCTTGCTGCCACTGCCTTCAGTAATTTCATAAAAAATTATTGAATCTTCTTCCTTTTGCTGCGTTATTTCTTCTAAATATTCTGTCAGCCCATGCTTTTCAATATAGCGGTCAAGTGCTGATTCAAGTATTGGCTTCACTAGGTAATGTGCTATCGTCTGTATCAAACCACCATGCGTGGCATTTATCTCATAAAGCTTGTCCTTTTTTTCCGGTTTACCTTTGTTTATATAGACAATAGTAAACACAAAAGCAGAAGTTAAAGTGAGAATCATTACTACGGAAATAAGCATTTGTAATATAATTTTTCTAACCATCTTTCTTTACTTGATTCAATAAATTATATAAATAATTAGTATCCCCTGAAAGCGCACTCAAATTATCCAAGCCTTGTTTAAAGAGGCCGTCTATATAGTCCTCTACTTCACTTTTACCAAGCACAGACATAAGATTATTTGTTTTATCTTGTTCGTAGTCTTCAATATCATCCTTAGCTTGAAAGATAAGCCCTAGATTTATTCCATAGTTATATAACGCTTTACGTTGCTTGTCTGTAGCACCCCCGATTATAGCACCTATTTCACATGAAGCTGCAAATAGTTTTGCGGTTTTCATCAAATGAATTTCTTTTATTTTATCAGCTTGGCCCGACGTCATTCCAGCGTCATACATACAGCCGTACGAATGTTGTAGTTTTAAGGTAGAAAGGGTGTCATGCAAGTAGCTGACACTGGAATCCATTCCATGTTCAGCTCCACTATCGCATGGCTTTTTGCACGAAATGCTTGTAGGCAAAGCCTTCTGGATCCCAGTGTCAGCTACTTGAATGACAGAGGGTTGGGGGCTAAAATCTATATGCTCACTGTTAATATCTAAAGCCTGTCCTCCCACCATTCCCCTAATTCCTATTGCCTGAGAAAGAACTTTTATGATCTCACAGCGTTTCTCATTTAACGAAGATAATACCTCAAAAGCCAGAGTAAGTAGTGCATCTCCGGCAAGCACTGCTGTTGCTTCATCAAATTTTTTATGGCAGCTTAGCTGGCTTCTGCGAGTATCACTGTTGTCCATGCACGGTAAATCATCGTGAATTAGAGAGTAAGCATGAACAAATTCAATTGCTGCAGCAACTGATATTACTTTTTTAGCTTCCGCGTTAAACACTCGCGATGAAGCTACGACTAAAAAGGAGCGTATATGTTTTGCAGGAGCAAGGAGTATATAACGCATAGCTGATATAAGCTTATTCTCGCTATTTTCGGGTAAGAGTTTATTTACTTCTACAATAAGCAAATTTTTTGTTGTTTCGTCTAGCATTTTTGAATTGTTAATTGTTTAGCACGTAACGCTAGCCAGCTAGGGCAGTAGAAAACTTTACTGTAGTTTACCAGTTATAAAAGATATTGCAAACATAAAAAAAATTTATAACATCAAAGAATAGGTTATTTTTTTGGTAAGAAATGTGAATAGCGAACTAGCAAAGAGCACTAGAGAAGACATAGAAGAAAAAGTGAAAAAGATTATACTAGAGCATATTAGTAAGGATGTATCAAAGCTTTCGGAGCATGGTACAGACAGCTTAGATGCAGTTGAAATCATCATGGCAGCAGAAGAAGAGTTTGGAATAGAAATTCCAGATGAAGACGCACAAAAAATGGAAACTATGGAGCAAATAGTTGAGTACATTAATAATAAAAAAGGCTAATAGTTAGTGTTAAATGAGCAGAAGAGTAGTAGTCACTGGTGTTGGTTTAATCACTCCACTAGCGGCAGATATTGACAACACTTGGTCAAGGCTAATAAAAAGTGAGTCTGGCATAAAAGCAATCAATACGGATAGATTTGACTCTTCTGATCTTGCTTGCAAAATTGCAGGGCAGGTGCCGTTGCAATCAGACAACATTGAGCACCATTGCAATCCACTAGATTATATTTCTGAGAAAGACTCAAAAAGGACAGATCGTTTTATCCATTACGGTATTGCAGCAGCTATTCAGGCAGTAGATGATTCATTAATTTTGGAAAGCCAAAATATCAATCGGGAACGTGTTGGTGTGACTATTGGCTCTGGTATAGGTGGTCTTCTGTCAATTCAGGAAAATGTTATTACCATGCAGGAAAAAG
Organism: Acleris holmiana; assembly: GCA_949316455.1. Classification (NCBI taxonomy): domain Eukaryota; kingdom Metazoa; phylum Arthropoda; class Insecta; order Lepidoptera; family Tortricidae; genus Acleris; species Acleris holmiana. The sequence continues at coordinate 4,672,414 of OX438764.1, forward strand.
GGCCCAGACGTGTCAGTCCATTTTTTGTCCCTGCAAGTCTAATAAATTTGATATCTGGCCATATTTCTATTAAATACGAATTTACAGGTCCAAACGATTCAGCAGTAACCGCATGTGCAACAGGTGCGCATGCAATCATAAACTCAGCAAGAACTATAAAACTTGGTGAAGCGGATGTTATGATTGCAGGTGGAGCAGAAAGTGCACTGTGTAGAGTTGGAATTGCAGGTTTTGCATCTATGAAGGCGTTATCAACTAAATTTAACGATAAACCGGAAGAAGCTTCAAGGCCATGGGATGAAGAACGCGGTTTTGTTATGGGTGAAGGAGCAGGTATATTGGTGCTGGAGGAATACGAACATGCGAAAAAAAGGGGGGGCAAAAATACATGCTGAACTGGTTGGGTACGGACTCACAGGAGATGCGCACCACATTACAGCACCACATCCAGAAGGAAGAGGCGCATTTAAGGCAATGCAGCTTGCTTTAAAGAGCGCACAAATTAATCCCAATCAAGTAGGGTATATCAATGCACATGGAACTTCAACGCCACTTGGAGATAAAATTGAAGTAATAGCAATGAAACAGTTATTCGGTGACTACGTTTATAAAATACCTGTTTCTTCAACTAAATCTTCTATAGGACATTTACTTGGTGCTGCAGGGAGCGTTGAAGCAATATTCAGTATTCTTGCGTTAAATAATGGAATTATTCCGCCAACCTTAAATTTACACAAGCCTTCAGAAGGATGTGATTTAAATTTTGTACCGTTTAAAGCTCAGGAGCATAAAATTCAATATGCACTTTCTAATTCGTTTGGTTTTGGTGGCACTAATGCATCGCTCATATTTGGACAAGTTTAGTTGATGTCACCCCAGTGTCTTCCTCTTGTCATTCCAGTACCCTCCTCTTGTCATGCAAGCAGCTCTCCTACTGTCATCCCAGCACGTGACACTGGGATGACAAACGGTTGTGAAAGGGAATACATATAAAAATTAAACTATCAATAGCAATTCAAAAAGAAAAAATATTCTATTCATCCCTGAAGAAGTATTTTATTGACAATTTATGAATAAAGATCAATAATGCAGAAAAGGAATTGATGGGCGTATGCATTAATTTAAACCACTATTAATTGTACATTATTTTTTGTAATTACATATTTTTTGACGTGCATTATAGCTTGGTGCTTACCTTTCAAAGACATAACATTATTAACAACATTTGTTCCGGCTTCAGTTGCAATTTTGCTAACCATTTATAATAAACAGAAGGTAAGGGATCTTTTTAAACTTAGTTCGCCAAAAAACTGTCTATTAGGGTTTATACTTATTCTGGTAAGTATGCTAATTTCCAATGGTCTTTTGTCAATTTACTGCGGTTTTTCATTTTTCCGAGAGTCTTTTACGTTAGACCGTGTAAAGGATTTGAGTGCAGTTTTGAGTCCATTAGTGATGTTATTTGTTTTATTATCAACCTTTGTGATGTGGATCATTATGTCTCTTGGTGAAGAGATCGGTTGCCGTGGCTATCTTTTGAAAAATCTTAAAAGCAAAATATCAAATTTTTATATCAGAGCAATTATTGTCGGTATTATTTGGTCAGTATGGCACATACCAACTTATGTGGTTGCTGGCTCAGCTTTGTGGAAGGATGGCTTTACATTCCCGACTATTTGTGCTTATACCCTTTATATTTGTGCAATGTCTATAATGTTTACCTGGTTGTTTGAAAAAGACAACTCGATTTGGCCAGTAACTATTGCTCATGCAACAAATAATCTTGTGTATAGTGTTTTGAGCATTCTAATGCCGTCTCCTCCTCTGTCAACTTTCGATGCAGTAATTCGCCTTACATTAGGAGCAGCTGGTTATTTCATTGTTGCAATTGGTGTTATTTGGTTTGATAAAGCTCGAGAGCGTCATTTGAGTAATTCATAGTATAAAATTTCGGGGGCAATTCGCATCAGGTGTCATGCAGGTAGCATGACACTGGGATGATGAGGAAGAAAAAGCAAATTTTGCCTTTTACGGTCAATCTATTATACTTAGTAAGACTTCAATAAACTAATGAATTATACTTTATATCTAATTAAATGCACAAGATATTAATAAGAAATAACTACAAACCTTTGGTCGGAAAAATCAAGATTAATGGCTCAAAAAATGCTGTTTTACCAATAATCAAAAAAAAAAAAAATCAAAATCATTTATTGAATAATTACACGATAAACATAAAATGGGTTGGGAGCTCTTCTTTTAAGTTATATAAACCTGTGATAGAAGAGTCCCCTCTTAACTGTGGTTTGTTGGTTATTTAAAGATAAATAAATACTTAATCGTAAAGCAACATTAGGTTTTTCACTAAAAATAATAATATAACAATAATTTATTTTTATAAGACAATCAATATTCTCAACATATAGCAATAGAGGATCTGACAGTGTGTGTGAGTGTGTATGTGAGTAGGTGTGAGTGTATGTGCGTGTGTTTGTGTTTGTAGTGCGTATTTGGGTGTGCTAGTGTGTTTGATCGGTTTGGCGTGAGGTTATTTTAAAAGGCGATTGTGCATAACAGTGCGTATTGTTGTTTTAATCAATTTCTGTTATAATACTAATTTACTAAAAGGTCTTCTGTTTGTTGATAGGTTTTAGTTTTTAGCCAACTAGTTATTTGTTTCTTACATTGCTTATATGACATTGTGTAAATATTTAGTTTCCTATGTATTTTGTTATATAGTTTAACTGATTGAGTACTGTACTGTTTAGAGGCAAAGACTGTTTTTGTTGTCACTGTAGTGATTATGGAATGGGGGCTGCGTTTTTTAAGTTTTTTAGGGTCAATATTTATACCTCTGTGAGTCTTGAGTATACATTGCAATATGTATAATTGTCTCACTGTCAGGACACCAGCTTCATGATAAAGTTGGTCAGTGCTAAACAGTTTTTTCTTATGCATCATAATTTTTAATATGGCTCTTTGGGCACGTTCTATACTTATAAATTTAGTTTTATGTGTACCTCCCCAAATTGGTAAGCAATATAAAAGTATAGATTGAACAAGTGTAATGTATATATAGGTTATTAAGGATCTGTCTGTTATATTACGTAAATATTTAAATATCCAGATTAATTTTCTTGCACGATTAGAGACTAATTCTAGTTGGGGATACCAAGAAAGGTTTTTATCAACCATAATGCCTAAGTATTTAGTTGATTGAACTTTATTTAGGTTAGGGCAGTTGCATGTGTCAGGAGCCTGATTGTCACATAGATGTGCTGTTAGTGCTAAACCTACATCTGGTTGCATGGAATCTCGAATAGAGAATGGTATGTAGCAGGTTTTAGAAGTATTTAGTGTTAGCTAGTGCTGGTTTAGCCATTTGATAACTTCACCCAGGCCCTTTTCTGCATGTTGGTATACTTCTTCCCAGGTTTTACCATGGAAGAGTAAAGCAGTGTCATCTGCGTAAGAAAAACTTTGCCATTTGTTAGATGGAGGTTAGTTAGATCGTTGATGTAGATTAAAAATAATGTAGGACGCTACCTTGTGGGACACCGTATTCAGATGTTATTTCATCACTACTATAAATTTCATCATCCAATTTGACTCTCTGTGTCCTATTTTTGAGGTAGTCAGTGATTAAATCAAAAAATGTCGATCTGATACCGATTTTTTGAAGTTTTTGAAGTAGAATAGGGGTAGAGACGGTATCGAAAGCTTTTTTTAGATCCAAGAAAATGCACAATGTTTTGTTTTTTGCATCAAGGTATTCAGTAATATTCCTGGTTAAATCTAGAATAGCATCTTCCGTGCTTATACCCTTTCGAAACCCGTATTGTGATTTTGAGAGTAATTTGTACTTATCCAAAAACTTTATCAATCTAGTATTTATTAATTTCTCTATTATTTTGAAAACGCCCGGAAGAATTGATATAGATCTGTAGTTGTTTATATCGTTTCTATCCCCACTTTTAAATATTGAAAGTATAATAGAGCGTTTAAGTGATATGGGAAAAATGCCTTGTTGAAAGCATAGAATACTTAGGTATGTGATAATAGGAGTCAACAAATCATTAGCCATTTTTAGAAATTTTGTAGGAATAATGGCAGCAAGTCTATTAAGTAGCTCCCCGGTAATTTTGCATAATGTACCTGATTTAATTGATGTGCATCTAATGTCTAAGTTGCTTGAAAGTCTTGGAGCAGAAGTGAACTTTATGCACAATAAAAATTATAAAGCGAACCATACTTTGAAAATTGACTGCAGCAATATCAACAATCACGTGATGCCATATAAAACCGCAAGTAAGCTAAGAACTTCTTTTCTAATATTGGGTCCAATGCTTAGCAGATTTGGCAAAGCGAGAACAGCATTTCCTGGTGGATGCAACATTGGAAAGCGTCCCGTTGATATGCATATTAAAGCATTAGAAGAAATGGGAGCTAAAATTGAAATTGACAGCTATAATATAATTGCAACAGTGAAAGGAAAGCTACAAGGAAAAGAAATCACATTTGAGAAAATAAGTGTTGGCGCAACAGAAAATGTAATAATGGCAGCAACATTTGCAGAAGGAGTGACAACAATAAACAATGCTGCAACTGAGCCGGAAGTTCTTGATTTAATAGATTTTCTGAAGAAAATGGGTGCTGATATTGAAATTGATAATACAAAGGTCATAATAACAGGAGTTGAAGCACTAAATGGATGTGTTCATAAAATAATACCAGATCGCATAGAAGCAGGCACCTATGCACTAGCTGCTATAATAACCGGTGGTAAGTTGGAGTTGGAAGGAATAAATCTATCTGATATAAGGTGTATTACAAATGAGTTGGAGACTATAGGAGCTATGGTTGAACTGTATGATGGAGGCATTGTTATTTCCAGAAAAAATGGCTCTATTAAGTCTGCTAACGTTGCGACAGATCCATATCCCAATTTTCCCAGTGATATGCAACCACAACTGATGTCTGCAATGTGCATCGCTGATGGGATATCAGTAATTGAAGAGAACATTTTTGAAAACAGATTTACACATGCAGATGAATTGAGAAAGTTAGGTACTAATATTAGCATCGAGAAAAGCAAAGCTACTATAAGTGGAATAAAAAGCTTATCTGGAGCTAATCTATATGCTACTGACTTAAGATCAACAGCAGCTTTGGTGCTTGCTTCTTTGGTAGCCGGTGGAGAAACTAGAATAAACAATTCACATCATTTATGGAGAGGATATGAAGCAATGCATGAAAAACTCAATTCATGTGGAGCTGATATCTCCATTTCGTCTTGAGGATATTTTATGAATGAAGCAACCAAACGAACTATAGTAAAAGAAATAGATGCAATCTTATATGAAGAACATAAGGTATTAGACCATGGATTTATTCGAGTAGTGGATTATATGGGCTCTGATAGCGCTATAGTTCAAGCTGCTCGTGTTTCTTATGGCAAGGGAACAAAACAGATAAGTCAGGATGAAGCACTTATAAAGTATTTAATGAGACATCATCATACAACTCCATTTGAAAGGTGTGAAATTAAGTTTCACGTGAAACTTCCAATTTTTGTTCCAAGGCAATGGATAAGGCATAGAACTGCAAATGTGAATGAATATTCAGCAAGGTATTCAATACTTGATAATGAATTTTATACACCTAAACCAGAACAAGTTGCAAAACAATCTGACAATAATAAACAAGGTAGCGGGGAAGCTTTTGATCCAGATACCTCAAAGGAAATAATAGATTCTCTAACAAATGACTCTAATTTAGTATATTCTCATTATGAAAAATTTATTGAGCAGGGGCTTGCAAGAGAAATTGCCAGAACTAACCTAATGCTTAATTACTACACGCAATTTTATTGGAAAATAGATCTGCATAATCTCCTTCATTTTTTGAAGCTTAGAGCTGATAAGCATGCCCAATATGAAATCAGAGTTTATGCAGAAGTTATGCTGGATATAATAAAAAAATGGGTTCCACTGGCCTACAATGCCTTTGTTGAATATTGCCTAGAATCAGCCTGTATTTCAAGAACTGGTCTAGAAATAATTCGCAAATTAATTAAAGGGGAAAACGTTACTAGAGAAGAAAGTAATATTGGTAAAAGAGAATGGGGCGAGCTGATGTCTATACTTGATAAACAATCTTAAAGATAAAGGCATACGTGTCAATCTCCTCTGTCAGTTAACTCTCGTTCACCAGATTGAATCTTGCTTTTTACATCACATTAACTCATCACTTTTATAGAACATCTCATTAAAATCATTTAGAGTTCCAAAATCCTGACCCTTGATAAACAGGTGATCATTAGCAACATGTGCTTCATCAAGAGTAAACAGCTCGTAATGATGATTGTGAGCGGGCCTAACAATTTAATTATATAAAACCATTACTTGTTCGTAGTTATATCCATCGCCAGCATGATATTTACCACGTACGGTATCATAAAAATTCTTTACATCATCATATGTCACTTGCAGCTCCACCTTATACTTTCCCACTTCAAGAGGACTTCCTGTCTTTATTTTTAAGGGATGTTGTGAATTTGCAACACTGTTAGAAGTTTCTGCTTCAATATCAGAATTTTTATCCATATTTTCTATCACACTTGCCATAACAGTTTCTTGTTCATCTTCTGTTGGTTTTGTTTGTTTTTCAGTCTTATTACTGCTACTGTCAGTTTCCACAGTTACTTTTTTTACTTTCCATAAGATGGTACAAGCCTCCACCTTCTAGGTGGAGAAACTTTAGTTTGTCAATGTCATAACTGTACTTTATAAAGTATAGTTATGACGGAATATGACAAAGGAAAACACACTGTATTTTATCATAGGTACCATATAGTCTGGATTACAAAATATCGGTACAGAGTATTAACTAAGGCTATGAAGGAGAGAATACGAACAATCATAGCAGAAGTATTTGAAGAAATGGGGATTAAGATAGAAAACGGAGTAATATCATCAGATCATTTACATTTATTCGTAGTAATACCTCCTCATATAGCTGTGAGTGATTTTGTTCAAAGAGCCAAAGGCAGGTCTTCACGCAAAGTTCAACAAGAATTTCCAGAGCTAAATAAAATGTACTGGGGAAAGCGTTTTTGGGGAAGAGGATACTTTAGTGCTACCAGCGGACATATCACAGATGAAGTCATTAATGAGTACATCAATAAACATACAGATGCACATCAGCCTCATTCTATATCTAGTATAAGATTGGAGTAGCTTTAGCTTCTCACCGCGCTTCCAGCGCTATATCCAACATTTCGGCTCTCAGCCGATAGTGGTTGAGTTCTATATCTTTTTGAGCTTTCTCATTACTTTGCTTGTGTATTTCATCTCCATGCAATTTTTCCTGCAGAGCTTTTTTCGTATCAGCATAATCATCACGATTGCTTTGCAAAGCTGGTTTATAACTGCTGCTATCATCCGCTTGCATTTGATCTATATAGTTAGATTCTTCTTCCTGTATAGTATTTTTTGCGTTATCCTCACCAACCGTTCCTTTCTCCCCAGACTTGGCTTCACTCTCTACCACAACTTCTTCGTCTACTTGCTCATCATCAATTGTAAATTCAGTACCTATCTGATTGCTATCTTCCTCCAATTCATTAGATAATTTTTCAGATAGCTGGTCACCACTCAAATATGGTTCCTTTGAATATTTAGCATAATTATGGGGATCGGTTCTGTTTTCTGAATAAAACCCACTTTCAAAGTCTGAGTAGGAGCTTTGATTGAGCACAAAAAATAAGTTTTCATAATTAACCAGCATATCACTATCAGGGCTAACAAAATTTAAATATTCATCGCCTTCCCATTCTGGGTGGTGTCTATACTCTGCTATGTAGTATTTACTAGAGTCGAGAGGTATCTTGTCACCTTCTTCCCCATCAAGTTGTAAAACTACTGCTGAATGCCCATTACCTAAATCATTACCTTTTACCACTTTGAATATTTTAATCTCATCCTTTTCTACAAGTTCTTTTAACTCCTCGTTCTTTTCATTTAACTCTTCCTCCCTTTGTCTTTCTGCTTCTCTCTCTCTTGCCAATCTTTCTGCTTCTTCATCAGCTTTCTTCTGCAGTTGTGAGAATACATTTTGTAATATATCTTGTGTGGTTAAGCTATTTGTGTTGCTTAAAAAATTATCTAACACATTTGATGCAGTTGGTGACAATTCACTGTGATCATCAAATACTTTTTCCTTTGCTTTATCATAGTGATTTGGGTTATAGATTGCATACAGAGGATAAAAACCATAATCTGCAATTGACGCTCCGTCAGGTGATAGTTCCATTGAGAATCCATAGTAATTAAGTGGAAGATTGGAGGTTAAATATTTACCGTTATCATCCCTAACGTGTAGCTCACTTCTACCATTGTGCTCACTATATTTGTTGTAGTAGATATAAAAATTCTCATGGTTAAGATTGAAGTGATCATCTAGATTATCGAATTGAATTGTACTGCCAAGCTTCTCGCGCAAAAGATTTTTGCTTTCATCTGTAAGCTTTATATGTACAGAAAAGTAGTATCGATCTATAGGTTCGCCTTTTTCTATTTCAAAGTTCAAAGTAATCTTGTCGTTGACCATTGGTAGCCTCCACAAATTCTATAAATCATTTTATTTATCAATCATACGGTCTGTACTATGAAAAATGTGTTAAACGTTAAGATTTTCTCTGTACCGATTCATCTATATTGCCAAGCTTAATAAAGTAACAAGCTCTTTAAAACAATGTTAAACTCAATCACTATGGCAAAAACAGTTGACGTATTACTATCACTTCCAATTGATCAGTTATTTTCATATGCAATTGAGGAAAATACTGAGATTTTACTTGGAGATTACGTAGTGGTGCCATTTGGCAAAAAACGCTTAATCGGAATAGTTTGGAAATACAGTGATAAAAGTAACCCAGAATTAAAATTTATTGAGCAAAAAATCGATTTACCAAATATTAGACCAAAATTGATTGCATTTGCAGAGTGGGTTGCACAATACAATTTAATACCTATTGGTATGCTTGCCAAAGTGATAATGGGAGGAGTGTTAAAAGTAAATCACATAGATAAATTGGTTTGTGTTGAACAAAAGCAGGAAACAAGTGAAATAAGTTGCCAATTAAGCCCTGAACAGCAGATAGCTAGTGATAAAATAATCAGCAATTTGAACGAGTATTCAGTGACTTTGCTTGACGGTGAGACAGGATCTGGAAAAACGGAAGTTTATCTCTCTGTGATTGCACAATTGATTAAGAATTACACTGCCGTTCCAAATGCTGCTCAGACTTTACCATCCCAGTGCCCAGAGACACAACTGTACGAACATTGTGATTTGCGTCTACCAAGAGGGTGTCATCCGAGTAGCCTGACACTGGGATCCAGTTTTTCATATAACCTCATTACAAATGTTTATTTTAACTTAAAACCAATACCTAATTTACAATCAAAATTCCTGGATTCCAGTGTCAAGCACTGGAATGACACCTTTATACTCAAGGCAAAACCCACTGTAACATTTAGCATACCGTCTTTGCCACGTACTAGTATGACACCAGAATATGTTGAAATGACATCAGGAGAAGGTAATACACAAATTTTACCCTACACACACACAAATTTTAACCCTATTGATCCAACAGATAATAACAAATACGATATAAACTGAATTGTAGCTTTTCTTTTTAATTGAGAGATAGTCATTAATCTACATTGCCTCTCCTATTTCAACATCAATAGATAGATTTTGCTCTTTAGCAGCAGGTAAGCTAGAAATATTAATGTCATAGGTACGAAAATTATCGTTTCAATTTTTTCGTAGTTTCTCGTATTGATGAGAAATATTTTTACCGGATTGAAAATTAAACTTTAAAGTTGTGGTAATATAACTTTTTGCCTCATTATAATTCCATTCAAATGATCGAAGCTCTATACCTGGTATTTTTAACTTTTCTACATACTTAACTTGTGTAAGAGGAGAGTATTCTATTTTTGATAAAATATTATTGATATTAATAAAATCATAAATTTCATCTATTTTTTTTACATTATAGCTTTGGCTAAGTTTTGTTAATTGGTTATTTAAGGTGTTCTGCTTTGCTGATAAATTATCAGCGACATTGAAATTTGAATACAAATTTAGCAAACAAAGGGTGTTTGTTATAACTAAAACCAGGGCGAAGTATAGAAAAATTCGAGGAGAGTTTAAATAAAGGTAATTGAATAGATAAAATTCTTTAGTTTCCTTTTTATTAAAAATAGCTGCTAATTTATTCTTAAAGCTATGAAACAAAATTATGGTATCGCAAAAGTTATCTTTTTCACTTATAGCTAGTTCTGCTCCTAATAGTTTGCCTAACTCATATGGAGTTAATATGTTCACACTGTTCTCTGAAAAATTTATGACTGATAAACTAGCTTTGATATCTTCTGACACTATGATACAAAGGTCGATAGGGTTATTTTTTTCAAACCCAAACTTAGTTAAGGATCGAATAGTATCTTGCACTTCCTGATATATTCCACCAGCGATAATTCCTGGTAAATTATCATTAGTAAATGATGTTAAGCGCGTAAATACCATTTTATTCTCTTTAAGAACCACTTGTCTATAGCCTCCCGTTTTAGTTGCAGCAACTATAATTTTCCAATTATTAGGATCTTTATGTAGAATCTTTTTTGTTATATTACTTATTTCTATAGGAAACATTAATATTCCCTTAAAGTTGGAGCCTATCTCAATAAACACATTCAACCAATATTCTACTAAATGCTTTGCTTTTGATGAAACAAGAAGATAGCACCAGTTTTGATTGAATTTGTTTGGCTTCTCAACCAAAAAAACTGAACTTATGTCATTATTACGAGAAAAATGCTCCATCTTTGTTTTTGCTGATAGATAGGCACTAATCTTGTTTGCCCTTGTAATAAACTGTAGCGAGTAATTTTGATCTGCATGATTAAGCACCAGGTATAAAGGTGCTTTTTTATCTGACGAAAGACATGAAATTAAATCGGAAACTGCTTTATCGTTTTTGCCCTTAACAAAATACCTTTTATTTAAAGTATTATTTTTAAAATATAGTAACATTATGCCTTCTTCTCCAATAGAAAGCATAAACTTACTTTTGGATTTTGAACTAAACATATTAACAAAGCATATACTTATCTAGAATTAAAAAGGCAATTTATTGAAATTCATTAAACGTTAGAGGGAAATATTGTTATAAATTTTCGCAGCAACATTATTTATATTATAATTTTTTTATAAAATTACCACTAATATTAAGTTATTTAGATAACAAATTAAGAAAATTCATTAAGACGAATTTGTTGTTTTTCAAATTGTAGGTAAACCTAAGCCACTTTAGCTATATCTGCCGATTGACTTTAATTAATAAGAGTTATTAATCTATTTACTATTCTTGTAATATTATTTCTAATGGTAAAGAAATATATATTTTTCTGGAACAGTTGTTATTTCAGATACAGAATTTATTGTAAGTAAACTAACCATTTGCTGAAGAGCGCTCATCTTCTGTGGTACTTGATGATGGAGCAACTAATTTGCTCAAAATCTCATCTTTTGGTCCCATAGCGTAAATGACACCATCTGACATGAGGATCACCTTATCAACTACGGACAATAACGGTAGCTTGTGAGTGATGATAACAGTAGTAGTATTTTGTTTTCTTGCAATGCCAATTGCATTAATTAAGCATGCCTCTCCATTGCTATCTAAGTTAGCGTTTGGTTCATCAAGTACTAAAAGTTTTGTGTGACCATAAAAAGCTCTGGCAAGTCCAAGAAGCTGTTTTTGGCCGCCAGAGAGCGTTACTCCTCCAGGACCTCCTATTGTTGTATCATATCCATTTGGTAAGCTTAGTATTAGTTCATGTATTCCTGCAATTTTTGCTGCTTTGATTATTTCTTCAGGATTTGGATCTGGCCTCATGCGAGCAATATTAGCTTTGACACTAGTGTTAAATAACTCAATATCCTGAGGTAAGTAGCCAACATAATTACCAAAATTTTCTCGATTCCAAGTATATACATCAGCGCCATCTAGTCTGACTACACCAGATATTGGCTTCCATACACCAACAGTTAATTTTGCGATAGTGGATTTACCAGAAGCACTTGCACCAATAACACCAACTACATCTCCAGGATCTATAATGAATGATATTCCTTTTACTGTCGGCTTATTGCTTCCATAAGGAGTAAAAAATACTCTATCAAATTCCAATTTTCCTTCAGGTTCTGGTAGAGCCATCGTTTGCTCTCTTTTTGGCGATGTTAATATAAGTCTTTGTAGCCTTCCATATGACATTCTAGCCTGATTTAAAAACTTCCAAGTATGAACCGCATCATCAAATGGTGCTAATACTCTACCCATTAAAATTGAAGCAGCGATGATGCTACCGGCAGTCTTATGAGCTGTGATTGCAAGTAATGCACCTGTTCCAATCACTGATATTTGCAGAGTTGAGCGCAAAAATTTAGTGATTCCAGTAATTACATTAGAGCGATTTTGTGCTTTAATTTGCATTGCTCGGTTCTGATCATTTCGTTTACACCAATCAGAGACTATGAATTCTGACATGCCCATAGCTTCAACCACTTCTGCATTTCTTGTTGCAACATCTATAGCATTGATATTCCGTATAGTTTCTTCGTTGGTTTCTTGTAATATTCGTTTAGTGGCAAGTTCATTCCATATTGCCATAGAGACTAATATAATAATTCCAGTAATAGCTATAAACCCCGTGGAGGTATGTATCATGAAAATCACAACAAGGTAAATTAACGACCATGGAGTATCAAACAGTGAGAATATACCATTTCCTGTAATGAAATTTTTTATCACTCCGAGATCTCGTATTGCTTCACCACTTGAAGTTGAGCTCTGCACTGACGTTAGCCTGATTGACCTTACTATCAGATCTGGTGTTGCAGTTTTATCGATCCAATCACCTATTTTTGCCATGGCTAAATATCGACAAGTTTCAAGCATTGCAGAACATGCAAATGCAGATAAAGTGATAATTGTCAGCATAGTTAGTGTTGATACACTTTCGCTCGATATCACCCGATCAAGCACTTGAGAGGTATAAAGTGGTAGGAATAACATTAATAAATTGATTCCCGCACTAAACCAAAAGATAAACCAAAATGCACTTTTGCATTTTTCTAGGCAAATATATAGAGTACTTTGCTTCAATTCTTTTTTTATTGATGGCGTAATTTCCACAATCTTCCTCTTAATTTGATTACATGCACCATATACAATTTTTATTACAAAAATATTAATAACGGTAGTTAGCTTACTTTAAGTGAGTAAAATATTAATATATGTGAATAGGAAATATAAACAATGGTAAAAAGAAGTATAGTTAATATTTCCTTCATTGCCTATAGCGAAGCTACGTCATACCGCGATTCATTCCATAGCTGTACGAACATTCATTTTTGAAGGTAAACTGCACAGCAAATGGTGTCATGAAAGTAGCTGACACTGGGATGGCTTTGTTGCATCGCTACTTATGAAAGGCTAACTATAATTAGGATTATAAGCAAATTATTGAAAATCTTGTTTTTTTGCAATCAATCTGATCAAATTTAAGAATAGTAATTTGTTATTTATATTAATAAATTTAATTCTATTGAAAATATCTAAAGCATTGAAATTCTTGAATTTTAGCCAGATTAGTGAGTGGTAGTGAAATTTCTTTTACTCAAATTTAGGTATTCACTGACCGTTCTTGTTATAAATACCAGAATAATAAGCTACTGATATTCTCCACCTTTTTTATCTTTAATCCATCATAGCTAGCGATGCAACAAAGCCCACCGATTCATTCTACTGCAACGCAGAAAATTCGTACAATTGTGCATAATGTGGGGCTTCTGGCTACATTTTTCTATTGAACTCACCTTTTCTCTATGTGACAGATTTCGTATTAAATTTTAAATTTAATGCGCCTAGATATACAAGCATTCCTAGCAAAACCATAGGTATAGAAAGCAACTGCCCCATAGTTAAATCAAGCCACAAATAGCCAATTTGATAGTCTGGTTCGCGAAAAAACTCAACGAAAAAACGTGCTATTCCATACCACATAACTGCAATACCAGTTAACGCACCGTGATACAGTCTTATTCTAGTTAAGAAAAACAGTGAATTTGCAACTGCAAAAAGTAGCAGTCCTTCAAAAAGTGCCTCATAAAGCTGGCTTGGATGATGCAGCAAATTATCACCACTCTCTGGAAATACCATACCCCATGGCATAGTTGTAACTCTGCCAAATAACTCTCCGTTTATAAAATTGCCTATGCGACCTAAAAATAAACCTATGGGAACTCCGCAAGAAACTAGGTCCAGTGCATAAAATATAGGAATGTTATGTCTTCTGCAGGAGATTATTACTGCAAGCAAAACTCCTATAGCACCGGCATGAAATGACATCCCTCCTTCCCAGGTCTTCAATATCTCGATAGGGTTGCTTATATAAAGAACTGGATCATATATCAATACGTAGCCAAGTCTACCTCCAAGGATAATACCTACAATAGTGGCTGTTAATAACGAATCGTAAAAATTCTTAGTAAATATTTTTTGGTCATCTAGCCTATGTAAATACCAATATGCAAACACTATACCCAAAACGTAGGCTAAGGAATACCAATATATAGAAACAGGACCGATGCTGAAAATTACTGGATTTAAAGACATATTTTGCTATAAATTATTTTCAGACAATCTACTTTTTTTCACGATCCCACTCTCTCTGTTTTATGGTTGCTCTCTTATCGTAGAGTTTTTTTCCTTTTACAATGGCAATTTTAGTTTTTGCAAATCCTTTATCGTTAAAATAGACCGAAAGCGGCACAACAGTTATCTCAGCAGTCTTGATTTGACCAATTAGTTTATTTATCTCCTTTTTATGCAAGAGTAATTTACGTTCCCTTTTTGGTTTATGATTTTTTCGGTTCGCAGCTTTATATTCTGCAATATGCATATTGTGCAGCCATACTTCGCTATTCTTTTCAACAACGTAGGCGTCGGAAATATTTACTTTTCTTTCTCTTAGCGATTTAACTTCACTGCTTAATAAGACCATACCCGCTTCAAATTCTTCTAAGATGAAATATTCAAACCTTGCTTTCCTATTTTCTGCAATAACTTCCATATCTAAAGATATCTTTAAGCTTCAATATATTACAGAGTTTTTGACTTAATTCATAATAAAACAGTTATCCCAATAAATATAAGGTGCCAGGCTAGTCTGATAGCAACAGGATAACAAAAATCAAGTAAGTGCTTTTTCTGTCTCTCTAGGCACAAGTTCCTTTACTTCTTTCATTTCAGTTTTAGGCTTTGACATTATATATTGACCAGCACCAACTATGAGCGCAGATCCTGCAGCTAGTCCAATTATTGCTGGTACAGATAGGGCAGTAGCAAATGCAAGTGCAACACCAACTATCACTGCAGTTACAAAACACACAATAACACCTTTTACAATTGCATTGCAGATTGTTCTTTTTCTTTCACAATTGCATTTTTTCCAATTTGTTTTTCTTCCTTTTTCTCTGGAAGCTGCATTACAGCTTTATTTTCAGTAAGATCCTTTGGCGTTTTTTTATTCTCATTTTTTAACGTTTGCTTTTTTTCCGCTTCCTCTAAAAGCTGAATTATACCTTGATATTTAGTAAGGTCTCTTGGCGTTTTCCATCAACATCTTTTAATGAAGGGTCTGCTTCAGTGTGTAGCAGAACTCCACCACTTTTATTTTGCCATTTTCAGCAGCAAGATGTAAAGGAGTACGTCTATCACCATTGTTTGCATTAACCTCTGCTCCTTTTGCGATTAGAGTTTTTACTACATCTTCGTGGCCATTTTTAGCAGCAAGATGTAAAGGAGTACGTCTATCACCATTTTTTGCATTAACCTTTGCTCCTTTTGCGATTAGAGTTTTTACTATATCTTCGTGGCCATTTTCAGCAGCAACATGCAAAGGAGTCCATCTATCAGCATCCTTTATATTAACATCTGCTTTCTCAACTAGAATTTTTACTACCTCTATGTGGTTATTTTCAGCAGCAAGATGTAAAGCAGTACATCTATTATCATTTTCTGCATTAACCTTTGCTCCTTTTTTATTAGAATGTCTACTACATCTTTATGGCCCTCTCTGGCTGCAAGATGTAAAGGAGTACATCCATCATCTTTTTTTGCATTAACGTTTACTCCTTTATTTAATAGGTTTTTCACCTCCTCCTCATTATTATGTTTAACAGCTGAATGCAAAGCTTTGATGTTCTCTTGTGCCTTTAATAGAGCTTCTTTTACCGCTTTATGGCCTTTTTGAGAAGCAAATGTTAAAGGAGTCCATTTATAATGGTCTTTCGCATTAACATCTGCTCCTTTTTCAATTAGAGTTTCTACTATATCTTTGCGGCCATTTGCAGCAGCAAGATGTAAAGAAGTCCACCCATCACTATTTTTTGCATCAACGTTGATTCCTTCTGCTTTTGATAGAACTTGTACTATCTCTTTGTGGCCATTTGTAATAGCAAGATGTAAAGGAGCCCATCCTTTATCATTTTCTGCATTAACATTTGCTCCTTTTCCAATTAGAGTGTTTACTACATTTTTGTGGTTCTTTTTTTTAACAGCAAAATGTAAAGAAGTCCATCCATCACCATTTTTTGCATCAACAATTGCTCCTTTTCCAGTTAGAATGGTTACTACATCTTCGTGGCCATAGTGAGCAGCAATATGTAAAGGAGTAATTTTATTATCATGTTCTGCATTAATATCTGCTCCGTTTTCAATCAGAGCTTTTGCTACATTTGCACAGTTCCAATAAGAAGCAAGATGTAACAATTTGACTTCCTTAGAATTTTGACCACGAGATATAGTAAATATGTAATTTATGCCAGATCCACTATCATTGTCAGGTTTACTCTTTTCCCACTCTTGACATAAATCTGGATCTTCTTCTTGTAACTTAGCTTTTATTTTTTCAACTATATTGTCCTTGCTCAAATCTGAAAGGTCATTTTTTTTTTTAATATTTCCATAAATTTATCATATTCCATAACTTCCTCACTTAAAATACATAACTTAGTTGTTATATCTTTTAATATAGAAGTCAAGAACCTAAATATTCGTTATTATCTTTCCTTAAAGAGTCATTTTAGTTATATTACAGACTATGAAAAACCTCAACTTTAGGAAGGAAATCAAGTTTTTTTCTC
The DNA here is from genome assembly GCA_949316455.1 of Acleris holmiana. Taxonomy (NCBI): domain Eukaryota; kingdom Metazoa; phylum Arthropoda; class Insecta; order Lepidoptera; family Tortricidae; genus Acleris; species Acleris holmiana. The sequence goes on from OX438764.1 coordinate 4,689,700, forward strand.
TGTCATTTATAATTTTATTTGTTCTATGGACTGTATTGTCTGGTTATTTTGAGCCGTTTTTTTTATTTTTTGTGGAGTGTTTTCCTGTATATTCACATCGTTTATCTTTAGAAGGTTGATAAACGCTGAAAGAGCTCTTAGCCAGATTTTAAATAGTACGAGTAGACTGTCGTTTTATAAGTTAGTAAGTTATATACCATGGTTAATGTACCAAATCATTTTATCAAGTGTTTATGTAACAAAAAAGGTGCTACAACTCAAATCTAAGCTTGAGCCAATCATTATCCTAAGAAAATGCAAAGGGCATAATGATGAAAGCATTGCGTTATTTGCCAATTCAGTCACAATCACTCCCGGAACTTTAACTATCAATGTTGAAAGTAAGCAGAAAACATATTTCTCTACCACGTATTTGATAGATAAAGATCTTGAAAGCGGCATTTCTGAAATAGAAAATAAAATCTTAAAAATACTACGTTCAGTTAAGTAATTGCTTTAAATAAGTTAACAGCATCCTTATATTCCCTTACAAGACTTTCAAGCATTTCTTTTGGAAGGCTATTGTTAACAATAGAACATAAATAATTATACAAATCTTCTAACCTTAATACGTTATTTCTCTTCTTGCTGTTGAATTTATACGGAAAAATACCTTCCATAACTTCAATAGTAGTAGCCTTGTTTAAAAATACATTTTCACTTGTCACGCTTATTCTTGCTAAAACAGTGTTAATTTCAGGTTCGTCACTCGTATAAAAATCTGATAGCTGAGTTATTCTAATAACGTACAAAGTTACTATTTTTGACAAGCAATTATCAGCATATTCACAATTTTTTATTACCTCCCACTGAGTAACCTGAGATTTACCTATTTTTGCATTGTTCGGTAATTTACTCATTGAACTTTCTCCATTTAATCCAGTGTAATAAATTATACTAATACTTTGTTAAATAAATAATAACGCGATTACAAAAATATATACTTATAGTAGTATATTATATAAAAATAGCACAATATCTAAGCATTAAAGCTAGTTTTAGCTGGGTACATGGGGCTATTCGTTATTTTGTGTTGTCCAGTGAGGTCCAAAATTAGAGGTCCACTTATATAAAGAGTTTAGTCTGCCTTCTTTGCTATAAAATAAGTTTTCCTTTTGAGCTGTTTTGTTAGTATTAACTAAATTCTAAACTAACTGTGCTATAATGAAAAAGATAAAACTCGGAATACTAATTTCAGGTAGGGGGTCGAATATGCAGGCCTTAATAGAAGCATGTCAAGATCAGAATTTTTCCGCAGAAGTTGCATGTGTTATCACAAATAATAGCGAAGCTGCTGGTCTGAAAATAGCAGAGCAAGCAGGAATCTCAGCGTTTATTGTTAAAGATAAACCGCTTGATGCTGGTAAAATTCACGAAATACTTGTTCAACATAAGGTTGATTTAATTTGCCTTGCAGGGTTTATGAGAATTCTCAAAGCTGATTTTCTGAGTAAATGGCATAACGAGGTGATAAATATTCATCCCTCTTTACTTCCGTCTTTTAAAGGCCTAAACGCTCAAGAGCAAGCTCTAAAAGCAGGTGTAAAAATTACAGGTTGTACTGTACATTATGTCACTCCTGAAGTTGATGCTGGAGCCATAATTGCTCAAGTTGTTGTACCAGTGTTACCAGCTGATGATATTCAAAGCCTCTCAGAACGCATTCTAGCTGAGGAGCATAAGTGTTATGTAGAAGCAGTAAGGTCAATAGCAGAAGATATATGACTGTAATAATTATTGACCTTGAGCGTTTTTTCCAACTTCAACAAAAAATAAATTTTCAGGTTCCAGTAAAGAACTTGCCAGTTCGTTTACTTCCTCTAATTTAACATCATTAATGATATTCGCATAATTATTTATACGGTTAACATCACGATCATTTATCTGCATATTATCTAGCAGCGTTGCTGTATTTGTGTTATTGGACAGGAAAAGGACAAGATTATTTACCAAGCCAATTTTTGCATCCTTGAACAATTGTTCGTCAATTCCTTGCTTTTTTATTCTGCTAAATGTATCTTTTACTGCTGATATAGCTTTGCCAGCAGTAGAACTATCAGTACTTATAAATCCAGATATAATATTTCCATGTTTATTGGAAATAATACTTGCATAAACACCATAAGTAATACCCAAGTTTTGCCTCAGTTCTGTCATTAATATTGAATTCAGCCTCATGCCACCAAGTGCATCAATTAAGACACCAGCGTTATAATAATTAGGATCTTCATAAGCTATACCTTTTTGAGCAAAAAGTATCACACTCTGTGGTATATCCATAAAAATATTCTTACTTTCTGCAGAACCAAATTTATTTTTTACAGGTATTTTTCTAACTTTTGATCTTTTTGACGGCAATTTAGATAAATATTTATCTAATAGCGTAATAATTTCTTCTTTTTTTGTACAACCAGCAACACTGATAACTATGTTATCTTTAGCAAAATTACGCTTTATGTATGTTAAAACATCGTCTCTAGTAATGCTCATTATAGTATCAAGAGTACCGTACACACTTTTTGAGTAAGGATGTTTTTTAAACAATAACGTATCTAATTCTTTTCCAGCAACAAAATAAGGATTTTTTTCAAGATTATTAAAATCAACTTTGGCTTTCTCGAAAACTCTATTCAACCCTTCAGGGTCAACTTTAGGACGCATTATAGTATCGCTCAGTAATGAAATTGCTTCCTCTAGATTGTCAGACAAAGTATTTAATGAAACCCTAAATGCTTCTAAATCAGCAATAAAATTTATACTAATCCCTTTATCTTCAAGCTTTTTCGCAAAATCTTTGGCATCATTTTTTCCTGCCCCTTCTTGGATTACAAGAGAAGTAAACCAAGCAAACCCCTGTTTTTCCTTATTCTCATACACATAACCTGCATCCTTGAACGATATATTTAGTGAAACTTTTGGCAAATCATGATTTTCTACAAATAAAAACTTAAATCCTTTACGGGTAGTGACCTCCTCTATATTTAGGTTACCACTTGCTTGTAAATTAAAGCCTAGACAGAAAAAAAATTGAAATATAATTTTACTTATTCTCATTATTATCTCCTTTTGGTAATAAATGACCAATTAACTTATTAGCAGAAAAAATAGCACGGATTTTATTATTTACATCCTCTAGATTGACATCATTAATCTTGCTATATGAAATATCTATTTCATCAAGTGGAATACCAAGTGCAAGGTGTGGCACATAGAACATCGCTATATGAGTTAAGTTAGATAGATTATCAAACCATACGCGTCAAGTTAAGGAAATAAAGGTATGAAAGAGATAGAATAATAAGGTATAAGTTCTCCCAGATATACTTTTAGTGAGAGAACCAATGAATAAAATAACTTGCTTATCAAAAAAGCTCAAAGAATTTTTTAATGAAAAAGCAGAGAAAATCTCAATTACAACAAGGTTTATAAAAAGAAAGAGAAAGCTAAAAGGTTCATCATTCGTAAAAGCCATGGTCTTGGGTAATATAGGAGTTGATAATTGTCGCGTAGAAACAATGTGTCAATTACTAAACGAGGACTCGATAGATATAACAAAACAAGGTTTGGATTTTAGATTTACTGAAGAAGCAGTGGAATTTATGAAAAGGATGTATAATGAATCAGTAATTCTCTTTAAAAATATCTTGCAAGTTGATTGCAAAATCTTACAGCAATTTAATAGTGTTAAATTATTGGACAGTAGCTATATTACTGTACCTAACAGTATGGAAGAGATGTATAAAGGTTATGGTACTAGCTACAGTGGCTATGAAAGCAATACTAAGTCTGGAATAAAGTTACAATTAGTTTTCGACTACATGAATCAGATAATAGACCAACTTAATTTAACGGAGGGGGTAAGATCAGACCAGGGATATAGGAAACATTTGAGTAATATATTAAGCAATGATTTGCTAATATCTGATCTCGGTTATTTTGTGCCAAGTTCTTTTAAACAAATCAATGAAATAGGAGCTTATTTCATAAGTCGTTATAAATCCGATACCAACATATATGATGTAGAAACAAATCAAAAAATGGAGTTATTAGAATGTTTAGAGGATAAGTTATTTTTAGAAAACGAGGTATTGTTAGGAAAAGAAGCAAAAATTAGAGTAAGAATTATATGTCAGAAACTAACTGAAGAACAGTCTATGGCCAGAAGAAGGAAAGCTAATAGATTAGCAAGATCGCAGGGATATACATCCTCTAAAAGAAATCAAAAATTGTTGAACTGGTCAATATTTATAACTAATGTTCCAGAAAATAAAATTAGTGCTGAGCAAGTATTAACGATTTACAGAGTAAGGTGGCAAATTGAGTTATTATTTAAATTGTATAAAAGCCATATCAGGCTTGATAAGCTAAAAGGAAAGCCATGCAGAGTATTATGTGAACTATATGCTAAATTGTGCGCAATTCTTATATTTCACGGCATAGTTGGTTGCACAGAAGTGAAAAAGAATACAGAACTTAGCTTAACAAAGGCATTTATTGAGCTAAAAAGGCGGGTTAGAGAGTTATTTTTAGTATTAACCAAAATTAATAGTTTAAAAGCATTTCTTAAAAAACTCACTATAACTTGGTCGCGATTTTCATGAAAAGACAAACGTAGAAGGGCTAGAGTATCCACTTTAACCTCTCTAAATTTGCTCACAATCTCTTAACTTGACGCGTATGCTTTTTTGAACATTCCCAACGAAAAAAGAAAAACAAGGTTTAATTTTCTTTTTTATTTGCGATTTATCTATTAATTAACCGTGAAAGGTTACGTGTAATGCTTCTTCACATAATTATCAATAATTGCCTTAAATTCTTCAGAGACATTATCACCTTGTAAAGTTTTGAAATATTTGCCGTTTTTGTAGACTGCTGAAACAGGTTTTTCTCCATATCCAGGTAAGCTGATTCCCAAATTTGCGTGTTTGCTTTCTCCAGGACCATTTACTATGCATCCCATAACAGCAATGTTCATATGCTCTACACCTGGATTTTTTTTCTTCCACATCGGCATATGAGTTTTTATATAGCCATTCACCTCTTCAGTTAATATACGAAAACGATCGCTACTCGTGCGCCCACAACCAGGACATGAATTAACCTGAGGGTTAAAGTGTCGCAAGCCTATATAGACTGCAATATTTCCTGACACACCACCACTTCATTAGTACGCGATTCACCAGGACGTTGAGTCAAAGAAGCCCGTATTGTATCTCCAATGCCATTTTGCAATAAATAAGTAAGCCCTGCTGCGGTATTTACCACACCTTTATTGCTCATACCAGCCTCAGTTAAACCCAAATGCAGCGCATAATTGGAAGATTTTGCAAGTGCCATATAAACTAAAATTAAATCTTGTACTTTGCTAACTTTACATGAAATGATTATTTTGTTTGAATTTAGACCAATTTTTTCAGCTTTTTTTGCACTATCAAGAGCAGACATTACAAGTGCTTTGCGCAGTATAACGTCAGAAGGCCTTGAATTACTAAGCGAAGAGTTTTCATCCATCAATTTTTGCAAAAGGTATTTATCAAGACTATCCCAATTTACCCCAATTCTAACCGGAAGATCGTGCATTATTGCATACTCTATAACCCTTTCAAACTTCTCATCACGTTTGTTGCCAAAACCTATATTGCCTGGGTTTATCCTAATTTTACCCAGCATTTTGATGTTGTCTGGATAATCTTGAACTAATTTATCTAGCTCATACTGGCCACAGCCTACCAATATTTTATCGTCAAAACCTTCTTTATTTGTCTCTTCTACTATATAAGGTATGGCTCTTGCTACCTCCTCTGAGTTCAAGGCAATTCGCACCAATTCTGAACCTGTACGCGCTAGTTCTGTTATTTCTTTTGCATAATGTTTTGCGCTACTTTTTATATTATCAGAATCTATATGCACACCAAGCGCCATAGATTATACAACTACAGGATTATTTCCGCCTATCTTTACTTTTCCAACTTCTACAACATGAGTTTTGTGCCTGGAAATCTGCGATAATTCATATGTATTATCATTCAATATCAGGTCTTTATCTAGCATATTATTAATGGCCAATATTGTGATACTATTTTACTGTGTCAGCTACACTGCCAAATGAACTTGAACCATTCAAACTATAAGCATCTACGTTATCCAAATTAGCAATAGAATCATGTGAGCACGTTCTTCTTGATGGAGTTTCTTTTATAGTGACATTTATAGGAGAAACTTTCTTTTCTCGTGTTGAAGTAACTTTCTTCTCTTCTTGTTGTTCACTTTCATGCTGCTTATTTTCATACTGGAAAACTGACTCTTGATCTATAAATACAGCACCCCTTAAACGTGCGATATTAATACCATGCTGATTTATCATAGTGCTCTCTTCATCGTCGACTATGCAAGCTTCCATGTCATTTGGCTCATTATCAAGACTAGCAATTTTCTCTTTTAATTTTTTGATTAGATCTTTTTTATTTATAGCTCGATCTTGTAATTTTTTTTTCTTGAGCAATTCCCTACGCTTCTCATACAGTTTATATGACTCAGCAAAATCCTCATCTGTATGAAAGTTTGCACCACCAGGGTTACCAGGAGGTATGTATCTCTTACTGAGCTTAGATTTAGCTTCAGCACTATGCACAGTAAAAAAGCTAGAAACCAAAAACATTAATATAAATAAAATTTTAGAAAAAACCCTAAGCATATGGTGCTATAGTAAATATCGTGTTTTAAAAGATAGCAATTAACAAACTTTAAGTAAACCAGAATCTTTACTAACTTTACAATACAAATATTTTTCTAAAAAGTGATATGTTTGCTATCAAAAAAACCTACGCAGACTAAGAGAAGAGTAAGGTGTTACAAGTTGCGTAACACCTTTTCAAGAAAAGTGTTATGCAGCTATATGTTTGCAACTTTTAAGTTATTCTGTAGTTTTTCAGTACCATCGGTAGTATCTACATTACTAAGTTTTGCGTCTGGCGTATCTTTAGATAAGTCGTTTTTCTTCTCTTTATCAAGCTTAACTCCCTGATAGATACAGAATGCAACAAAACTAGTTATTGCTATTGCGGCAACAGCACTGACTATGATACAAATTGCCATTATTTTTTGTTGATCTGCTACTGCCTCTGCAAGTGTTTCCACTTTTTCTTGCAGGCCGTTTAAGTGCTCTTGCATAGCTTGAAACTGCTTAGTACCAATCTTGTCTTCTAATGCACTAAAAACTTTTTCAAACTGCTCAACATCTATCTTTTGAGCTTCTTGCCATTCTTTTAATGCACTAAATACCTCTTCAAACTGTTTAGCATCTATCTTTTGAGCTTCTTGCCATTCTTTTAATGCACCAAAAACTTTTTCAAACTGCTCAGCATCAATTTTTTGACTTTCTTGCAATTCTGTTACACCTAACCAATTTCACAAAATTCCTTTTACCATTTTAATCCCCTAGTTAATTAATATATTATAATTTTACATTCCCAATGTTTAAATTATTATTACATTAACTGTCATTATGTATTGACCTTTTAATAATTTTGTTTGACTTGCTTTTTGAAAGTGCGGAAACTTAAATTAAGGTATTACAAGATTGTTATTCAACCAATATCTCTCTTTTCCGTGAGTAATTTGGAGCGCTGACAATACCTTCCTTTTCCATTCTTTCAACGATGTTTGCTGCTCTGTTATAGCCTATTCTAAGCTGCCTTTGAATGTAACTGGTTGAAACTTTTTGATCTCTTTGAATGATGGCCACTGCTTGGTTATAGAGGTCATTTTCTTCATCCTCCGTTTCATCATGTGACTCTGTAGAAGAATTTTCATCTTCTTTAGTGATTTCCTCCATGTAGTTTGGCTCACCTTGCATTTTCAGATGATCAACTATATCTTGCACCTCATTATCACTTACAAATGGGCCGTGAACTCGAATGATCTTACCACCAGAGGCCATATAGAGCATGTCACCCATGCCGAGCAATTGTTCAGCCCCTTGTTCGCCAAGTATTGTACGGCTATCTATCTTAGAAGTAACAGCAAAACTGATTCTCGTTGGAAAGTTCGCTTTTATCACACCTGTGATCACATCCACAGATGGGCGTTGTGTTGCCATTATGATGTGTATTCCTGCAGCACGAGCCATCTGAGCTAAGCGTTGAATAGAGCACTCTATTTCTTTGCCGGCAACAAGCATCAAATCTGCCATTTCATCCACGATCACTACAATATACGGAAATGTTTCCATCTTGATTGGTATTTTTTCAAACAGAGGTTTGCCTGTTGTTGAGTTAAAGCCAATCTGCACAACGCGCTCCAATTCTATTCCACTCTTCATCGCTTCTGTGATTTTTTGATTATAGTTTATAACATTGCGTACATTCAAATACGACATCATGCGATAGCGGTTTTCCATTTCTTTCACTATCCACTTAAGAGCGACTACAGCCTTTTTTGGCTCTGTTACTACTGGCGTTATTAGATGTGGTATTGCATCATATATTGAAAGCTCAAGCATTTTGGGGTCGATCATTATCATCTTGCATTCGTCAGGACTTAATCGATAAACGAGTGAAAGAATCATAGTGTTAATCGCAACTGATTTACCAGACCCTGTGGTTCCAGCAACGAGCAAGTGAGGCATTTTAGTTAGATCTGCAATAACTGGTTTTCCACTTATTTCTTTGCCAAGCGCAATTGGAAGATTTAAGTTTGCATTTTGGTATTCTGGTGATTCAAGCAAATCACGCAGCATTACAATTTCCCGTTCCTTGTTCGGCAACTCTATTCCCATAGCATTTTGCCCACGAATTATTGAAATACGTGCAGAGAGTGCACTCATCGAACGTGCAATGTCATCTGCAAGGCCAATTACTCTTGCAGATTTCGTACCAGCTTGTGGTTCAAGTTTGTATAAAGTGACAACCGGCCCATAGCATACACTGATAATTTTTCCTTGCACGCCAAAATCACTCAGGACTTGTTCCAGCAGAGATAAATTTTTATTGCTCTCCATTTCATTCAGCTGTTTTCTCTGCAAAGACTCCTCTGCTTTGGAAAGTAAATGAATGCTTGGAAATTCGAACTCACTGAAAATTTCTTTGGTGGCTTTTTTCTGTCTTTCTTTTGGTTGTTGTTTAGTAGTGATTTTAGTTTTATGTTTTTCTTCTACTACTAATGGTGCAACTGAATATTCAGCAGTTTTATGTGATCTGAAGAATGGAACATTTACAAATAAGCAAGCTATTTTTTTACATAAGAAGAATAGAGAGTAAATTGTTCTCTTCCAACCAACAGATCCTACAAGACCTATTAATGTTACTATCACAAATACATAAAACGGGCAGTTATTAACGAGTGCATTCCCTATTATTCCACTGTGTCTGTACCTTGCTGTGATGCCTAGCGAAAGTTGTGGTAATATAGCACATACCCCTAAATTGATTAATATTAAATAGAGAATTTTCAGCAGTATTTTTGCTGGCCTGAAGATCAACAAGTAAACTATGGTTGTAGCTATTGTAACACTAGTTAATCCAAGAAATTGAACCAATATATCAGCTAAATATGAACCTACTATTCCACCTAAATTTGTCACTTCCTCATTTGTAGCCGTGTTTAAGGAAGGATCTTTATAGTTATAGCTAAAAACTGATATATATATATATATATATATATATATATATATATATATATATATATATATATATATTAAAAGGGATAGATATATTGCTGATTTTAGATATTTTTTTAACATCTACCTAAAGTAGTAAGCTACTGTATATTTTACAAAGTGAATTGTTATTAGCAATATCATTATAGATAAATCTAATCCGTTGAACGGTGGTATATATCTTCTAATAATCTTTAGTGGTGAATATGTCAATTGGTTCAAGATGTGCATTATGCTACTGACAGTTTCATTATATATGTTCACCATATTAAGTTTAACCAGCCAGTTTATTATTACATTAACTGTCATTATGTATTGACCTTTTAATAATTTTGTTTGACTTGCTTTTTGAAAGTGCGGAAACTTAAATTAAGGTATTACAAGATTGTTATTCAACCAATATCTCTCTTTTCCGTGAGTAATTTGGAGCGCTGACAATACCTTCCTTTTCCATTCTTTCAACGATGTTTGCTGCTCTGTTATAGCCTATTCTAAGCTGCCTTTGAATGTAACTGGTTGAAACTTTTTGATCTCTTTGAATGATGGCCACTGCTTGGTTATAGAGGTCATTTTCTTCATCCTCCGTTTCATCATGTGACTCTGTAGAAGAATTTTCATCTTCTTTAGTGATTTCCTCCATGTAGTTTGGCTCACCTTGCATTTTCAGATGATCAACTATATCTTGCACCTCATTATCACTTACAAATGGGCCGTGAACTCGAATGATCTTACCACCAGAGGCCATATAGAGCATGTCACCCATGCCGAGCAATTGTTCAGCCCCTTGTTCGCCAAGTATTGTACGGCTATCTATCTTAGAAGTAACAGCAAAACTGATTCTCGTTGGAAAGTTCGCTTTTATCACACCTGTGATCACATCCACAGATGGGCGTTGTGTTGCCATTATGATGTGTATTCCTGCAGCACGAGCCATCTGAGCTAAGCGTTGAATAGAGCACTCTATTTCTTTGCCGGCAACAAGCATCAAATCTGCCATTTCATCCACGATCACTACAATATACGGAAATGTTTCCATCTTGATTGGTATTTTTTCAAACAGAGGTTTGCCTGTTGTTGAGTTAAAGCCAATCTGCACAACGCGCTCCAATTCTATTCCACTCTTCATCGCTTCTGTGATTTTTTGATTATAGTTTATAACATTGCGTACATTCAAATACGACATCATGCGATAGCGGTTTTCCATTTCTTTCACTATCCACTTAAGAGCGACTACAGCCTTTTTTGGCTCTGTTACTACTGGCGTTATTAGATGTGGTATTGCATCATATATTGAAAGCTCAAGCATTTTGGGGTCGATCATTATCATCTTGCATTCGTCAGGACTTAATCGATAAACGAGTGAAAGAATCATAGTGTTAATCGCAACTGATTTACCAGACCCTGTGGTTCCAGCAACGAGCAAGTGAGGCATTTTAGTTAGATCTGCAATAACTGGTTTTCCACTTATTTCTTTGCCAAGCGCAATTGGAAGATTTAAGTTTGCATTTTGGTATTCTGGTGATTCAAGCAAATCACGCAGCATTACAATTTCCCGTTCCTTGTTCGGCAACTCTATTCCCATAGCATTTTGCCCACGAATTATTGAAATACGTGCAGAGAGTGCACTCATCGAACGTGCAATGTCATCTGCAAGGCCAATTACTCTTGCAGATTTCGTACCAGCTTGTGGTTCAAGTTTGTATAAAGTGACAACCGGCCCATAGCATACACTGATAATTTTTCCTTGCACGCCAAAATCACTCAGGACTTGTTCCAGCAGAGATAAATTTTTATTGCTCTCCATTTCATTCAGCTGTTTTCTCTGCAAAGACTCCTCTGCTTTGGAAAGTAAATGAATGCTTGGAAATTCGAACTCACTGAAAATTTCTTTGGTGGCTTTTTTCTGTCTTTCTTTTGGTTGTTGTTTAGTAGTGATTTTAGTTTTATGTTTTTCTTCTACTACTAATGGTGCAACTGAATATTCAGCAGTTTTATGTGATCTGAAGAATGGAACATTTACAAATAAGCAAGCTATTTTTTTACATAAGAAGAATAGAGAGTAAATTGTTCTCTTCCAACCAACAGATCCTACAAGACCTATTAATGTTACTATCACAAATACATAAAACGGGCAGTTATTAACGAGTGCATTCCCTATTATTCCACTGTGTCTGTACCTTGCTGTGATGCCTAGCGAAAGTTGTGGTAATATAGCACATACCCCTAAATTGATTAATATTAAATAGAGAATTTTCAGCAGTATTTTTGCTGGCCTGAAGATCAACAAGTAAACTATGGTTGTAGCTATTGTAACACTAGTTAATCCAAGAAATTGAACCAATATATCAGCTAAATATGAACCTACTATTCCACCTAAATTTGTCACTTCCTCATTTGTAGCCGTGTTTAAGGAAGGATCTTTATAGTTATAGCTAAAAACTGATATATATATATATATATATATATATATATATATATATATATATATATATATATTAAAAGGGATAGATATATTGCTGATTTTAGATATTTTTTTAACATCTACCTAAAGTAGTAAGCTACTGTATATTTTACAAAGTGAATTGTTATTAGCAATATCATTATAGATAAATCTAATCCGTTGAACGGTGGTATATATCTTCTAATAATCTTTAGTGGTGAATATGTCAATTGGTTCAAGATGTGCATTATGCTACTGACAGTTTCATTATATATGTTCACCATATTAAGTTTAACCAGCCAGTTTAGGACAACCCAACATATTAGAATGAAGCTATAAAGATCAAGTAACGTATTGAGTAGATATATGATTGGATGCATACATATCTATTACACGAAAGTTATATAAAAGACAAGTATTTAGCCTTTTCAAACTCAAAATGTTGTTTTTGCTGAACCAAAAAAAACTTCATTTTTTGAGCTGCGCAAAGCCACCTAAAGTAGAGAATGGACAAGGAAGGAGGGGTGTATAATATATATTAATGTTGATATTTATTTCTTATAAATATCATCTCTATGTCCTATCTCTGTGATAGTTACTATATGATCTAATTGATTTACTCTGTAAATTACACGATAGTCACCAACTCTTAGCCTTCTACGTCCTTTTAAGTTATGATGTAGTGGTTCACCAAAATTTATTGGGTCAACTGTAAGACGTTCTTTTATAGCCTTTTGAACTTTTAGCCTTATTGTCTTTGGAAGGTTTGGTAAATCTTTTTCAACAACACTCTTTAGAGACTTAACCTTGTAACACTCTAATCCCACTTAATATCTTCAAAATCAACTGTTTCTGCACCTTCAACATCACGCTCATCAGAAATTTTAGATACTAAAAAATCCTCCATTTCAAGCTCAACTGCTTCTCTAAATAGTTTTCCTGCTAATTCTTGAACGGGCTGTTTAGTAAATTCAGATAATTCAGCAAGATGCTTCAAAGTTTCTTCGCTAAGAGCTATGTTAATGCCTGAATTTGCCATATGTTTTACCAAAGTCCACTAATAATTATACAACATTTTTTTTAATTTTTCAATAAAGAAAGGAGTGGTGTATAAAAATATATTTAATGTTTCAGGAGGTCCAATATTGCCTGCTTGTAAATATTGTCCCTGTGTCCTATTGAAACAATAATTACTATACGTTTTACAATATTTACACGGTAGACAATACGATAATCATCAGCAACTTTTATTCTTCTATGTTCCTTTAATCTCTTGCGTAGCAACACACCGTTACCAATAGGGTCAGTCTCAAGATACTCTTTTATTGCATCTTTAATACTTGGCTTTACATCTTCCGGCAAGGAAGGCAAATTTCTTTTAAGAACATGCTTTAGATATTTAATGGTGTATTGCTTATTTCCAGATGTCTTCACTATCCTCTACTTCTTCTGCATCATCAGAATTTAACTCCCTAATAATTTTGGAAAATGCAATATCTTCCGCTTCAAGTTCGATTGCTTCCTTGACTAGCTTTTCTGTTAATTTTTGAACAGACTGCTTGGTGGCTCTAGCTAGTTCAACAAGATGCTGCGAAGTTTCTGGGTTGAAAGTTACACTAACTTTTGAATTTACCATAAGCTTTACCAAAGTCTACTACTATAGCTATTTTACAACATTTTTTTTAATTTTTCAATAAAGAAAGGAAGGAGGGCTGTATAAAAATATATTTAATGTTTATCAAGTAGTCTTCTCATAAATGGTGTCTCTATGTCCTGCTGTAGCAACAAACACCTTATGTTTTGCAATATTTACAGTATAAATAATTCGATAATCACTAACCCTTATTCTTCTATACCCTTTTAGCCTGCCACGTAATGGTTTACCAAATTTAATTGGATCAGTTGTAAGCCGCTCGTTTATCGCTTTTGTAATCCTTGATCTTATTGTTTTTGGAAGATTTAGAAAATCTCTTTCAGTAAAGTTTTTTGAGTAGACAATATCGTATTTCAGTTTATGTCCTCTCCCTTTCAGATAGTACTGAGTTCCAGTCTACATCCTCACATTCCTTAATAGTTTTATATAACGCAATATCTTCTACTTCGCACTCGATTCCTTCGATGACTAACCTTTTTGCTAGTTCTTGAACGGATTCCTTGGTGATTTCAGCTAACTTAGTAAGGTTATGTGAAGTTTTTGGGTCAAAAGTTATACTAATTCCTGAATCTGTCATATGTTTTACCAAAGTCTACTAATAATTATACAACATTTTTCTGAATTTTTCAATAAAGGAAGTTGATGATATGTAAGAAAAATTTTGCCACCTGCGTTAATAAATAATTAAAGATTTAGCATACTTATCTACCCTCTATTCTATTACTTAAGTTAGACCACTTTTTTCTATTAATATTTTTTGTTTATAAAGATGAGCAGTTACTCATCACGCAGTTGATCTATGGATATAATACTACCGTTTGATAGTTTTTCAGTACATTTTTCACTTTTGTATTCTTTATCAGAGTCGATACTGATTTTGTCAAATATTAAAACATCTCCTGAAATTTTATCACGAAACTCACTAATAGCAAAAAACGGTATAGTAATTCGCTCTTGTTTTCCTTGAAAACTCAAACTGACGCTAAATTTATCCTCAGAAACTTTTAAATCATAGAATTGATGCTGTAATATAATAAGCATTTGAGTAGGGTATGACTTTTTCAAACGATCTGGCATGGTCACACCATTAAAATATGTGAAAAATAATATTTCTAAGTGAGGGATAAAACCATTACCTGATATAACATGTAAAGTCTTTTTGATAACTTGAAACTTAGCAGAATTAAGCAGTTTTTTGTAATCTGTTTGCTCCATATAACTTTCACATACGTAAATTTTGGGGGAACTTCTGTTACCCGGCGTTCCCTAAACCGTGCTTTAGTAATAAACCGGTTGTGCTAAATTAAGCAGCAACACGATATTCTTCAGCAGCAAAATTATCGTTTGCATTTAAATTATGAACTCTTAGCGGTGGTGTCTAACCGAGCAAAGCTACCATCTTTACTATGCATGTCGATCCTTAATCGCCCCCGTATAATTAAAAAACATGGTGGAGGCGCCGAGTACTGCCCTCGGGTCCAATACACCTATTACAAGGTAATTTTATTGCTATAGTACACAAAATGTACATAGCTATTATATAGCAACATTAAATAAATGTCAAGATATTATGACCTTAAGTTGATTTATTGCTAAAACAAAATTAATATTTCCAGTAAAAAATTCTGTGCTCTTAACCTGACACATATGGCTTTTTGAATACTCCCAATGAAAATATTTATAAATAAATATTTACTCTTCTTTTTTATTGTTTTTAGGTTTTTCTTGATCAACCATTTCTCCACCGATCTCTTTTATTTTTAGTATCAACGACTCTGGTACATACATGTCAATTACTTCTTCTGCTGTCACAAATAAAGCCTGATAAGAGTGTGAATTTATTATCCAATTAGGCAATATGTCTTCTGCTTCTATTTTATACTCTCCCTCTTTTTTGTCATATACTGTGTAGCAATATAAGTGCACAACAAAAAATAATACATAAGAGAGCAATATTCCTTTAAGCACTCCGAGAAAGATTCCAGTAACTCTATCGATAAACCCCAACCTTATGGGTAATAATATGTACATTAGCCAGTTATTTATTATCATGAATATAAGATTAAGTATAATAAATACAGAGATTGTAGAAAGTATGTTTAGTGTAACTTTAGAATCAAAATATTTACTATAATTTGGAGTGAAAAAATCATAGTGATTAGCTGTCAGAAAGACCGATAAAAATAGAAACATTAGTGCGCATAGCTCTTTTATAAAGCCTCTAGTTACCGAGATTATTACGCATAGAACAACAATGAAGATAATTAGGCTATCGAAAAGCATGTTTTATATCTATATGGTTTTCAAGATATAATAGTTGTAAATAACAAGGTTGTAAAATTAATTGTATTTATGCTGCATCAATTGATCTAAATACCTAGCGATCATGTCAATTTCTAAATTCAAATAATCATTTACTTTGTTGTACTGAAAAGTTGTATTTTCCCATGTATAGGGAGTGATATTTACTGTAAATTCCTGATTAATAACTGAATTCACTGTGAGGGAAACCCCATCTAGTGTAACGGAGCTTTTTTTGCAACAAATTTAATTAATTCTTGTGGGCACGATAGTTTGATTTCATGAGAATCTAAATTTTGATTAATTGTTAAAAATTTTACTATCCCATCAACATGACCCTGAACCAGGTGGCCATCGATCTTATCGCTTAATCTCATTGCTTGTTCGAGATTTATTTTTTTTCCTATTCTCCACGTATTTAAGTTAGCAACCTTCATAGTTTCTTGAGATGCTTGGACTGTAAATATATCGCTCATTATATCAACAACAGTTAAACACACACCAGAGCAAGCTATTGAATCTCCTTTATTTATAGAGGATAAATTTTGTGTCTTGATATGGAAAATTTGATCAGAGTTGGAGTGAGTGGTAGTATCAGTTATAGTCCCGATATCCGTGATAATTCCTTTAAACATATGGTGAAAATAAATAATTTTACCATGAAAGATCTCTTAGGACAACTTGTTTACATTTTGGGTAAGTTTAAATGCGAGAAGGAGATTTGTTTTGTTCAATAGATTCTATAGAATATTCAGAATATATAAAGCGAGCTAAATTCAAAATACACAGCGCGATTAATATTGGCAACCCTATGTTCAATGCTAACCCAATACTTTCCCTTTTTTCTGGTGGCACTAATCCTTTTAACATTGACACTTTTCCTAATGGAAAATGCCATAAGCAAAGTGTTTGTAACGTTGCGCTTTTATCATTGACTGGTACAAACTCAAACTCTGAGTACTGGCAACAATCTTTAATATATTTAAAGGCTGGTCACTAGATTGACATACGGTAGCGATTTGCATAGGGTTGTCAGCCCTAGATTTTCTACTCGTATGTAGGGAAATAAAATTCAACTTCATGATTTATTACTGTATATTTATTAGGAAAAATGTATAGGAAGCTTTTGCTGAAACAAGGTTTTGTAGGGATTTAGGTTTCAGGAGGAACAGTGAATGTCTTCTACGATAATCAACTGTTTAATTGTTTTCTAAATTACAAATTTCACATTTTGAAAGTCAATACTTTCGGGGTAAATTCTGGGGTAAATATTGTGGGAGAATTTCTTCATCCGAGGGTGCTCCAGGGTGCTCCGTTCGTCAGCCATATTGGTTAGAGGTTGCTTACAACTGCAGCTCCAAGATGAGTGCGAGCAGAAGCTTTGAACATCTTGTGCAGGACGGAGGTCCTAGTTTTGATAGAAGTCTCCAGTGGCTTATGTGGCAAAGTAGCAGCCGATTTAAGAATTATTTTGTGGCAGTAACAAAACCGTAAGTAGATATTCCGTCTGAATAAGACATGTGCATCATGTAGACTGGTTTCTCAACCTCGTGGTTAACTTTCAGCTATTCAAACTCAAATTATTTGAAACCAGAGGGTTCTTTATGCCGGGACGGAGGGAAATACAGCGTTTGAGATAATCTTTATTGGATGGTCTCCGGTAAGCTCTCTTGATCTGTTACACTCTGCTCTTCGCGTAATTTCTGCCATGTGCATATCCTAATCGAGGCAATTTGCTTCTTTCCAGCTGGATGGGAATTTGGAAAAAAATAATATAGTTTGGAAATTTAAAGAATTTAAATAGTTTAGGAATTTAAAGAATTAGGAAGAAGTTAAAGCAATTTCATTCGAATATAATTTAGAAGGGGATTTAGAAAACATATTTAGATATAGACCTTCTATTTTGGGGTCCAATCTTGGTATTTGGCTTCCTTTCTTTACCCTGAAAGAAATAAGCATATGTTCAGTAAATTTTACTTTCCACTAGAGATTTAGTTTGTAAATGATTAAGTTAAGGCTTGCTTTATTTTGTGTAATTTAGTAGTGCGGGCTAGGTACCTTTCACCAGCCGCCATTTTGTGTTGCAAGCCCATGACTGTCTCTTTATAAAGCCTTCTGCACCAAGCTTCTTAAAGCCCTCAAATATTAGAGGACCTTTCTATTATCTTCACGCGCTTACTGTGTGGCTTGCAAATGGAGCTTGCATAGAGTCGACACCCAGAGCATCGCGTCTCGACTCACACTGCCCAGATCCAGTCTGCAGCCGGACAGCCCTTTGCAGGAAGGTTTCTTCAGAACGAGGTCTGTGAATTAATTACTAGTTAGGGAAGTAGGATTTAAGAGCAAATTAAGTATTGGAATTGATGGCATTAGGTTCCTTATGGACTAACCAACTTTGGTATGGATAATTGTGAACCTATCTTAAGAACCATATTGTTTTAAACACGACCCATGCTTTACTGAGCTGTTAATTAATTTAGAATCAAATGTCTGGTCGTTCAGGACTTCAAGGTTTACAATTAAGTATTTAATGGTTGTAAAGAAAACGAAGAAATAAAGAATGTGTTAAACTTACTAACTGGTTTCTTTCAGCTCCATAGGATAGACCCACTCTTAGTCCAAAGGTCACGCCGGACATTAGTTTTGTTTTATTATTTTTCGACATTTTGTTTTATTTTGTTTACGACGTGCTCCCTTCATCTAGTCGGGTAAGGGAGGACGTCGCAATGGCGCCCAACTAATTTTGAGTAATTTTGGATGATTTAGAGTGACTTTTGGGTGGAAATTGGGTCTGTTTTATACACATAATCTTATGCCATCAAAGTCCATTTTTTCCGTGACTTTTTGCCATGTAGACACTGTATTACGCCTGATTGTAGTGTAATTTAGCCTTTTTAGACAATTTCACGTTCATTTCTACAATTTCACTTCAGTTGCGAACTATATTTTTGATATTTACAGTAAAAGAAAGTAAGAAGACAATTTATAACCTCTAACTCTAACTAGTACTTTCGGTTTTGAGTGACAAGCAAGTGAAAGTGACATTACATTTCACCGTTGATATTTGAATTTACAGGGTGAATATAACTGTATATACCTAATTGTGTACTTGTCAGATTGTGTTGAGACTGTTAAACCTTGTGCATATTATTGGCATCTTGTGCAATCTTTCATACTTACCATCGTACTTATTTGGAAAGTGATAATAAAAAAAAAGGAATAAACTATTATGCATTACAATATAGTAATTTGGACGTTTTGAATTGTTTTGCTTTAGGTACTAAAAAGCTTTAAATACTAATGCGCTAGTAAATAAATATACACTTCTATAAGTTGCAAAGTATTGATGTCACTAAATTCACTCAATAAGCAGCAGAAAAGTTTAGTAATCAAATTGATCAATCATTAATTATTCAAGCGCGAATATTGTTTATAGTGCTAATATAATTACAAGGTTGTTGCACATAAAATAAAACACTACTCAAGGATTAAGTGATATTATAGTAATTTAATAACTTAACTTATATAGATACAGTAAAAAATTAAAAACTTGATAAATTTAGACAATTACAATTAAAAATACATACTGGTATATTACTATTAAGATACTATTAAGAAAAAACTGTAGATAGGTAACAGTTGTACATTTACAATACAATACACAATACAATACAAAACACTTTATTGTCCACCAAACAAAAACATTACACAGAATTTTCACAATTTAGAAGACCCAGGTAAACAACAGGCGGTCTTATCGCTGATTAGCGATCTCTTCCAGACAACCTTAGAAGGGATAAGGTGCAAGTTAAAACAATTTACACGGTAGGTGGTGCAGACCAATTTCGAACAATTACAAGGAACTATGCTAGCTATAAAATACAATATACCTATAAATACACGCTTACCAAACTAATAAATAGATAATCAAATATATATTAATACAAACTAATACATTATAATGACTTACATGAATAAATAGATAGTAATAAATAAATACATACATAAATGTCAATACATCCACATCAGGGAAAAAAAAACAGCCACACGACAGAAATGCATAGTGAGAGAAATGTGCTGAGACAATACAATTAAGACTGCGACAAAAAGTGCTCAAGGAGAAGTTTCTTAAATACAGGTAAAGATTTAGCCTGCCGCAGCTCCACAGGGAGGGAGTTCCACAGACGGACAGCCTGAAAAGTAAAGGAATTGTTGTAGAATTTAGATGATGAGGAGGGTACAGTTAAAATACAATTTTGGGAGCAACGAATCGACGTAAAAAAGTTAAAACGCTCCTTGAGGTAACGCGGGGTTGCAGGGAAGAACAGAACACAGTAGAGGAGATTAAGGATATGAAAGTACCGGCGAAATCGGATAGGAAGCCACTTGAGTTGCGAACGAAAATTAGAGACGTGGTCATATTTGCGTAAACCAAATATGAACCGAATGCACATATTTTGAATTCGCTCAAGCTTATTAAGCTGCTCTACAGTAAGATCTAAAAAGCACACATCAGCATAGTCCAAAATAGGAAGAAGCAATGACTGAGCTAGCGCAATTCTAGTCGCAAATGGGATAGGGCAATACTGTACATTTACAATTGTTGCATTTTGTGATACAGAGAAAGAAAAAAGAGTGTAAAGGAGTAATATTAAGAGTTTTGTGAGCCATTAATTCCAATTTAAAAATTCAGAATATTTGCAATTATGGAGAGACAAATACAATTTCACTCACTTTGGAAAGATGAATTGATTTATGAGGTAACCATAAGATCTGAAACACCGTCAAATACAGTTGATGCTTTAAGGAAACAACTTAGAATTTTATGTGAGGAATGCCCCTCGGAAGCTATTCTGGACACAGAGCTGTCGGTAGACTCTGAATTTAAGGTTGTGAAAGATAAGTTAACTGAACTGGGTACAGTTGTAGATAAATACACTAAGACACAAGACAGGTACTCATTTAATAGATCAAAAGCACTGGGGTATCATTTATTTCACAGATTGACTCGAATTCAAGTTCAGGTTGACGCGGCTAAATATGCAATTAAGGCAGAACTTATGTTACAGCTTGAGACACTTTTAGCAAAAATTGAAGCTTCTGAGCTTTCTTCTGGTTTGGTTGACAACAAACAGGCACATTCTTTGGGTTTACAGGCTTCTCATGATGATACACAAATTGAGTGTTCAGTTGATAAGAATATTTCAAAGTGGGGGTTGAAATTCAACGGCACCACTGATCCCAGATCATTTTTGGAGCGTGTAGGTGAACTTAGGTTGGCATTTGGCGTTTCTGATACTAAATTATTCAATTCTGCGGCACAACTTTTTGTCGATAAAGGTTTATTATGGTTTCGCGGTATCAAACACCAGGTGTCTTCATGGAGTGAATTAAAAGCAATTCTATTGCAAGAGTTTGATCCCACAGATTATGATTATAGGTTGTTGAGTGAAATAAGGTCGCGTACACAAGGAATTGATGAGCCAATTCATATCTATTTTGCTGTTATGAGTTGTATGTTCGAGCGTCGTAGTTCACCGTTGTCTGAGGAGGATAAGTTAGATATCCTACAGCATAATATTCGTCCTCATTTCTCACAACAGCTGGCGTTAGTTAGTGTATCTTCAGTAGCTGAATTAAAGCAACATTGTCGGAATATTGAAGCAGCTCGGCAGCGTACCGAGAACTTTTCGGAACCAAAGTCGACATCAAACATTTTGGGCAGTGACTTTATGTACAAAGGAAGGTCGAAGAATGTAAATTCACTTTCAGTTAGCTCTGCCAAGGGTTCCGATAACAATTCGAAGCCGTGTTCTGCATTTTCACACCGACCAAGTACATCGAATGTTAAGAAGCACACAGCTGTTTCATCCCAATTCCCATTTGTTATAAATGTGGCGGGACTCGACATAATTTTAGATTTTGCAAGGCAAAGCCGAACAACAACAAACAATTTAGCTGTTTCGGTTGTGGAATGACAGGTGTCAGGATTGCCAATTGTCCGAAGTGTACGAGGAATGGTAACAATAAAGGGCCCAATTCACACTATCGTAATAATCCAAAAAACTAATAGGTTTGGACTGTAGCGAGATTAAAAATAATGTTGAATGTAAACAATCCATTTCGAAATTTAATAGTTACAATTCAATTGCTACAGTTCTTTTTGCACCGAATAAGGAAGATATTAGGCCGTATTTAAAATTTAATGTTTGTGATTTTGAAATTTATGGATTATTGGATTCAGGAGCATCCGTTTCAATTTTAGGCAACAATGCTCATTTAAATTTTGTAAAATTCGGTTTTGATTTACTAAATATGCAACCAACAACATGCAATGTTGCGAATGGCGTTAAAGTCCAGACAATAGGGAATATTTTCGTTCCATTAACATTTAATAACGTAACACATGTTATTAAGTTTTTTGTTGTTCCCGATATTGTTACGGACGTGATTTTAGGAGTAGATTTTTGGCAATCGTTTAGGCTGGCGCCGGAAATATTCGACAGCATTGAGTATACACCGACACCGGATAATTATTTTACGACTTGCAACGGTGTAAATGGAGAACAGGTACACACGATTCAGTCTTACGACCATTTAACTTTAACGCAGAAAGAGCTTGCTGACGCTATGGTAGACAAATTTAAGACCATTTCATTTGAGGAGATAGGTTTAGGTAGAACTGCTTTGATTGAGCATTCTATTGACACAGGCGATGCTTATCCCATTAAGACAAGGCAATATCCGCTCTCACCGGAGAAGCGAGCAGCCTTAAGCGCCGAGCTCGATAGAATGCTTAAATTGGACGTAGTTGCTCCTTGCGAAAGCCCATGGAATAATCCTGCCTTATTAGTGCGTAAAGCAAATGGTGACTGGCGTTTTTGTTTAGATTGCAGGAAACTTAATTCGATTACTAAGGGAGACTCGTACTCCATTCCGTACATTCCACAGATTTTAGATAGTTTGAAGGAGGCGAAGTACCTTACGTCAATCGATTTAAGCTCCTCATTTTGGCAAATACCATTGAGTGAGACGTCTCAGGAAAAGACGAGCTTTACTGTGCCGGGTCGCGGGTTGTATAAATTTAAGGTTATGCCATTCGGATTGTGCGGAGCACCTGCTAGACAGCAGCGGCTCATGGATAGCCTTATTGACCACAATATAACCAGCGACATCGAAAACGGTTTGGCATTTTGTTATATCGATGACATAGTCATCTGTTCTTCAGATTTTCAGACGCATTTAGTGCTACTTAACCGTGTGTTGGACAAATTGAAAATGGCCAAACTTACGATAAATTTTTCGAAATCTAAGTTCTTCAGGCAGTCGCTCAAGTACCTTGGTTACGTCGTAGACGAGTTCGGGTTGCGCACTGATCCTGAAAAGGTCGCGGCCATTTTGAATTTTCCCATTTTGAATTTGCCCTTTTTTAGCAGATTGTAATTCTCAATTATGCCGTTATGAGCAACAACAACGTTATTTGTACGAATGGGGTGAGCATTTTTAAGGCCTGGGACTCCATGTGTAGCCCAGCGAGTATGTGCTATACCAACTGTACTGTGAGACACCTTGCTGTCATCAACAACTTCACATAACCTTTTGACTTTACCTTCTGATTTTTTGACTTCTATCTCGCCTTCATTATTTATGATTGCTATACCTGAAGAGTCATATCCCCTATATTCCAATTTTTGCAACCCAGTTAGTAAAGTTGGTATTACTGAATCACCGCTACTTACTACACCAAATATTCCGCACACAAATGGATCACCAAACAAACTTTTTTCTAAACATGTTAAGCATTTTTGCCTTTATTACTGGTTGATTTATATTCTTTTTATCATTCTTTCGATTTTACCTTTTTAATTGGTTTAGCAGCTACTTTTTGAGTTTCTTTGCTTAAAACCTCAGATATAGCGGACTTTAGAACTTTTATCTTAACTTTTGGTGCTATTTCTATTATAAATTGTGCATTTGCCTCATCAACTTTATTAACTTCACCTATTATTCCACCAGAAGTAATGACTGTATCACCACGTTTTATTTGATCTATCATCTTTCTATGTTCTTTTAGTTTTTTTTGTTGCGGGCGAATAATGAGAAAATAAAATACCACAAATATTAAAATCAATGGAGTAAAACTAGCAAAAGATGCGCCGATACTTGATGTATTGCTAGTTGCATCTGCTGCAAAAACTTCAGAAATGAGCATATTTAATCCTAATTGTTAATGATAAAAACAAACCTATTTAAGTATTAATTACAATACGATGCCATGTCAAGTTTGGTGAAGGCGTTTCTCAATACCGGCAATAATACTGCGAATTCTAAGTTATGCTAAAACTAATATGGCGGGAGTGATGAGACTTGAACTCACGACCTCATGCGTGACAGGCATGCGCTCTAACCAACTGAGCTACACCCCCCTAATTTCTTTTTAGCGTTTTCGGGCTTCAACTTTAAAGCTAATAAACATGTTGCCCTTTGTCAATATTTTTTGTTTGCGCTTTGCTGTCTTTTCTATTACTATGTAAATAATTTAATTTCACACATGGCTTGTACAAGTAGTCCCATTAGGGTTATGCCATGGAAGATAAACTATTTGGAGGAATGATATATGACAAATTTGCCTAAAGTCACTGTGCGTGATTTAGCTGAATCGGGTGTACATTTTGGTCACAAAATTAGTCGCTGGAACGCAAAAATGGCTCCATACATATATGGAGTGCATCAAGAAAATCGTATACATATAATTGATTTGCGAAAAACACTACCATTGCTACAGGTGGCCATGAAGGCTTTATATGACGTTGCATTTCAAGGTGGTCGCATTCTATTTGTTGGTACAAAGTTTCAAGCTTTTGATATTATTGCAAGTGAAGCGATTCGTTGTGGTCAATATTATGTGAATCATCGTACGTTGGCTTGGTGGTATGCTTACTAATTGGGGCACTGTTTCTTCTTCGATAAAAACCTTGATGCAATATGAGAAAATATTAAATGACGAGGATAGCATTTTAACAAAGAAAGAATTGGGAAACATTGAAAAGAAAAAGCAAAAGCTTGATAAGGCGCTTGGCGGTATTAGAAAAATGGGAGCAATTCCTGATATCTTATTCATCATTGATACTAATAGAGAGCATATAGCGGTTAAGGAGGCTAAGAAGTTAGGAATTCCAATAGTTGCAATACTTGATACTAATTCTGATCCAGATGGTATTACTTATCTAATACCTGGAAATGATGACTCAAGAAAATCAATAGAGCTCTATTGTAAATTAGCTACCGACTCTATATTAGCTGGAATAGAGTCTAGTCTAGCAAAATCTGGAGTTAAGGTTGATGATATAAGGGGTGATGAGTTTATTCAAGAAAAAGAAGATGGTATTGTGCAAACTAAAAGGAGACGTAGTAAAGTTTACAAAGAAGAAGAAAGGGAGGTAGTAACAAATGAAGATGAATCCAGATGATATAAGAGAATTACGTGATAGAACAGGGCTTGGCTTAAGTGACTGTAAAAAAGCATTAGAAGAATGTAATGGTGACATTAAAAAAGCCGTTGATGAGTTACGTACAATACGTAGTTACGTAGTTGCTAAAGCTGACAAAAAATCTGATAGAGTAGCTTCAGATGGGCTCGTTGCTATGTGTTTGACTGAAAATTGTGGTGTATTGATTGAACTCAATTGCGAAACCGATTTTGTCGCAAGGAATGAGAAATTTATAGAGTTAGTTTTAAATTTAGCATCAATTGCTCATCAAGAACGCTGTACTAGCGTTGATGAGTTAAAAAATGCCAAGTATGAAAGCATTGGCACAGTGCAGGAAGCTATTATGAATGGTACGTCAGTTCTTGGTGAGAAGCTAGAGTTAAGCAAGCTTTGTTACTAAGAAGCTAAGGATGGAGTTATTGCTGGCTACGTACATGGTGATGCGCATGGCTTAGGTAAGATTGGTGCTTTAATTGCATTGCAATCATCTGGTGATAAGGCGAAGCTACAAGAGATTGGGAAACAAATAGCTATGCATGTAGTTGCTATGAAGCCTGAAGCCTTGTCTATAGATGATTTAGATCAAATGAAGTTGAACAACGAACGTTCTATAATTGAAGAGCAAGTGAGGAGCTTAAATAAACCTGAAGAAGTAGCAAAAAAATAGTAGATGGACGAATGGCTAAGTACTATGAAGAAGTTGTTTTACTGGAGCAAAAATTTATAAAGGATGATAAGATGAAGATTTCTGATTTTATAAAATCAAGCGAGTTGAGTGCTGTTAAACTCTCTAATTACAAGTTACTTGTTTTGGGTGATGCAGATTAAATAGCAAAAAATGTTTATTTCAACAAATGAAAAAAGCGAAATAAAATATTCCAGGGTGTTATTTAAAATCTCTGGTGAGGCTTTGATGGGATCAAAGCAATTTGGTCACGATATGGAGACTATAGGTGAGTTATCTAAAGGCATAGTTGAAGTTTGTAATCTTGGAGTTCAGGTATGTATTGTTGTTGGTGGTGGTAATATCTTTCGTGGCACATCTGCGTCTTTAAGTGGTTGTGAAAGAGCAAGCAGTGATTATATTGGAATGCTTGCAACTATAATCAATGCTTTAATTTTACAAAACTTTTTAGAAAAAAATTTAGTAGCTTCTAGGGTATTATCTGCAATACCCATGGCCACTGTATGCGAACCTTACATCAGAAGGAAAGCTATTCGTCATTTAGAAAAAGGTAGAGTGGTAATTTTTGCAGCAGGCACAGGCAACCCATTTTTTACTACAGATACAGCTGCAGCCTTACGTGCTGTTGAAATGAATTGTGATGTTATTCTAAAGGGTACGCAAGTAAATGGTGTATACTCCGCTGATCCGAAAAAAAATGAGGATGCTGTAATGTATGATAGGCTTTCTTACACAGATTTATTGACTCGTGATTTAAAAGTTATGGATGCATCAGCAATTTCACTTGCTCGTGAGAATTCTATTCCAATTATAGTTTTTTCTTTGAAGGGAGAAAAAATAGTCAATATTATTAAGGGTCAAGGTACTTATACTATAGTTTCAGATTGTAAACATTCGGTAATTTATGTTAAATGAAATAAAAGCTAAAACAAAAGAAAGAATGCTAAAAACTATTCAGTCCTTTCATGATGATATTAAAGGCGTACGCACTGGTAGAGCTAGCGCATCGTTGCTTGAAGGTATAGTTGTAAATATCTATGGTGGACATCAAAAGTTAAATCAGGTTGCAGGTGTTTCGGTTATAGATAACAAAACCCTATCAATTAAAGTTTGGGACATTAGTGTTATAGGTGAAGTGAAAAACGCTATATTAAATGCTAACCTGAATTTAAATCCTGTTGTCGAGGGTAGCACCATACGTATAGCTCTTCCGGACTTGACACAAGAAACCCGTGAAAAATTTGTGAAATTATTGCATCAGTTTGCTGAAAATGCACGGATTGCCATTAGAAATATACGTAGAGATATTATGGAAGAAACAGAAAAAATGAAGGAAAATAAAGAAATCTCAGAAGATGATTTTCATGGTGCTAAAAAGGAAATACAAAATATTACTGATAATAATATAAAAAAAATTGATGGTGAATTGTCCATCAAAGAAAAGGATATACTGAATCACTAAATGATATGGAGAAAGCTTACATAGCAAATGATGTCATTCCAGTGCTTGACACTGGAATCCAGTCTTTACTATACAACTATCTGATGCACTTGTTTGAAATCAAATTTCCTGGATCCCAGTGTCGGAGCACTGGGATGACACCAATTTTGCATTCAAGTATCAACTATTGGTGTCACTACAGTAACTCTCTTCCTGTCATGCAAGTAGCTGACACCTTCCAGGTGTCCATTGAAATCCAAAAAATTTCACTCAAGTCAAAATTAGGTTAAATTTAAATGTTGAATCAAGAATCTTTACCGAAACATTTAGCAATTATTATGGATGGTAATGGTAGATGGGCAAACAATCAAGGAAGAGTAAAAATTGATGGTTATAAAAAGGGCAGTGAAGTTGCATACGATATTGCCAAGTATTGTACGGACCTAACCATACCCTACTTAACTTTGTATGCATTCTCTATGGAGAATTGGCTTAGACCCAAAAACGAAACTGACTGTCTATTTGATTTATTTTACTCCGTTTTAACTAATGAAGATAAAGTCAATTTCATTTGCAACTGTAACATTAAGTTGAATTTTATTGGCAATTTAAGTCTGTTATCCAGTAAAATATTGGATAAAATTAAAAAAGCAGAAGAAATGACACATAAGAACGATGGTTTATTACTCACTGTGGCAGTCAGTTACGGAGCAAAGCAAGAAATTACACAAGCTATAAGCAATATTATAAAAGAAAATATTGCTTATGTATCAGAAGAGGAATTTGAAAAATTTCTGTATACTAAAGATTTGCCAAAATTGGATTTATTAATTCGCACTGGCGGCGAAAAAAGGTTAAGCAACTTTTTATTATGGCAAGCAGCTTATGCTGAATTGTATTTTTGTGATACTTTATGGCCTGATTTTTCTTGTCAAGATTTGAGTAAAGCATTAGAAGATTATATAAAAAGAGAGAAAAAATATGGTAGATAATAATTTTATAATTAGAATGTTGTCCTCAATAGTAATATTATTCATATTTTCCTTTGCTACATATTTTAGTGATTTATCGTTTTACCTATTGATTTTTTCAATAGCAGTTTTATCTTCTTTTGAATGGTATAATCTAACCCAAGGAAATAAAATTTTATACGTTTTTGCATTATTATTGATTGCACTACCAAGCGCCTCATTAATATATTTATATAATCTACCACAGGGAAAATACGCATTAGTATGGTTCGTCTTAACCATTTGGGGAATTGACGTTACTGCCTACCTATTTGGCAAGAATTTTGGTGGAGCTAAAATTTGCCCAATTCTTAGCCCTGGAAGAACTTGGACAGGACTTCTTGGTGCGATTTTAGCTGGAGTAGTGTGCACAATTTTTGGATCAATATTTTTTGGTCTATTTTCAATTTTTTATTCTCCAATCATTGGCCTTGCAATTGCTATTCTAGCGCAACTTGGCGATTTCACTGAGTCGCTTGTTAAAAGAGCTTACGGTGTTAAAGATAGTGGAAATATGATACCTGGCCATGGGGGAGTACTCGACCGTATGGACAGTTTCATTTTTACTGCCCCTCTTATTGCTATTTACATAAGCTAAGTCTGCAGAAGTGCCATTAGAGCTCATCCCTAGTCAGCTCCCCAACCGCTTCTACAGTGCAGTCATGGACAAACGTCTTTTCACAATAAGGGCAGGCTATTTCCTCTTCTTCTCCCATATCTAAATATATTAATGGATGGCCGGAACCCTCATCATTCTCATCACCATGACAACAAACTTTTCTATTATTAACCCTCACTTTTGACATGCTGCTCCTTTAGCTTATAACATTTTATATATTGAATATACCCATTCAGAAATAAAAAACAACAAGCACTATTCTCCATTTTTTATCCTATTCAGGTTAATCAATTCGTTTTGAACACCTTTTGATACAAATTTGCTAACATCTTCTCCTAATCTTGCTATTTCCTTAACAAAGCTTGATGAGATAAATTGAGTATCTTCAGAAGCGGGAAGAAATATGGTTTCGATTTCAGGAAGAAGTTTATAATTTACCCAACTCATTTGAAACTCGTAATCAAAATCCGACACTGCTCTTAATCCTCTAATAATAACAGAAGCATTCTGCTCTTTGGCAAACTTCACTAGCAACCCATTAAAAGATATAACATCTGCATCAATTCCTAGTCCTTTGATTTCATTTTCAGCCATGCTTGTGCGTAGCTTTGTGTCAAAGGCAGTATGCTTATTAACGTTTTCTGCAACTCCTATTATTAATTTATCGACTAGTTTACACGCTCTTTTGATTATGTCAATATGCCCAAAAGTTATAGGGTCAAATGTGCCAGGGTAGATTCCTATTTTGTCATTAATGTTCATCCTTTATTTTTATAAACTACTTTAAAAACTTTTGATAGACATAATAACATTTTTTATCTAAAAATAAAAGTATACAGTTGGCCTGATAGCTCAGTTGGTAGAGCAAAGGACTGAAAATCCTTGTGTCGCTGGTTCGATTCCTGCTCAGGCCACCTTCTCTTTCTTACCAAATTTACCTTTTTGTTGTAAAACGTTCTATAATATGTTATGATATTGATATAAGTGTTGAGAGGGTAAACTATATGTATAGATATTATAGCAGAATATTTAATATCTTATTAATTATAGTTCTATTATTAAGCAATATTACTTATACTGGCGTTAGTGAAAAACCGGCATCTCAACATGTAACCAGAAAAGAAGAACCAGCGTCAACTGTCTTGACGGCAGAAAATACAGTAAATAATGACGTAGTTGTTGGTTTGTTGAAAACGGAAGAAGCACATGAACTTGGGCTATCTCAAAATATCTATGAGATATTTAATAACTTTGTGGTTAAGACTGTACTGATTGATTATAATAAGATAATTAGCCTTAAAAAAATTCAGACAGAGTCACTTAATCTCGCAAAACAAGATAAAACATTGGCAAAAAAGCTAACATTAGACCGAATAAAAGTTGAAGTTGCACAATTCATTAAAGAGCACAAAATAAATAGGATATTTATTCCGGATAATTTACATTCAGCACCCACTCCTTATCGCCAGCTTGTTACTGAAGCAATTGTAAAAATAGTTGATGATAACCCTGCAATTCATTTACTTGGCATATGTGAAGGCATAATGAATGCAAAGGGAATTGAAGTAGTGAGTGTTGTGAGTGATGAAGAGAAGCAAAGATCTCATTTAAAATCAGCACCTAATCCACAGAAAGAGGATGTACCTCTCCAGCAGATAAAGATCGTTCCAAATAGTCGTTTAGCAGAAGTAGTAGCCAAATTCCTAATACCTAATGAAAATGGCTGGTTTTCAACATATTTTCCAGATGCTCATTCAGGAGCAGTAGGTAATACACCAGAAAATAGAAGAAAATTGGAGTCACTTGGATATAAAGTTGCAGCATTTTCCAGTGAGGGGGTAATAGAGGCTATTGAAGATAAGCATGGTAATGTTCACTTTCAAAGTCATCCAGAAGCCCTTGTTGTGAAGTCAGATAAAAACCTCTATTTATGATTTGATAAATAGAGGTTTTTATCTGACTTTTGACAATTTTTTATCATTAAATTATCCAAAGAGTGCAAGAGACAGCACTTTTGTTTCTATTTTATTGCAACAAAAAAGTTTAAAATGTGTCTTTTTTAGGTGAGGCATGCAAAAAGGAAAAGATCTTATCTTACAAATTAAAAATGCAATATACTCGAAAACTTTTCAGAAAATCCATTGTGTTGAGTTTTACACGAACAAGCTTTTTCGACAGTATTTTCTATGATTTTAAAGTTAGTTAAAAAAAGTTTGGGAATAGAATGTAAACTTATGGAGCCATTGACATGTACCCTCAAAGCAAGCTTTTTCTAAAGCAAGGTATAAGATTTGCCATACAGGCTTTCAAGAATTTAAGCATCCAAACAGCCTATCAGGATGAACCTGAGTTGGAGAGGCTATAGACTTATTGCAGCAGATGGTTCTGGTATGAGATTACCCAGCTCTGGAGAAATTGTATCCGAGTTTGAACCAAATGGAAACTGACCTTACCCAGAAAAAGTGGAGAGAGTGGAATGTTTTTCACAAAGAGAATGATGAATCAAAATGCTCAGGAATGCAATAGTTAATAGTGACGTTGTTTGTTATAAAAAAAATCTATGTATTCAAATATTGCAGTTCTAGTTTGTTGAGCAGAGTGTTGTGAAGTATCAATAAGTATTTCTCTTTTCAATGAGCTAAAGAAGCTTTCCACAACAGAATTGTCGTAACAACAACCTTTATGACTCATCTATGTTTTTTATGGATAAGAGATATTGATAACCTTGCGAAGTATATTGTGAACCTTGATCACTATGTAATAGTAGATTTTTGGCAGGTTTACGCTTGTTAACGGCCATTAATAAAGAGTCCATAACCAATTGTTTATTTATTGAACTGCTCATTAACTACCATGCGTGAATATAGATCGATTATTGTTGCCAAATATAGCCATCCTTCTTTGGTTTTTATATAAGTAATCCCATACTTTATTTGGTTGATCGACAATAAAGTTTTGGTCTAATATATTGGGAGCTACTGTCCGTTTGTTGTTTCTTAATTTTAAATTTTCTTCTCAATATAGCCTGAATACCATTTTTCTGCATAATACTTTGCACTGTTTTTAAGTTGCAACTTTTTCCCAAAGCCTTCAATTCAGCATGAATTTTAGAAGCTCCATATCTACATTTAGAAACTTGATATATTTTTTGAATAGCTGCGAGTAGCTCTTTATTTGCTGATTCTCTACTGCTTATTTTTCTTGTGGTCCACTTATAGTAGCCACTAGCAGAAAATCCTACATAATTCCTGTACTTTATAGCAGTTACTATATGAAAAAATATTTTACTCTTTTTGACTGGCCAGGGCTTTTTTTTAAATGTCTCTTTCCCTTGTTACTCTTGCTTTGTAAATCAAACCTCTCTTTGTCGTAAGGAGCCATGTTACCTCTACCTGGAAATGCATTTGCCGCTGACTTTTTTTCGTTATATTTCTTCATCCATTTTCCTAATACACTATCCCTTATTCCTAGATCTCTTGCTACTTTTGCAACTGGTTGACC
The DNA here is from genome assembly GCA_949316455.1 of Acleris holmiana. Taxonomy (NCBI): domain Eukaryota; kingdom Metazoa; phylum Arthropoda; class Insecta; order Lepidoptera; family Tortricidae; genus Acleris; species Acleris holmiana. The sequence continues at coordinate 4,722,536 of OX438764.1, forward strand.
TACCTTTCTTTGTTCATTTGCCAGCTTAACAGCTTCCAATTTGAATTCTGCCGTATATTCTCTTGCCATTTCTAATCCTCCAAAATTTTATTTTACCCGAAAAAACTCCTTTCTTTCTCTCCACTTTTTCTGGGTAAGGTCAGTATGGGAAAAGGTGAAAGATGTGCTAAAAAACCCAGAGATGATAAAAAAGGAATACCAACGTAGAGTATTAGAAAATAAAAATGATGAATCATCAGAGAAAAAGTTTGCAAGAAGAGAAAATCAAATAAAAGAAGGTATCGAAAAATTAATGGAAGATTATTATAGTCAAGAAAATGCAGGAGAGAAAGGATATATAAGCGAGGAAGAATTTAAACAGACAATGAGAAAAATGAAAGAACGCTTACAAGGGATAGAAGAAGAGAAAAAAAAGGTAGTTGATCAGAAGGCAGTAGAAAAAGGAATAAGTCTTCTTATAAATAGCATAAAGAATTTTTATTCTAGTGTAAAATCGAACCTGGAACAGCTAGATTGGCAAACTAAGCGCGGCATTATTAAAGCATTAATAGGACAAATTAACATTGGTTGTGATCAGGTAGAAGTAGGATTTCAGATCGAAGAACCAGCACAGGATGGGGGAATTCTTAATTTGTATCATTGTACCACACATCGTAATAAGGGGGTTGGCAAAATGTGTCAAGCAAGTTTTTTCGTTTCTATAAATCTGGATTTCAGCGTTATGCGATGGAATGACAACGTGAGGTAAATTTTTCAACATCCCAAAATTACAGAATTCAGTCTGTTTAATTAAGCATACGCGTCAAGTTAAGAGATTGTGAGCAAATTTAGAGAGGTTAAAGTGGATACTCTAGCCCTTCTACGTTTGTCTTTTAATGAAAATCGCGACCAAGTTATAGTGAGTTTTTTAAGAAATGCTTTTAAACTATTAATTTTGGTTAATACTAAAAATAACTCTCTAACTCGCCTTTTTAGCTCAATAAATGCCTTTGTTAAGCTAAGTTCTGTATTCTTTTTCACTTCTGTGCAACCAACTATGCCGTGAAATATAAGAATTGCGCACAATTTAGCATATAGTTCACATAATACTCTGCATGGCTTTCCTTTTAGCTTATCAAGCCTGATATGGCTTTTATACAATTTAAATAATAACTCAATTTGCCACCTTACTCTGTAAATCGTTAATACTTGCTCAGCACTAATTTTATTTTCTGGAACATTAGTTATAAATATTGACCAGTTCAACAATTTTTGATTTCTTTTAGAGGATGTATATCCCTGCGATCTTGCTAATCTATTAGCTTTCCTTCTTCTGGCCATAGACTGTTCTTCAGTTAGTTTCTGACATATAATTCTTACTCTAATTTTTGCTTCTTTTCCTAACAATACCTCGTTTTCTAAAAATAACTTATCCTCTAAACATTCTAATAACTCCATTTTTTGATTTGTTTCTACATTATATATGTTGGTATCGGATTTATAACGACTTATGAAATAAGCTCCTATTTCATTGATTTGTTTAAAAGAACTTGGCACAAAATAACCGAGATCAGATATTAGCAAATCATTGCTTAATATATTACTTAAATGTTTCCTATATCCCTGGTCTGATCTTACCCCCTCCGTTAAATTAAGTTGGTCTATTATCTGATTCATGTAGTCGAAAACTAATTGTAACTTTATTCCAGACTTAGTATTGCTTTCATAGCCACTGTAGCTAGTACCATAACCTTTATACATTTCTTCCATACTGTTAGGTAGAGTAATATAGCTACTGTCCAATAATTTAACACTATTAAATTGCTGTAAGATTTTGCAATCAACTTGCAAGATATTTTTAAAGAGAATCTCAGATTCATTATACATCCTTTTCATAAATTCCACTGCTTCTTCAGTAAATCTAAAATCCAAACCTTGTTTTGTTATATCTATCGAGTCCTCGTTTAGTAATTGACACATTGTTTCTACGCTACAATTATCAACTCCTATATTACCCAAGACCATGGCTTTTACGAATGATGAACCTTTTAGCTTTCTCTTTCTTTTTATAAACCTTGTTGTAATTGAGATTTTCTCTGCTTTTTCATTAAAAAATTCTTTGAGCTTTTTTGATAAGCAAGTTATTTTATTCATTGGTTCTCTCACTAAAAGTATATCTGGGAGAACTTATACCTTATTATTCTATCTCTTTCATACCTTTATTTCCTTAACTTGACGCGTATGGTTTAATTAAGTGTGAACTGTTACACGAAAATTTTGTAAACAGATTAATATACCCTGTTTTTGCTATTCATCTAAAAATGGAACCATAGAGTACGTTGAGGAGCGTAAGCAAATTTTAATGCAAAAATTACTATCAAAAAATAGATTATGCAAGAGGTCTAATTATTCTGCTGCAATTTTGCTCTATCACACTTGCCACATTTAATATTCCAGCTTCATCATAATAATTTCCAATCACTTGCAAGGCAAGTGGTAAACCCTCATTGGAGAGCCCAACAGGAACAGAAATAGCAGGCAATCCTGCCAGACTTGCCGGCACAGTAAACACATCATTGATGCACATAATTAGCGGATCTGGCTTTTCATTTAAGCCAAAAGCTTCTGTTGGAGCAGATGGCACAAGTATGTAATCTATTTTTTCAAACGCTTTTATAAAATCATTTCTGATTAATGCCCTGATACACTGTGCTTTTTTGTAATATTCATTGTAATGACCTGAGGAAAGCGCATAAGCGCAAATTAAAATTCTTCTTTTCACCTCTTTACCGAAACCTTCTGCTCTTGTTAGTGAATACATTTCTTCAAGGGTATCAGCATCAACCCTGAACCCATAACGCACACCGTCATAACGAGCAAGATTGGATGAAGTTTCAGCAGAACAAATTAAATAATAGACTGGTATTGCATATTTAGTATGTGGCAGAGTAACGTCAACAACTTCAGCGCCATTTTCTTTTAAATAGGAAGCAACTTTCTCCCAATTATGGACTATTTCCTCTGAAATTCCATCCATCCTATATTCTTTTGGTATACCAATACGCTTACCCTTGACATCACCATTTATAAAGCTAGAAAATTTAGGCACTGGCTTTTCGCTTGATATTGAATCTTTTGTATCATAGCCACAGATTGCTTCCAGCATTAATGCTGAATCAGAGACAGAACGAGTAATGACTCCTGCTTGATCTAGAGAACTCGCAAATGCAATCATACCAAAACGCGAGCATCTTCCATAAGTTGGCTTTATTCCAACCACTCCACAATAAGCTGCTGGTTGGCGCACAGATCCACCGGTGTCACTCCCTAGTGCTCCAGCGCATAAAAATCCAGCCACCGATGCTGCAGATCCACCAGATGATCCACCAGGAACAACTTTTTCCCCATCGCTTTTTCTAATCCACACATTTTCAACAGGGCCAAAATAGCTATTTGTGTTCGCAGAACCCATAGCAAATTCATCCATATTAAGCTTACCGAGCATGGCTGCTCCACTTTTTAAAAGCAAGTCAGACACCGTAGATTCGTAAGTCGGAACGAAATTTTCCAGCATTTTTGAGCATGCTGTTGTTTTTATTCCTTTTGTACAGAATAGATCTTTGATGCCAACTGGTACACCCATGAGCGGCGAGATTAAATCATCCTTTTGCCTAAAGAAATGTTCATCTGCAGCTTTAGCAGCTTTCATTGCTATCTCTGGGGTTTTTGTTATAAATGCATTTAATTTCTCATTTTCAACCGCACTGGTGTGCGCCTCTACGAGTTCAACGGCAGAAAAACTCTTTTTTTTGAGCCCGTCATGCATTTGTGTAATACTTAACTTTCTTAGTTCATTCATCAATATTTAATTTTTAGCAAGACGTTAATTATAACATGGCACGATAAAAAATCCATACATTTATAGTTACAGCTAGAAATGTAGCTAAGGTAACTTAGATTCACCGACAATCGTCATCCCGCTACTTGTTAGCGGCTAAGAGATACCGCAGCGGTATGACGTAGAAGCTATACTTTTATACTCACCAACTCAGTATCCAATCCGGATTGTATCTTAAAAAGGTCAAAAGACTATAATAAGCAAAGGAGTGATACTGTGTCTGAGTGAAAATCGTTGAGATCCCAGTGTCTGCTGCTTGCATAGCATTTATTTACAAAAAAATAGTCATGCAAGAGACTTTGCTTGGATATTTGATATAATTTAGGTCTATTAAAGCAAAAAATACTAACATGAATGAAGTGATAACATTTGGTTGTCGTCTAAATTTTTACGAGAGCGAGTTAATCAAAGAAGCATTAAAAAAAGCAAAGAGAGAAAATGTTGTTGTGGTGCATAGCTGTGCAGTGACAAACGAAGCAGAACGTCAGGTAAAGCAAAAGATACGTAAGATTTACAAAAAGGATCCAAATAAAGAAATTATCGTAGTTGGTTGTGCTGTTCAGTTGGATCCAGAAGTTTACAGTAGCATTCCTGGTGTAAGTAAAGTGCTCGGTAATCAAGATAAGCTAAAAGCTGAAAATTACTTACTAAATGACGATAAAATCTTGGTCAGTGATAACCAAGTAGAACCTGTTCTAATTAATGGATTTGAAGATAAGTCAAGGGCATTTATTGAAATTCAAAATGGTTGTAATCATAGCTGCACATTTTGTTCAATTACTGAGGCAAGAGGGAATAATCGATCTGTGCCAATAAACAGTATTATAGAGCAAATCAGGATCTTTGTAGAAAATGGATATCAAGAAGTAGTGTTTACAGGGGTTGATATTACTGACTTTGGTACAGATTTGTTGGGTAAGCCATCACTTGGTTCAATGATTAGGAGAGTTTTAAAGGATATACCAGAGTTGAAGAGGCTAAGACTTTCCTCTATCGATGTTGCTGAAGTTGACGACGAATTAATGGATTTAATAGCTAATGAGTCAAGACTTATGCCTCATTTACATTTGAGTCTACAATCTGGTAATAATTTAATACTAAAGAGAATGAAGCGTCGTCACAACAGAGAACAAGTGATAGAATTTTGTCATAAAATGAAGAGCTTGAGGCCTAATATAGCATTTGGCGCTGATGTTATTGCTGGATTTCCAACAGAAACTGATGAAATGTTTCAGGATACAGTTGATTTACTGAAAAAAACAAATATAGTTTACCTACATGCTTTTCCATATTCAGAGCGGAAAAATACACCTGCTGCACGAATGCCACAAGTACCAGAGAATGTGCGTAAAGAACGAGTAAAAAATTTAAGAGAAGTAAATAAAGAAATTATGAGCAGTTTTTGTCAATCCTTGATCAACACTAAGCAAAGTGTTCTGGTTGAGCAAAATAATGTCGGTAGAGCAGAAAATTTTGCATTAATAAAGCTTGAATCAAAAGCTCAAGCCAAGAGTATTGTGAAAGTTAATGTTAAAGGAGTGGAAAATAATTATCTAATTGGAAATATTTTTTCTTAATTTTTGTACATTGAAGAAATATACGATATAGTAATTATACTGTAAATGATAATTGTGAATTCATTTATGATAACTAGAATATCTATTACTTTATTTTTGATTTTCATTTCATGTGTCTATTTTTTTATTACTTATATTAGTAATGATACACACATTGAGCAAGTACAACCCTTAAAATTAGAAACAGACAATAAAAAAAGTGTGATACGTTCTGAGGAGGTTACTGCAAAAGAAATACCAATAAAATATCAAGAACTTGAAAGTAGTCCACCTTCTGTTTTCCAAGTAGCTGATCAGAAAAATATGTGGTCACGTATTGCAGATCAAGCTGAGCCTACAAAAGAAAAATCAAAAAAACTTGATTTTTATGTTAGCGCTAACGGTGATAAGGTATACCGTGATAATTCAGAAATATTTGTAAAGGGTATACAAGAAATAGGAAAAAGAGTCCTAACTTTAGTTGAAAGTCATTATGGTTTTATAATAAAAAATATAGTGGCAGATGAAATTAAAAGTATACAGCAATTTGATGGTAAAATTGATTTCCAGTGGTTTAGCAGCATGTCTTTAGGTTACATTTTCTCCAGCATAGTCTATGCTGGAGAAAATGGTAAAATTGATTTTGAAGCCGCGTATTCTATAGCCAATATTCTGCCGTCCTTAAACTAAAAGGCGACTAAAGGATCATACGACCTTTTTGAGTTATCTATACAGCGCGATTCAGCTAATTATTAGCTATCGATCTATCTAGGTTTGGTGCCAATATCTTTAAAAACCACCGAGATACAGCCTTCGCTCTAGCGGCTAAATGACGATTTATTAGGCTATTGCTACTAAAAAGGCAGTTATTTAACACTTGCTTAACTTAAAGGTGATTAAAAGTTGATAGCCGCCAATTTTACGTAATACTGTACAAGACTTAAAAGCGGCTATTTGATTTTCAACGACTTAACAGCGGCTTTTGGACTTTTGCCGCCTCATAGCTTACAAACACAATACTCACCTGCAAAGAGGTCACAGATTAAAAGGCGGTCAATCCGTGTATACTTAATAAAAAAGCGGTTAAAGTCCAATAGCCACCTTATTGTTCTGTAAATAAAATTTAATTCTATCAAAATACATACCATAAATACCGTCACGGCTTTATAAGCTAGCAATAATAGTAATAAAAATACATCCCTGCTTAATTAAATCACAGCTACACTATATTGCCTAACTAGAAGGCGGCGTAGCGACCCCCGCGCAAGAGTCTCGTTTGAAAATGTCTGCGAGTTCCAAGTATTGTATCTCAGTAAATATTGGGAATTTAGAAATAATCCAAAAACCGTATTGTAGCGAATTTAGTCTCTTTATTTTCTTTATAGTAAAACTTCGCTGTTAAACTCAAAGTTTATAACATACAGGGTGTCCCATATATTGACGTAAATATTATTACATACTGTTAAGAAATTTACTTCGATAGTTAGGCGTACCTGGTAACTGTAGTGGGAGCTCCTTGACGTCTGGGGCCCCGCGTCTTTATACTCCAAAGGTCCTATTATCCTGGATTCTCGTAGGTCTCGTGTTCGCTGGCTACTTTGTGAGGTTATTCGGATTTGTTCTTCGCGACGGGCTCAAGCTAGATGCGAGCTGGTTCGTGGCGGCGGTTAGAAGATTAAGAAGTATAGGAAAAAGTTGGCAGCACTGTCGCTGCGTTTTGAAGTTGCTTTTTTCAAAGCGTTTTGTTCACCTGGCTTGACCCAGCTATCGATAGTTTATCGATTAAAGAAAATAATATAAAGGCAAAAGAAAACGTTGTGGTTTTGTGCTAGAATAAAACTACGGAACACATACCTATAGTTTTAAGTTTCTAATACGTTAGTTAGTTTTAATTTTATTTTCTGTTAATTAGTTTACAGGTATTAAGGTTTGAATGATTGTGATAAAAAATGTTACCTTTGCCTCCCTTGGCTCTAAAATTACCTATAATTCGTAATTCTAAAATTTGATATTTAATTCTCAATGACGTAGAAACGTAAGTAAATTGCATTAAACTATTATTCCAAAATGTTGACGTATTCAGAATAAATTCATACTTTTTAAGTCATCACTACATTTCTCGTTTTTCATTCAACAACTTTTGACTTTTCGTACAGGAAAAATATTTTTTTTCGACCAAGGTGGCATGTTGTCAAAAGTTGGCGCAGTTAAACAAAATTTCGAAATCGTGCAACAAGTTTTACTTAATATGGGTAAAAAATAATATTACAGCGTGCTTTTCTTCTAAGTGATCGAATTCAATCGATTCAATTTTGTACCTATCCAAGGCACTCAGGAAATCTTGGTTTGGGTCGTTTATTGCAATATTAAGTACTAGCGACCCGCCCTCACTTCGCTCCGGGTTAAATTATTATACATATAAACCTTCCTCTTGAATCACTCTATGTATTCAAAAAAACGTATCAAAATCCGTTACGTATTTTAAAGGCATAAATACCTATAGGGATAGACAGCGTCAAGCGACTTTGTTTTATACTATGTAGTGATATTATAAACGTTCAGACCTAGTTTCAAATAATATATCCACGACATATTCAACGGTCATCGTCAGAAAATCGATTTCATCCCAGTTTTTTTTTAAGTTTAGGAATCAAAAAGAAGTCGCTGGGGGCCAAGTTTGGACTATACGGTGGGTGAATAATAGTTTAGAACCCAGATTCAAAAGCGACAGCCTCGACAATATGAGCAGTATGCACAAGGGCGTTGTCGGGCAGAAGCAGAACATTCCTTGGTAATTTACCCCATCTTCTCTTTGATTACTTTCTTTAACTGCCGTTAAATATTAGCGTAGTACTGTCCTGTGATATTTACACGCTTTATCTCTATAATCGATCAGTAATATTCCTTCAAAATTCCTGAATATTCTGGCAAAGAGCTTGCCAGCTGAAGGGATGACCTTGAACTTCTTAGGATGAGGTGTTCCTTTAATGTGCCACTGCATGGACTTTTGTTTGCTCTTTCGGTCATAATGATGAACCCATCTCCAGTACCAATTTTTTGGAGTACCTCATCAGGATTTTCATTGCATAGCTCAGTTAAAGTCAGATCAACAAGCAACAGGAATATCTTTCTGAAACGTTGTCAGCATTCGCGGCACCCATTTCACACTAACTTATGACAATGTTAAGATGATCAAGGACGATATCGTTGTACAGTAGAAATACATATTAATTAATAAGAATTGGTTGTTTGAGCTACCGATTTTACCTTCACTCGACCATTCTCCAATATAATTTTCTCCACTTTTTTATACATTTTCCTGTGAAGTAACTTCAACAGGCCCAGCAGGTCTAGGGTCGTCATCGTTGCTTTCCCTCCCACGTTTAAATTCACTTGACCACTTTTGAATTGTAGATAGTGAATGAGCAGACTTGTGACATTTATAAACATAAACATAATCCATCCGTCCCCTGATATTTGTATTTAATTTAATTAACATTGCAAATTACTCCTGTAATCAAGTTTATTACGTAATTGCAGAAAATCAAACCAACGAATATTTGAATATCACTTTTTCAAATTTTAATGAATGATACTTAGCAGCTGTTTAAAAAAAAAAAGGGTTGAAAAATATCAATACCGAGAGCTTATTGAAGTTCCCTCGTATTATTGTATAGGCTGTATTTATTTATATATGGGTTCGGCTGAAAACCAGCGCTGCTGCTTCGGCTGCTGCACTGAGCATGTGCTGCACCCAGAACATAAGGTGAGTCCTATTTGACTTCACAGTGCAGTGCAACATTTCTAAATATGTTCTAATTTTGCTCTTTTTGTACCTAATAATAATAATATGTCGGTTGTGTTGTAGTGTATTTTTGACAAGTAAATGTACCTAGTGAGTTATGAGCTTTTTTAGGACTGCATTTAAATTTCCAGCTTTACAGTTCTCAAGTATTAGAATTATAAATTACACATGTTTTTAGCCAACGGAGGCAAGGGTGGTACTCCTTGGCTTAAAACATCACGTGCCGCAAGGTTATTTACCAGTATCATGAGAACCATTATAACTATTAAGTTAATTAATATTATTAGAAAGTTAAAACTAAATTCTTGACCGGTATGGAAGAGGTTTTCTAATATATAAATAATATTTGCGTAAAATTCTGGGACACCCCTCTATTTAATAAAACATTAATTTTGCAGTTATTTTACGTATTACGCAGGGAGCACAACTTTCTTTTCCTTGCATAATGTAGTTTCACACTCCTCTAAGGGATCCAAATAACATTGTGGCAGTAACTTCCCCAAGTCATTGGATATAAAAACATATTTTGATTGCAATCCATAACAAAAAAGCAGTTATTGTGATTTGTTCTGCAATTAACTGCCTTTTTCTCAAGCATTGAATATTAAAACTATATGTCAGATTCCACCTCATTTACCTTTTCTTAATTAGAAGGCAGTTAAAGTCGCGTGGCCGTTTTCTAGTCATGTATGTTTGCATAGTTTTAACTAGACATGCATAGCTAAAAAGTGGCTATGTCATGTCACCGCCTTTTAGTTATGTTTTCTATATAACTTTTGTTATATTTGTAAAATGTAACGCGGATATCCTAAATTACTGAGCTAGAAGGCCGCTAAACATACTTTAACCGTCATTAAGCTATGTAAAGTATTACATTAAATTCAACGGGTCCATAACTAAAAAGGAAAATTGAAGATTTCACCTATAAAAAAATAAGTAAAAAAATATCAAATTCATATAAAAATATAAAGCAACCCTCATTACTTAGTATATAAAAAAAATTACATCGATATCGTGCACCAGTTTGTAGAGACATAGTTTCAAACGTTTTTTGGCCATAACTCAAAATGACCCTCTTGCATTTAACGGTTAGCGGTGGCGTGACGATAAGCTCGTCATTCCGCTACGTGTTAGCGGCTAAGAGATATCGCGGTGGTATAGCTATAAATTGTTGATATCTTTTTTATATCACATTTTTAACTTACAATAGTTAGCCAGCGTTCCTTACATTAACCAAATCTTTCAAATTCTACACTCACCACTACCTATAACTCACTTTCACGCAATATTGATCGTTCTTAAAAAGCAATCTAACATTTTTTATTCCTTGATTGAAGAAAGGGGCATGTCATTCCATACTGACACTGACACAGAGATCATACCAAACATGCTAACCTTATATCTTGATGAAGGATTGTCGCCAGTTGATTCTCTATTTAAGTGTTTAAACAACCTACACGGCTCATTTGCCTTGGTCTTATTATTTGCAGAATATCCAGACGCCTTATTTGTTGCGAAGAGAAATTTGCCTTTAGCAATAGGCTATAACTGTAACACAGTGTTTGCTGCATCTGACTCTAATGCTTTAAGTGCATTTGTGGAAAGAATATCGCATTTGGAAGATGATGACATTGCAGTGATAAAATCTAGTGGAGTTAGTATATACAACAATGGTACACAAGTTAAACGCAGTATAGAAAATAGTAGTCCAAGTGATTTTCTAATTAGCAAAAATGGTTACCCTAGCTTCATGTTAAAAGAGATTTTTGAGCAACCTTGTGCATTAAACAAAACAATAAACCAATTTTACAAGCAATATAAAGAGGTCAACAAAAAATTATTCTCTGAACTGAATCACATTACTATAGTTGGATGCGGATCATCTTATTTTGCTGGGCTAATAGCGAAGTATTGGCTGGAAAGTGTCGCTCAAGTTCGAGTATATCTAGAAATCTCGTCAGAATTTAGGTATAGCAACGTCAAGCTAGAAGAAGGCAGCATTGGGTTATTCATCTCTCAATCTGGCGAAACTGCAGATACCATAGAAGCGCTGCGTTATGCGAAATCACAGAAGCAAACAATCATTAGTATAACTAATACATTTAGCAGCAGCATTGAAAAGATCTCAGATATTGTGTTACATACTCTTGCTGGGCCAGAAATTGGTGTTGCTTCAACAAAAACCTTTTCTGCGCAACTTGCAACTTTAGCATGCTTTGCCGTGGAGCTTGGAAAAATAAAAGGTATACTGGGTGGAGAGAGAATAAAACAGCTAAGCAACGCTATTAACTCTATTCCCGAGTATGTTGAGCACGTTTTGAATGTGATGAAAATACAACATATATCGGGCAGTATATTAGAACACAATAACGTTATTTTAATCGGCAGAGGAAGTTCATACGGAGTTGCAATGGAAGGCGCATTGAAAATAAAAGAGCTTTCATATATCAATACAACTGGTATTGCAGCGGGAGATATGAAGCATGGTTCTATTGCTTTAATAGACTCTACTGTGCTTGTTATAGCAATTATCCCTTATGATGATTTATTCTTTAAAACGCTATCTAATATACAAGAGATTATTGCAAGAAAAGGCAAAGTAATTGCCTTCAGTGATAAACAAGGAGCGCCATTCCTAAGGGGAGTTTGCGCAGATGTGGTGCAACTTCCAGACACTGATAATTTTATCTCTCCAATAATCTACAGTGTTGCTATGCAATTCCTTGCTTACTTTACTGCAGCAAAAAAAGGGTTAGATGCAGATTGTCCAAGAAATTTAGCTAAGTCTGTCACGGTTGAGTAGTCCATTTAAAGTTAAAGCTAAACTTCTAATAAGGTAACCAGACTGCATTCTGTGATTTTTAGCAAAACACGATACACAATCGTCATTCCGCTACTAATTAGCGGAATCTATGCCGAGATACCGCGGCGGTATGACGGTTCGCGGTGGTATGACGGTTAAGTAATTCGTCATCCCGCTGCTTGTTAGCGGGATCTAGAGATACCGCGGCGGTATGACGGTTCGCGGCGGCATAGCTATCTTCAAAAATATGGTTGAGTAATTGTTAATAATAGTGTATAATTATTAATATTTTTAAGCACTTTGGCTATGGCTTTATCTAAGTTTCTCGACCCTAAGCTGGATTTAACCTTTAAAAGAATCTTTGGCACTGAAAAAAATAAGAATATTCTCATACATTTTTTGAATGATATTTTAGGGTTAACCGAGATAAATACTATACAAGAAGTGGAATTCCTCAGTACTATAATGGATCCTGAAATTGCCTCTGATAAGCAAAGTATAGTTGATGTTCTTTGCAGGGACTCTAGTGGGGCTAGGTATGTGATTGAAATGCAGCTCACTCGCGATAAAGGATTCGAAAAACGAGCTCAACTATATGCTGCTAAGGCTTACTCAAGGCAAGCTGATAAATCTGGTAAGTACATTGATTTAAAGAAGGTTTTCTTTATTGCTATCTCTAATTGTAATTTATTTCCTGATAAGCTTGATTATATATCCAGCCACACTATAAGAGATGAGAAAACCAATGAGCATGACTTAAAAGATTTTCAATTTGTATTTATTGAACTACCTAAATTTCCTAAGAATAAGGAAGAACAGCTAGAAAGCATAGTGGATCGTTGGTTATTTTTCTTCAAATATGCAGATGAAACTACGGAAGAAGACTTAAGGAAAATAACAGAAAAAGCACCAATAATAAAGTTAGCCTACGATGAATTAGACAGGTTTAGCTGGAATGAAAAACATTTAGTAGCTTAGGAAGAAAGAATAATGGATATACGGAAAGAAGAAGCCATTCTTGAATACAGTCTACCTTAATGTTTCAACATCACAGAATCCTTGTAAATAAATTGCATGGTTTTGGTATTTGTAGCCCTATGTTGGACTGGTGCAAGTCATATCTTGAGAATAGGCCCTCAATTGTAGTGATTGACGGGGCTCAATCTGAACCTTATGTGGCGCATTCTGGCGTACCACAGGGGTCAAACCTGGGCCCGTTATTTTTTAACCTATTTGTTAATGACATTCCAACTCAATTTGAGCATGCGGCCGCTTCCCTGTTTGCCGATGATTTGAAAATGACTATGGTCATTAAAACTCAGTCCGACGTAGGCCGGTTGCAAGGTGACGTTGACAGACTGTTGGAGTGGTGCGATGACAGCAATATGCTGCTTAACCCGCTAAAATGTTACCACATTAAGTTTGGCTGCAAGCGCAAGCCCATCGAGTCTGAATATGTTATTCGAAATGAGAGCTTGCAAGAGGTTCAGGAAGTTAAAGACCTTGGATTGACCATGGATAGCAAATTACGCCTTGTAAACCACATAGACAAAATGCTGGATGCTTCTTACAGATCGTTAGGGTTTGTGCTAAGATGTGCTAAAGAGTTTAGAGAAAATTCTACATTGATTACTCTTTTTAATTGCTTCGTAAGAAGTAAATTGGAATACTGTAGTATGGTGTGGAACCCAAGTTATAAAGTGCATAGCGACAGGATCGAGCGACTGCAAAAGACCTATCGCTGCACTACTCATTTAAAACTTTGTTAGTAGCTAATGCCGTGTTAAATTTATTAAATTAAATACAGTATTATCGTTTACCAAAAACTTCATAAAAATATTTACGCCAATAAACCGGTAATCACATCTTACCAAATATCAAAATAATAAATACATTTGTATTGATGTGTAGCGACACTTTTCTCGTAGCATTTTGAATTTGCAGTTTCCCTACAATAAACACGTCGTTCTTAATATCTTCATCAATTGTATTAAAAAAAATCGGAAAAAAATATATATGATGTATTCTTACCCGTAGATTCCGAATTTCTCATAACAATAAAATGTCCATAATATCACATTACCGACTTCTTGCTCGGGGGCGTCGAATTATAGTCTCGTAATGGTCTTATTTCCGGTGTGAAATTGTTTAAAGTTATGTGTTCGTCACGCGTGTTTAATACTTTAACTGTTATTTTTCCTTTTTTGGTTGTAGTTATGTCATTGGCTACAAATATTCCTTCAGCAATTTCGCTTGATAATATTACGCAATCTTTTGTACAGTTTGTAGATACATGTATTATTGATTCACTTCGTGCTGGTATTTGTATTTGATTTGAACTATTAATTCCGTTATCATTATGTTTTAAAGTTAATGGTATTGTAATTATTTTGATGTTATGTGATTATCTCTTTCTCGTAATTTATGACACATTTATATTTTTTTAAGAAATCTTGTCCAATAATTCCGTCTGCTTGTAATGGTAATTTTGGAAATACATGAAATTTATGTTCAAAAGTTTGGTTTTTTGCCTGTAAGTTTAAAGTAATTATATTGTATGACGTTATATTTCCTCCTACTCCGTTAATGTGAGTCGTCTTGGGTGTCATATGACTACCGGCTGATATCGCTGCGTCATGTGTTATGGCGCTTAGGCTTGCGCCCGTGTCAATAAGCCATATGTGCGTTTTACCGTTTATTGCAAGCTGAACTGAATTCATATGACAATACGTTAGAATGTAGTTTTTAGGGACGAAAAAATTTTAACTCTTCTGACATATCGCTAGTATTTTGTTCACTTCCTATCACCGTATTAACTTGATGACGTCTGTATGATGGATTTTGACGTCGGCCACGATAACTTGTATGTGTACGCCTGTAAAAGTTATTTGCGGTTCTTAGTGGTCGAGAATTATTTGTTTGTGCGTACTTTCCTGTGGGTTTATTTTGCGCACTTGTACCCGGTTGCGTGCGAGTGTATTTACACATAGGTGTACTATAATGTCCTCGGTAATGTCTACGGTCATTGTATCCTTTTTTCCGTAAGTGGAACATTTGTTCCGGTCCAGGTGTGGGTGTTATAGACACTTCCTGGTCTTTTGCTCCCTGTATAGCGTCTTTGAGCGAGGTGTAATTCCGGGACGCTATAATGGTACTCAACTTATCATTTCGTAATCCTTCTGCGAACTTTGTAATTGCCGTTTTTTCATTTAAGGGTTGTAAAATGGTATAGGCTTCTGGTTTTCCATTTGCCTGCGTTATTGTGAGGTTTACAAATAGATCCTCCAATTCTTGTCCGAAACGTTCGATGGACCTATTCCCTTGTTTTGCTGTCGTTAGTTTGGCTTGTATCGCGGTTGCTGATTTAATAGGTAAAAGATGGAGCTTCATTTCATCAATTAAATCGCTTATTTTGGTATGGTTACTGGATATTCTAAGTTTGGCATTTTGCGTTAGTCTTGTCTTAATTACAAAATTATTCAATAACTTGTAGTCTGTGTCCTTAATCATTGCGGAATATAAGTCTATGGCGTCTATAAGTTGCTTTGTGACGGCTTCCGAGCCGTCCATGACTGGTAACAATGATACAGCTGTTTTTAGGTCAAAACTGTCGTTCGACGTCATTGTGATTAAATTTTTGTTGTCTTGTTCGTATGTTGTTAAAATTTTACTGTAAACTTCCTCTATTTTTAGAAAGTAAAACTGAATTAATTCACTGTCTTTTACAGATAGTTCTGATTTTTCTAATTTGGAGCTATATTGCTCTATATATATATTTCGTACTGCCTATATAATGTTTTTACTTGTTGAAGTTTATTTTGGCCAATAGCCTCAAATCGGCGTTTTGGTCCTAACTTTCTAATATCCTCTTGTAGTGATTTTAATTGGTTATATAACTCCTGAATTGAAGTCATTAATAAATTTTACTAATATATGGGTTATTAGTGCAGACTAATTTTGGGTAAGCGAACAATACAAGGTTTTACACAGTTATAGTTAGGGTTATCTTAAATTGATACCTTCATAACGTTGCTGTGCTGTGCTGTGGTGTGGCTGTGGTTACGCGCTGTTGGTGGGTGGCTGCTGCTGCTGCGTGGACTTGTTGCTAGACGATCTGCTCTGGCCGGTTCCGCATCGTTGCTGCTACTGCTTGGCGCTCGATCTTTTTAGTTAGACATTCGTGAATCTTCTTCCACAATGCATAGATGAATATGATGCATACGACAATGAGTAGTGTCGTGGTCAAATACACCGTAACTTTGCCTCTGTAGGTTTGGCTCGTGGTTGCGTCGTTGGACTGGCCGTTCTGAGCGATGATGACCTCTTATTTTTTATCTTCTTTCGTGCATTGATGTCCCATGTCTTGCTTGGAGCTGCGGCGGATCGGTTTTTCAGCTGGTCCCTTGGAGCTGGCTGGAGCTGGTTTTTGCTGGCTGTTGCTGGCTGGAGCTGGCTTTTGCTGGCTGGAGTTGGCTGTTGCTGGCTGGAGCTGGCTACTTGCTTGGTTCGAGCGGCGGCGTGCTGACTGAAGCTGAGGCTGCCTCGAGCAGCCCTATCCTGGCAAGGTCGCCATGAAGTGTAGGGTGAGAGGTATAATGACAACTCAATAGTCTGGAGGAATACTGTCCTTTATTGGTAAAATTGTACAGCATATATACTATGGTTTCTAGTCATTATCTAGACTTAGGGTAAATAGTGTGGAACTTATGATTAAGCATTGTCAGCGGATTTAAACTATAAAACTTAATAGAGGCTATAAAGTTTTATAGCATCGTTAAACTAATAATTAGAGAAGAGGTAGGTATCAGCTGTATGTATCAGCTGTTACATTGGTGACCTCACTACATTGGGCTGCTTCTAAGGACATATTTCATGTCACCCCTGCTTCGTACGGCAACTGTCTGTTGAAAAGTTCTCTGGTTGACTTTATGGCTGTTCATGACCTTAAGCAGTTTAACGCCATCCCAAACTCAAAAAATCGCATACTTGATTTGGTACTTTGTAATACAGACACTGTCAAGGTACTGGAGAGTGTGTACTGACCCCAAGTCAGCCAGCATATGTATAAATATATAGATATATATATATATAGGGTATAATTTTTTTTTAATTCTTATAATTATAAATTATATATCGTCACTTATTATAAATAGGAGGCTTAGGACTTGTCTGATCATATAAAGGTATAAATATGTTTACGAGAGATAATACTGGGTTTTTGAACAATAGAATAGGTCAGATGTGTACTTAAATATTAGTACAATATGTCGTCGTATTCAAATATATAAGTTATAAAGCTTAAAACATACAAATGGCGGAATGGTGATATGAAAAACCACTTTGGTACTTTGTCGCTTTAACGTTATGTTTGAGCTACTATATTAATTTGTTAGAAGCGTTGGGGCGACGGGGTACAGTTGCGTTGCGGCTATATTTAGCGAAATAAAGTAGGGTAGTTATAAAGCCTAAACCAATTAACTGGCGAGGCGGCGATAAGAATAGACACGTTGGTGCTTTGTCGCTTTAACGTTATGTTTGAACTGTCATACTAATTTGTTCCGGGAATCAGAGCGATATGGTACGATGATGTTGTTTGCTTGTAAGAAAATAAAAGAAGGTAGTTAGAAAGAGCGGGATTATGCGGGTATAGAATGTTATTATGGATATGCCTTGACAAAATCGGTTTATACATTTATCGTTTACTTTTATAAAGCTTGAAATAATTTATAACGATATTAAAGATTGAAATAAAGAAAGATGAATGATTAAATAATTGTAGGGGCGTATAAAAATATCCGTGGTATCTTCTTGTTAGCTTGGGTGCATACAAACAGATAAACAGTAATACGTAAGCAGAACATAATCAGGAATACCTAAAATAGATAATTAATGAACACAGGCTGCAAAATAAAAGTACCTCTTCCTTCTTTTCTTACCTATTTAATATCGATTCCATTAGAACATATATTATATTCGTTTGGTTGATTACCGGTTCGCTATAGGATAATCAGTAATCTCAGAATTAGTCATTTATGTTATTAAACAAATATAAGAGGCAGGGTCTAACAACATATTATGTATTTGGACGTGGTATTATAAAAGTACAAATTAACTACTATAATAATCATGCAATGTATTCAGTATTGAATTAGGCTTGTCCATACTGAGCTTTCGATGTCGGTCGGCATCGACCATTTTAAGTAGAACCAACGGGTCGTTGATACGGTATATTTGCAGCAATATCTCGTTATTGCGGGTATGGGGAGTCGTTACGGCAGCAATAACTCGATAATGCGGGTATGGAAGTTCGTTATTTCCGCAATATCACAATATTGCGTGGAGGTCTAGGTTTTTTGGTCGCTAAGTGTTGGAATAGGTGGGGGAAATGGTTAGAGTATAAAACGGGTGGAGGGGGAGAGAGAAGGAGGAATTAGCACGACGCGGGACGGAGAGGACAGAAGAGCTTCGCGAATATTTAATTTAAAGTTTGGAGTGCTTGGATGGGGAATCAGGACCTATTGGGTGAGTATACCTCTGCTGAACCAAGACCCCTTTAGTGCTGCTATTTTTATAGCAGTCCGGAATCTGAGTCTGGGTTTCGGGTAGCAGAGTATCCTTTTATAATGTAGGCTGATAGGGCTTCTTTAGGAACTCGGGCAGGCAGTTAGGGCATGCAGCTATACTGTTTGTAGTCTCTCGGAATGTAGGGCTAGGGAGTTAGTGATTTTTTGGATAGGATGTGCATGCTACTACCTTTTTACTGTTATTTATTTTGTGATTTGCCATTTATTCCTTTTGATGTGTTTTATTTTTTGTGCTGTGTTAAAAGGGAAATGTGCACGAATCAATTACATCTAACAATACAATTAGCTATTTACTATCATTCCTTAATGATTATGTACAGGCATTTGACCTCCCAACAAACATGAAAGCATTGTGACTATTTGCAGTGTAATCATGATTAAATTTTGAATTAATAACTCCAGGATGAAGTATCGAAGAAGTAAACCTTATTATGTTACTATAAGGTAATAATTAAAATTCGTGCACATATACTATGAATTTACTTGAATTTTGATGATATTTTGTGTAATAAATATACTGAGATTTGTGTTTTATTGACCTATATTTTATTGCTGTTTTGTGCAAAAGGGGAATATGTACATTTCATTACAATTAACAAAATATTTAATTCTATCCAATTATTATTTAATGTTACAAAAAGCAAGGTTAAAGTATAGAAATTAGACCTTCCAATCATTAAATAGGAATTGCGGTAAGCTTTAAATAATTTTGATCTAACTTGTTATATTTATTGATACAAGCTGGAATATCTAAAATATTAACTTCATAATCTAGATGTTGTAAAAATACTTATGTTGTACATATACCCTTTTAATAGCTCAACGGTAAGGTAAGTGGCTTTTGAAATTTAAACTGTGATATATTAATCTCATATTAGCAATTTCTGCCTTAGTTAGGAATATCATTTTAGTGCGACAAAATAGTTTAATAGAAACAATATGTTCAGACATAAATTCAGTTATTGAAGTACCAGCCGAGAGGTAAAAATGGTCAGTAATTAATGGGTACAAAGAGACTGGAGGTAAACTCAGCTGAGACCTCTCCACTAGGATCAATCTAAGTAAGGTAGAAAATGTTTGAGAACTTCCTTGTGTGTCACCTTTATCCTTTTTAACATATAGGTCACTTTTAATCTTTACTACAAGAATTATTTATGAAAGGGGATTAGGAAGTATAATTAATAAATCCGGGATACCTGAAAAGAGTAAAAATATAGGAATACCAACATCTATGGTAATATTCTGGTATTTTATTCAGGAACCAATACATTGTTGTAGAACTTCATTCAGCAGCTGTTCATACATTTTCAATATGCATTCAGGGTTAGGTACCATGTAGTAAGATTTAATTCCACAGATGCTCCTACATTTTCAATAAACAAGCAGAGTCCTGAAACAAATTGGTTAAATTATTTTCAAGTTATTTCAGGAGAAGGTTTCTAGTTATATGTCTACCATAACAATTGTTTTAATAACGGGACCGTTTACATATTTAACTAGTAGATGTTATCATAGATAGTACATTATTTATTCATAAAAGCTTTAGGTAATACCTAGCTCTAGTTTTCCCAAAGAAATAACATTAAGTACCATCTCAGATACTTTTAATTGAAACAATGATATTTATGGGCTTTAGAGTACTAAAACAAAACCAACAGGAAAGGGTTGTAGTTAACTTTCACGGAAAAGAGTTAAGCCTGAGATTCTGCATTTGGTTTGTAAGATTATTAATAACAAGGGGTTCCAATTTACAGTTAAATATTAAGTAGTTATTATAGCAAATAGGGGTTTTTATATACTTACATTTGACATTAGTATTAGTTGTATATCAGGAGACCACAAAGTCGAACGAAGGGTACAATTATTATTATGTATTCAGTGATACTGTGATTCGGTGCTTGTTTGATTCAAGACGTATAAATGGATTACTGAAATAAATTTGGGAGGTTATGATTCTTAAAATTAACAACGAAGTAATAGGTATTATCCTACTTTCAGAAGAAGGTTTTATCAAAACATAAGTGCCTAGATATTATATTCATATGAAAGAAGCTATTTTTCGACAGTCGATTAAAAATATCTAGTCCATTAATAACACTATGTATGTATAAAGGCTTTAGTTTGGTAGGTTGTTGAAATGTTCAATGTGAACAAATAGGCATAGGGTATTTACTTATTGTAGGGCGAAGTAGAAATGCTTAACGAGTGTATTTACTAACCTGTACTAATCTTTTATGTGAAATCCAGGCGTGAATTAGAGTAGGGAACTTGCTTTGCTTGATTTGTGTCCGGGTGAATAGCGCTGGATGTACCATCCAATTACAAGAAATTCGTTAACGAAGTATAAGATTATTAAGTAGATTTTATTATATGTATAGATTACATAAGTTAAGAGTCTACAGGTTATTAGAGGGTTTTAAGGTGAACAGGATGGGGATAAGGCAAAGGGGTATTTTTTAATTCAGCCAAGCGGAACTCTTTATTTCCGAGTTCTAAAATTAGAATAGATTTAGGTAGTAATAACTTGATCAAAGATAAGCTGGTAGGAAGTAAATAGAAGGATAGTTACCGAAATTTCATTAAAAATCTATTTGTTCAATAGTTTACGCGAAGTCTAAACAAAAAAACCCAAAATAGACTAGTGCTTTATTTGATCATAGAATCCCTTAGTAGTCTGTGATTAGTTGCGCGTCTCACAGAATAAGTACAAGAACTTATTCTGTGTTGCGTCTATTGTACCTTCACAGACTATTGTAACGTACAGGTTTAAGGACTAGGCTTTTAGCCAATTTATATAAGTAGGAATAAATTATATAGTTATTTAGTTATTTGGCAATGCATACGTTCAGAAGTTTAGGGAACTATACATAATGTCAGTTCGATACTTGACCAAAGACTTAGAGTATTGGATACGATTAATTTTGCATCTCTTGCGTAAATATATATAGAGAAATACATTTGAGTCAGTTCAAATCTAGGCCAAAGATTAATGTTTATATCATAATTATAAGAATTCAGTAGGTCTAATAATTAAAGAAATAAAGTTTTGAGTTCGAATTTAGGATAAGGTTAGCGAGGCTAGATTTTATAGTTGCGATTTTAGAATTTACATTATCGTTGGCAAATATTCATTGTGAATCCAACTTTAGGAGGCTGCGAATGTTGGATGTTGGATATTTATCTATGATTATGATGATTTTGTATGTAAGATTAAGTAAATGAAAATTATGATAAGTTTGTTATACCTAATTTAGGTTTTATAGAATAGTAATTATGAAGTTTACTTTAAATCGGTTCGGATCGTTATCAAAGATTTTGAGGCTAAATCATGTTTATATTTATAAGTAACTACAGGAAATAATGATACTGAGTTCAGAATCTGGAAGTATTACATGAAATCAATGCTAGTTAAATCGCCTTGTGCAAAATATAACAGGAATTATATAAATCATTCATGACCAATATGTATGTGATAAGTGGATACAACTTGGAGGGAACCAACACCTATAATATTGGTCCCGTTACACTATAGATAAGATATGGATCGATAAAATATAGTTATATACAGTTTGAAAGGAAGCATATAGACCTAGGAGAGAATGAGAGGTAGTATGTTCATAATTTGGTAGCAGTCGCAATATCGATAAGTATAATTTAGGAACTAGGGTTAATTTATGATATAAATTAATATGAAAGACAGATATTGGTGACAAATGCGTTGAATGCTATTGGCTAACGACAGTTATGTCAATAGATTGGCTAAAATATATATATTAATAAATAGAAAGCTGATGAATTTGTACATGTGGTATTAGAAATACGATTAAGTCGTATGTTCAAAATTTGCAGGTGGTGTAGTTTTGGTATTAAGAACAAGCTTAGTTGGACTAAGCCTGTTTCTGATTATCTTAGACAAGGAGATCATGTTGTTTGTTCGTGTGTCTGTCTGCAAAAGTTGGTATATGTAATTGGGAGTAATAAACAAATTATTATTTCATAACAATGGTTTATAGGGATTTATAATACAGTATATTCGGATTCGATCTATTGTTAAGGTAGCAAGGAACACACGAAATTTGAGATCAGAATGATTAGATAGTTTGAGTCCGAGTGAGATAGCGAGTGGGGTTCAATCATTTTATTACAGGTAAACATTCCAGTTGGAAGTAATTCCTTCTCCTTAGGCCGATAAGGTCCGAACTATGGTATTTATAGATTAAAACCATAGATAATGAAATTCTTACGTTTTTGGATTTATTATATCGAAATTTTGAGTCATTCAAAATATTTACAATACTTAATTGGTTGTCACGAATTCAATGAAACAAAATTTCGAGTTTTACCTTTAAATGACTCCGGGCTGGTGGTATAAATTGAAGAATGCCGTGGATGCCGTGTTAATAAGTCGCATAGTTTGATATCGAGTTATTGTTCAATTATCATTTTAGTCAACATTTGGTTGACAATTACAAACTAATGTAATATAAGAATTGGACAAATGATTCGCCCGTTCCACGGGTGATAATTTAGCGGCAATTTATCGGCTCTTGGCTATGGAATGGGCGGCTGCTGCTTGCAGGGTCGACAATTCATAGTTGATCCGTATTGGGCTAGGTTGTCTCTTGGTGTACGTGGGTATTACAAAAGTCTCTTCTAAAGGGCGCTAGATCAGGTAGGAATCTTTGCCTAGGGAACCTGGTAACTACTAAAGGCGCTCTCCCAAGTTTAGGTCGTCTGAATGAGGCCAAACTTCCTTGAGATGGCCTTCATTAGTTGAGGCAAAACTAGGTCCTTTGATTATGCTCTCGAATTTAGATGGCTTTAGGGGAGACTCACTAGTTTTAATAGTAGCGACATTATATCACCATCCCGGTTCAGTTCAACGCGGACCTTGGGGTAGGATCTCTCTTGGGGAGACCTGACTAACCTACACTGACATTACTAACCTTGTAAGTGGGACAGCAACTCTTGCTTTGGGTGGAGCGGTGCCCCGTCAGGTTGTCGAGCCGCACAGGGGCAGGCGGATGATGCCTAAGTATAAAGGCTAGGAGGGGCCTGCCCTTCTCTTTTGTATTTATTTACAAAAGGGACCCATAGGGAATTAGTTATCTCCTTCTGTTCCATTAATCAAGAAAACTTACATCTACATTAAAAGAACTAGCAGTTTCACAATCTATCTCACTTCGGATACGAAATTATGAAAGATTAATTGAATTTGAAGCTTAGGACTATAGTTATTAAGATTATTAAACTGTAAGAAGTTCATACAAAATTGAGCTTTACTGTATGTGAAAGATTTATTATAATACTAGGACATTCGAACAACATTTCCTATTCAAACTTGAATAAATTAATTAGATGGGTTAAGTTAGTAACTTTGCTGACACATTAATATGTTTATCTTAGGTCGAACATAGGGCATGGTTTATTATGGTTGGATTCACACGGTAGGGTACTAAGAAAGATTGTAAGATGAATTGTTGAATCAATATTATCTAAGTAAAGTTAGGTATTAGATTATAATGAAATATATAAAATTAGGTAGGTAATATACAGTAGAAGCCTCTGAATTAGTAAATTAAAGTTAATGTTTCCTAAACCTTTCCAACGCACCTCGAGTATTCCTTAAACGAACTGGTTACACACGGGTTTAACTTGGGGTCCTACCTTTATATAACTAGATGATCACGCTGGCCAATTATTTTATAAGTAGATATTTATTTATTTATATTTATTTATATATTTATTTATGTTATGCGACTCACTCTTGACTGCTGTGGGGTCGGTATCGTTACAAGTGCATTTCCCATTAAGCATGTAGATGTCTACCACCCTCCTCTAGACATACTAGTGGAGTTGGCAAGCAATGCTGTATCTGAAATAAATAAGTCAAAACCAAAATATAACTTCTTTAAAGCCGATTACGACGCTATCGTGGAGGCCCTAAATAATGTTTCTTGGGTGGAGGAACTTGACAGGTGTATTCATGTCGAGGACATGGTCGATAAATTGTATGAAAAGTTAAGAGCAATAATAAAAAAACACATACCAATGACAACTCATAATAGAAATGGGGACTTCCCCATTTGGTACTCAGCTAACTTATTACACCTCCTGCGCAGGAAGCACAAATATCACACCAAATACAAAAAATATAGCAATCCTTTAGATAGGTTGGAATATGAGTATTTGCGGTTAGATTGTGACAAGGTCATGAAACAGTGTTACACTAAGTACATGGAGTCAATGGAAAAACAGATAAAGGAAAATCCCAAATGTTTCTGGACCTATATAAAAAACATGCGCAAAAACAGCTCTACTTATCCACCTGAAATGGTCTTTGGGAATGAAAAAGCTAATAACTCGGTGAATATAAGCAATCTATTTGTAAAACATTTCTGTTCTGTGTTTGACAGAGATAATAACGCTAATGTCGGTGATTTGCCAAATACAATGGCGAGTCAGGAGAAGTCTGATTTATCTTTCACGCGGGACGAAATCGTAAAACACTTGAGGAAACTCGATATTAAGAAAGGAACTGGTCCGGATAATATCCCTCCACTATTCTTAAAAAAATGCTCTAAGCCTCTGTCACTGCCACTTATGAAATTTTATAATAAATCACTCACGTCAGGCGTTTTCCCTTCATATTGGAAGAAAGCCAGGGTTGTTCCCGTATTCAAAAATGGTAAACGTCAGTTAGTTTCGAATTATCGGTCAATATCCATATTATCGTCAATGGCTAAGATTTTCGAGAAATTGGTGTACAAGCGTATCTTTAACCAAGTGAAAGATCATTTCTCTCCGTGCTAGCATGGCTTTATGCCTTACCGATCCACCTGCACCAATCTGGTTAGTTTTGTTTCGGATCTCGCAGAAGCAGTTGGCAGTGGTTATCAGGTCGACGCAGTGTACACCGATTTCTTGAAAGCCTTCGACAAGGTGAATCACAGAATCCTTGTAAATAAATTGCATGGTTTTGGTATTTGTAGCCCTATGTTGGACTGGCGCAAGTCATATCTTGAGAATAGGCCCTCAATTGTAGTGATTGACGGGGCTCAATCTGAACCTTATGTGGCGCATTCTGGCGTACCACAGGGGTCAAACCTGGGCCCGTTATTTTTTAACCTATTTGTTAATGACATTCCAACTCAATTTGAGCATGCGGCCGCTTCCCTGTTTGCCGATGATTTGAAAATGACTATGGTCATTAAAACTCAGTCCGACGTAGGCCGGTTGCAAGGTGACGTTGACAGACTGTTGGAGTGGTGCGATGACAGCAATATGCTGCTTAACCCGCTAAAATGTTACCACATTAAGTTTGGCTGCAAGCGCAAGCCCATCGAGTCTGAATATGTTATTCGAAATGAGAGCTTGCAAGAGGTTCAGGAAGTTAAAGACCTTGGATTGACCATGGATAGCAAATTACGCTTTGTAAACCACATAGACAAAATGCTGGATGCTTCTTACAGATCGTTAGGGTTTGTGCTAAGATGTGCTAAAGAGTTTAGAGAAAATTCTACATTGATTACTCTTTTTAATTGCTTCGTAAGAAGTAAATTGGAATACTGTAGTATGGTGTGGAACCCAAGTTATAAAGTGCATAGCGACAGGATCGAGCGACTGCAAAAGACCTATCGCTGCAAAGAAAGTTACCAGCCATATGATGGTAGGCTTAAACGTTTTAAATTAAACTCCCTCAGCAGTAGGCGCAGCTTGCTGGATCTTGTGTTCTTGTACAAATTATTAAATCATCAGGTTGACAGTTCTATGCTCTTTAATAAATTTAGCTTGAAAGTGCCTTGTCGAATGCCGCGCCACCCCTGCGCTCTGATGCACGTACCCCTCAGCCGGACGAACGTAGGTGCGCACGCGCCCGTCCCCCGGATGGCTCGGCTCGCCTGTACAACCGGCTCACTAGCCGACTCAGCTCGGTGGATATATTTCATGACAGTTTGCCTGCTTTCAAGCGTAAGATAATATCTGTTGACGATCTTAGTTAGGTCTTAGTTAGGTCTTAGTTAAGTCTTAGTGAAGTCTTAGTGGGTCTTCTTTAGGTCTTAGTTCGATCTTAGATAGTACAAGTATCTTTAGATAGTACAACTCTCTTCTGTAAAATATCTGTTAAAGCATGCTGTGCTCACCTGTAATTGAAGCCACGGCCTTGGAAATTCACACATTTTATCAAGAAAACAAAATGTTTTGGCTGTGGGAATTGGGTTGCTGCTGGTGGTCCTTCGCACTTTACATCTACAATGAGCAGAACACAAGTAAAAATGTTATAACGCAGTAAAAAAAATATATGTCCCATTTGTAACTTTGTTCTTTATGATCACTATCCACAAGATGAGTGTGAGCATTGCAATATTAGCAAGTAGTTAAGTTACTCATATTAACGTTATGTTTTTGATTTAAGTTTAATTTAAATTTTAATACACTTTTATAGTTATATAAAAGTGTAAAACCACATTATTAATTAGGTACAAATTACTCGGTAATTCTAACATTTGAGTTGTAATATTGTTAACCGTAAACGCGAGAGGTTTTACCAATAAGTTCACCACTTTTAATTGCATCATCAAGTTTATTGGACGGTAGCCTAATACGAAAATTATAAAGTACCTACTGTTAATAATGTGGATTTACAGTAAGGCTCTATGGTTATTAACTATAAAGTTTTTTTTTTTTTAAATTAACCCTTAGTTTGTAAACGCTCTTGAATAATAATGAAGAAGATCTCATTTATACAAAGTTTACTATCTATAGCTGGATTCAGTATTATTTAACAATTAAGGAAAAATATGTTTTATTTTTATATTTTGTACGTATCTTTCATATTTAGAAGTCACTAAAAAGTGAATTAAAGCGATCTCAACTAAGATACATTTTTATGATGTATACATAATTATTTTAAGCCATACCTAATACTAATTAATGAACACACTGCCTAAGAATTCCTTATTTGTTACCCATGTTCCTATTATTGTTACTGTCCCTTGATATTTTAAGATAATATTTTTGATTTTTGTTTAGTTTTTGTTATAGAACTCAAACTTATTAAGTATTTATATTAAAATATAATTGGCCTTAAATTATAATTTTCAGGGATATAACTAGAAATAACTTTAATAAATACGTGTTACAATTTAACTTTAAAACTGAGGTTTGATTAAAAGGTAACGTAAAGGAGTAATTATCCATTGAATTTTTTTACAACCTTAAAATAATAAAGAATTTGTTTATTGAACATACGCAATTGGTTATTACTATCCTATTAAATAAATTATAACAATTAAATTGCTGTCTAATTTTTAGAATTCCCTTCTCGACCTATGGTCGGTTTTTGTTACCGATATTTACAAAATGTACAAACTTTTTTAGAAATGCTCAAATAATAAACAATACACACGACTAAAAACGACACGACTTTTACGTTTTTCTTTTAAATTTGGTGTAAGTTAATCCGTCAGTTCGATAACTGCATCCAGTAGACTTGCCACATTTAAAACCAAATTGATTGGGTGCTATGATATTGTGTTTATCTAATAATGCAATGAGCCGATTGTTAAGATTTTTTTCAAATACTTTAGAAATAGATGTAAGAACTGAAATAGGGCGATAGTTGATAGATGTTTTCCTTTGAACCACCTTTGTGTATTGGATGGACCAGGGCTTTTTTTAATAGGTCTGGGAAATTTCCAGTAGAAAAGGTTAGGTTAAAAAGATACGTCAATACAGGAACAAGTTTAACACGGGTTGCTTTCAAAATAGCACATGAAATTCCGTCACAGCCAACGCTTACACGTTATTTTTCAAACCTAGAATTATATTTTCCACTTCTACACTATCAACATCTAGAATGACCATAGCTTTCACTAGTGAGGCGCTAGAAATACATCTAAAATTGTCAGAGTTATCAGCACAATCTCCTTTATTCGATATTTTAGTAGCAAGAGTACTGCCGATCGATGCAAAGAAAGAGTTGATGCTGTTAGCGGAAGAAATAGGGTCCAGGCCGAGAGACAAAAGTTCCCGCGAAGGCGCTTTTTCCTTTTGTATATTGGCTATTTGCTTTAAAACTTTCCATGTTTCTTTAGGTTTACCCATGGCCTCCTCCAGCTGCCGTTTTTTTTTTTTTTTTTTTAATATGTTATTACAGTAGTTTCTGTACCTCGCAGAAACTCTGTACGTAGTCTTTAGAATCAAGTTAGTTGGATCTTTTCTATTTTTCAGGTAAAGTTTATCGCGATTTATAATACAGCGTAAGAGGCCAGGGGTAATCCAAGGTTTGAGTGTACGCTTACGACGAGCTGTTAATGGCGGTAAAGTCCGAGATAATGTTATAGATGATAAAATCCTAATAAGCTCTTCAGCTGCCAAGTTGGAATCACTCATATCTTGAATAGGCGAGAAGCCCGAGTTCAAGATATCGTCGATAATCGCAGATACGTCTAGCCTACGCATCGAGTGGCCAGTACTTATTTTTAGGTTTGATTTAATGCAAAAAAGAACGCGAGCATGATCGGTTGCAAAATAGTTAAGTATCATCACGAAAGCCTCTCTATTAATTTTTAGAATAACACGATCAAGACAGTTTTCGTTCCTTGTTGGTAGCACTTGAGCCGGAAAAAGTCCATGGGATGCTCTTCGAAATCCAAATACTTAATACTTGGAACTAGAAACCAATGTGAAAAAGTAATTACCCGCAAACCTACAATTTTAATAAGGTGTCCACCGAGGAAAAGGCTGTTGATGGGAAAAGTGAGTGATCAAGGCCATCTAACTCACTCTCTTCGTCATAGTTCTGCGCATCTTCATAAAGGGCATCCAATATAGGTGAGTAACTCCCAGCATATTCCGTGTGGGATCTCTTCCTGCGTGGAGGAGTCGGCGCATCGATCCTCATCAGCGGCCCATATGAGCGTGCGGTATTACTCTCTTCCGGTAAGGAAGGCGATAGAGAAGGGTCTTCTCCAGGCGTCATGGCAGCAAGCGCAACTCGCTCACCGAATACGAAGCTCTCTTCATAAAGCTAGAACAGTTGGTGAGGATTGTCGATGAAATGCCAATTGAACTGAGCCATACTGAGGTCAATCTGGGCGTCTTGAAGAAATCCAACCCCATGGAGTGTGTAGTTTCGACGTGATTCTGGCAGTACCAAAAAGGTTGTAAGTACCGTACGGTCATTATCTTGACGGGAGCGCGAGTCACTAGAACCATTCCATGCTAGTGTTATCCCTATTCGCACCTCTTCAAATTCATATCCCTGCCTCTTCAGTTCACAATACAGAGAGTACGAAGCCATGCTCGACTTGGCGCAACAGTCCACGTACGCGGCGCCAGCTACTCCCCCTATTTCAACATATACAACAGGACGGTCCCGAGCGTCGATGATTGAGATGGTGGGCTTAGCTGAGCAAAATCCAATTCCAGGTGCCGGTTGCTGTGCCTTTTGGGAATGGCAAGTTGGGCAGTTGCTTCTAACAACTCCTGGGGCACCGCAGCCATAATACTTAAATCTTGGTGTAGATGGAGTTGGGTGTTGAACAACCGCATCCTTTTTATCCAACCTTGTGGCTTCCTTGGGTGCGTTATCTTTGCGAGCAGCCAGTTTTCGACAATTCTCAGCGGCATGACCGAAGTTCTTGCAAAATCTGCTTCATGGTTTGCGTGCTAAAGTTGACCGGTCATCAGACTGGGGCTCGTAGGTTACGGCCGTGACCTTCTCTTTGAGGACTTGTTGAGCCGCGTGAACGGCCTTAAGTAGTCCTCTGTAGTCCTTGAAGTCCGCACGTGATACTTTTTCTCGGATCCCTAGACGCATCAACATGTATAGCATATCCAACTAAACTTTTTCCGTATGTCCTGGACTAGGTAGTTGTGAGAACAACAGCCTCTTTTGACGAATAAAGTCTTCGGTCACCTCGTCATGCAGTTGTTTTTGCCAGATATCATTGTATAACAAATGAGGTTCTCGTGTAGGTGCAAAGTTGTCACGAAGTCGAGCCTCGAAATCGTTCCATGTTCTGATGTCATTTTTCACGCCTAGCCACCAAACTTCAGCTTCGCCTTTTAATAATAAAGGCAGTTCTTTGATCGCCGTCACATCCCCCATATCAGCTGACGTCTTAAATATATTAATCGCCGTGAGGAATGCTTCGACAACTTCGGGGTCTTTTACGCCATCATAACTATAGTTGCAATTTATAAACGAGCCTCTTGGTCATGTTGCAGTAGTTGGCAGCCTATCTAAGAGCTGCGAGAATTGCTCAGGTGACATCATTTTGGACGGTCAAATCTTCTTCACTACCATAGTAACTCGTCCGGAGCGTGTGACGTAAGTTGGGTTCTTTTTCGACGTTCCGTGTCCTCCAGTCATTTAATAGGTAGGTCGACTAGTAACGCGTCGTAGCGTTGCTCGGAGCGAAGATCCGGGAACAAGAGTTCGTAGCCGGCGACGTAGCGAGACGCGTAGCAGACGATGACGTCACTAAGTCGTAGCGTCGTTACGTAGACGGGCCTCACGTAAAGGGCGCCACTTGAGACGAAGAGGGCGGGGGAGCGCAGTAGAAAACAACCCAAGATACACGTTACCGATTTTATTTATATGAGATGATACAATTTACATGCGCACTAAACTATTCTAAGTGTGTCCCAACTAGGGTGGAAGCTCACTGAGAGTAGCGCCGTGTTTACTAGTGCTATGACACCAATACGTCTCATCCAGCGTGAAAGCGCTTAGTGTGCGATAGTACTAATCCCTACTTGAAATACAAATAATAATAATAATAATAATAATATCACGGGACAATGTCACACAAATTGACCTAGTCCCAAACTAAGCCCTAAATAGGCTTGTGCTATGGGTACTAGACAACGATAAACTTACTTATATAGAGAAATATATACTTAAATACATAGAAAACATCCAAGACTCAGGAACAAATACTCGTGCTCATCACACAAATATTTGCCCTTACCGGGATTTGAACCCAGGACCCCTAGCTTCGAAGGCAGGGTCACTCCCAACTAGGCTAGCGTGTCGTCAAAATAGATCGTAAATCGCCTTCGGAGGTCTTGAAGTTGCGGGAACCAAACGATTGTGCAATCTAATCGACTGTCAGCGCCATCTATCGGCGCTTTGGTAAGCTGGCCTTGGGCTGTGTTGTTAGTACGGGCAAAGCGGTACAGTTGGCGCCATCTATTGGTGTTTCTCGTTTTTATAACCGTAATAAATGATAACATTAAATTTAGCAACTGATTTATCGATACGAAATTATAACGTCACTACTATAATATAACATTTGGGAGAAATCTTGTAATGCAATAGGTTTTTTTTTGACGCCCAGATTGACCTCAGTATGGCTCAGTTCACTTGGCATTTCATCGACAATCCTCATCAACAGTTCGAGCTTTATGAAGAGAGCTTCGTATTCGGTGAGCGAGTTGCGCTTGCTGCCATGACGCCTGGAGAAGACCCTTCTCTATCGCCTTCCTTACCGGAAGAGAGTAATACCGCACGCTCATATGGGCCGCTGATGAGGATCGATGCGCCGACTCCTCCACGCAGGAAGAGATCCCACACGGAATATGCTGGGAGTTACTCACCTATATTGGATGCCCTTTATGAAGATGCGAAGGCAAGTCTTCAGAACTATGACGAAGAGAGTGAGTTAGATGGCCTTGATCACTCACTTTTCCCATCAACAGCCTTTTCCTCGGTGGACACCGTGGTACTAGATGAGTTCCTGGAGAAGAACGAGGATATCTTCAAAGCCAATGGGGAACCAGCGAAGGGATTCAAGCACTCCAATGAGACGAGGGATCACAAGCCCATTTCTGTACCACCATACCGATTATCACCGGTCAAGACTGAAGTCTTAAAGAAGGAGGTGGAAAAGATGTTAGCTGAAAAGATTATCGAACCGTGTACATCCCCTTGGGCCGCGCCAGTTGTGATGGTGCCTAAGAAGGATGGAAGCACTAGAGTCTATGTGGAATATCGTCAGCTCAACGCAATTACGACACCTGACGCATACCCACTGCCTAGGATCGATGACTTACTCCATAACGCCAAGCCAACGCCCTATATGAGCACTATTGATCTTCGCGCTGGATATTGGCAGATTAACGTCAAGAAGGAGCATCGTACGAAGACTAGTTTCGTGACACCCTTCGGAATATACAGATTTTGCCGGATGCCGTTCGGGTTACGTAATGCGCCGGCCACTTTTCAGCGAATGATGGATCGCCTACAAATTTCTCTCAGCCACATCAAGTTATTGGTATACTTGGATGACTTGATAGTCATGTCCTCTACTTTCAAAAACCATATAAAAGATTTGCAGGACGTTTCCGACAAGCTGAAAGAATTCAATTAGACAGTAAACAGAGAGAAGTGTCACTTCTGCTGCCAAAAGAGTACGGGCCTTCCGAGGAAATCTCATGGTTAATGTGGGAAATGGTTGATCATAAATACAAAAAAAATAGTGCAGAAGGTAGTCAAATAGTACAAACGAAAAAAACTACTAAAACTAAAAAAAACTATACTAACTTAATAAAGATCTTCGAAACAGACTTCAAAAAAATAAAAATCCATGGTTATAACATGTGGCACCAAACAAATGAATAAAACAAATGCCTTGCAAATTTGAGTCCCGGAGAAGCGGTTATACACTGTGACTTTTCAGAAAATTTTGAATGTAAAATGTCATCGGAGATACAAGCCTCGGTTCATCGAAAAATCAAGTCACTTTGCATACCGGCATGCTTTACGTAAACGGAATAAAACAATCTTTTTGTACGATCTCACCTTCGAATGTGCATCAGCCACATGCAATTTGGGCCCATCTCATACCAATATTGGACAAGGCCGAATCTTTTGAACCTAACTTGCGTCAAGTGCATATATTTTCTGACGGGCCAAGTTCTCAATATCGACAAAAAAAATATTTTTATTTAATAAGGCATTTTGCGAATAAGAGAAATATTAAAATCACGTGGTCCTTTTTTGAGAGTGGCCACGGAAAAGGTGTGGCTGATGCAATTGGAGGTGTTGTCAAAAGAGCATTGGATAGACAAATAGCATATGGAAAGGATGTCATGAATTCCTTTGATGTACACGATTTACCAGTAGAATGTGTGAAGTCTGTTCAATGTTATCATATAAATGACCAAAAGATTGACGAGATCTATAAACTATTACCAGCAACACTCAAAACCTTACCTGGCACGATGTCTATTCACCAAGTCATCACCTCACAAGATCAACAAATCAAACACAGATTTTTGAGTTGCTTTTGTGGTGGTTTCGACGATTGTTCTTGTTATGATCCCAAAGTATACAATTATCCGAAAACTTTGCCTGTTAATTATGAATTAAATGAAATTGAATTGGGACCAATTGAATATATACCATTTACTGGCTGTTTTACAAGTAAAGTACATCCCTTAACACTATCTAACGTGGAAATGACAGAAATTGGAGGAACGTATTTTCCCAGAGCCAAATTTATGTGGAATATCTGCAATAACGCAATCTAATGTGAGTACCGTGAATAATGATGCCTTATGGACTTAGTGTCGAATTAGAATACTTCCGAAACTTCTATCACCTCAATGAGTAAAGGTTTAGAGTCTTTTCACGATGAAATCTTGATTGAGGTACCCGCTGACTGATTGATATAAATAGCAATAATTATTTAAATTTGCAAGGCAGGCAGCCATCAATTCAGATCCCTAAACCTACAACAGTCATCGTTACCTAAGTAGTAACATAAGACTGAGTAAGGAGTCTGTTATTTCGCATACATCTAGTAAAAGCGTAGAAACTCCTTCAGTTTGTGACAAAAAGTTAAAAGATAAAAATACTGCAAGAAATAAGCCATTGACAGCTAATAATATTATGTGTGGTACAGAAAACGTTCTTATGAAAAATTTAAATGCTAAACCTCAAAATAGTGATATACTTAATCTAAAAATACGAGGATCGTCCTCCAAGTCCTCATTACAAAGTAGCCAAAAAACAACAAGTGTACCAAAATTACATACGAAATCATTGCATAGTGTTGTGAACTGTCATGTTTGTGCAAACAATGTAAAGAGACCATGCTGATGTATGAAGTATCTGGATGTATTATATGTAATTGTTATTTCTGCCAAAACTGTGGAGGTGAAAAGACATTTAGAGATTACATCATCTGTGCGAATTGTTTTAAATTGTAGTCTTGACATTTGAACTACTGCTACTTGACCAAATTACATGGCATTTTATATAATTTTCAGGTATTTCTTTGTTTTTTTTGGTAAAATCTGAAATAATGATAACAATTGATTTAGACCACTTCTTGTGCAGGGATGATTTGATACTTGTTTAAAAAGAAGGCATGCCATGGCCTTGGAAATTCACACATTTTATCAAGAAAACAAAATGTTTTGGCTGTGGGAATTGGGTTGCTGCTGGTGGTCCTTCGCACTTTACATCTACAATGAGCAGAAAACAAGTAAAAATGTTATAACGCAGTAAAAAAAATATATGTCGCACTTGTAACTTTGTTCTTTATGATCACTATCCACAAGATGAGTGTGAGCATTGCAATATTAGCAAGTAGTTAAGTTACTAAGCCTGCCCTTCTCTTTTGTATTTATTTACAAAAGGGACCCATAGGGAATTAGTTATCTCCTTCTGTTCCATTAATCAAAAAAACTTACATCTACATTAAAAGAACTAGCAGTTTCACAATCTATCTCACTTCGGATACGAAATTATGAAAGATTAATTGAATTTGAAGCTTAGGACTATAGTTATTAAGATTATTAAACTGTAAGAAGTTCATACAAAATTGAGCTTTACTGTATGTGAAAGATTTATTATAATACTAGGACATTCGAACAACATTTCCTATTCAAACTTGAATAAATTAATTAGATGGGTTAAGTTAGTAACTTTGCTGACACATTAATATGTTTATCTTAGGTCGAACATAGGGCATGGTTTATTATGGTTGGATTCACACGGTAGGGTACTAAGAAAGATTGTAAGATGAATTGTTGAATCAATATTATCTAAGTAAAGTTAGGTATTAGATTATAATGAAATATATAAAATTAGGTAGGTAATATACAGTAGAAGCCTCTGAATTAGTAAATTAAAGTTAATGTTTCCTAAACCTTTCCAACGCACCTCGAGTATTCCTTAAACGAACTGGTTACACACGGGTTTAACTTGGGGTCCTACCTTTATATAACTAGATGATCACGCTGGCCAATTATTTTATAAGTAGATATTTATTTATTTATATTTATTTATATATTTATTTATGTTATGCGACTCACTCTTGACTGCTGTGGGGTCGGTATCGTTACAAGTGCATTTCCCATTAAGCATGTAGATGTCTACCACCCTCCTCTAGACATACTAGTGGAGTTGGCAAGCAATGCTGTATCTGAAATAAATAAGTCAAAACCAAAATATAACTTCTTTAAAGCCGATTACGACGCTATCGTGGAGGCCCTAAATAATGTTTCTTGGGTGGAGGAACTTGACAGGTGTATTCATGTCGAGGACATGGTCGATAAATTGTATGAAAAGTTAAGAGCAATAATAAAAAAACACATACCAATGACAACTCATAATAGAAATGGGGACTTCCCCATTTGGTACTCAGCTAACTTATTACACCTCCTGCGCAGGAAGCACAAATATCACACCAAATACAAAAAATATAGCAATCCTTTAGATAGGTTGGAATATGAGTATTTGCGGTTAGATTGTGACAAGGTCATGAAACAGTGTTACACTAAGTACATGGAGTCAATGGAAAAACAGATAAAGGAAAATCCCAAATGTTTCTGGACCTATATAAAAAACATGCGCAAAAACAGCTCTACTTATCCACCTGAAATGGTCTTTGGGAATGAAAAAGCTAATAACTCGGTGAATATAAGCAATCTATTTGTAAAACATTTCTGTTCTGTGTTTGACAGAGATAATAACGCTAATGTCGGTGATTTGCCAAATACAATGGCGAGTCAGGAGAAGTCTGATTTATCTTTCACGCGGGACGAAATCGTAAAACACTTGAGGAAACTCGATATTAAGAAAGGAACTGGTCCGGATAATATCCCTCCACTATTCTTAAAAAAATGCTCTAAGCCTCTGTCACTGCCACTTATGAAATTTTATAATAAATCACTCACGTCAGGCGTTTTCCCTTCATATTGGAAGAAAGCCAGGGTTGTTCCCGTATTCAAAAATGGTAAACGTCAGTTAGTTTCGAATTATCGGTCAATATCCATATTATCGTCAATGGCTAAGATTTTCGAGAAATTGGTGTACAAGCGTATCTTTAACCAAGTGAAAGATCATTTCTCTCCGTGCTAGCATGGCTTTATGCCTTACCGATCCACCTGCACCAATCTGGTTAGTTTTGTTTCGGATCTCGCAGAAGCAGTTGGCAGTGGTTATCAGGTCGACGCAGTGTACACCGATTTCTTGAAAGCCTTCGACAAGGTGAATCACAGAATCCTTGTAAATAAATTGCATGGTTTTGGTATTTGTAGCCCTATGTTGGACTGGCGCAAGTCATATCTTGAGAATAGGCCCTCAATTGTAGTGATTGACGGGGCTCAATCTGAACCTTATGTGGCGCATTCTGGCGTACCACAGGGGTCAAACCTGGGCCCGTTATTTTTTAACCTATTTGTTAATGACATTCCAACTCAATTTGAGCATGCGGCCGCTTCCCTGTTTGCCGATGATTTGAAAATGACTATGGTCATTAAAACTCAGTCCGACGTAGGCCGGTTGCAAGGTGACGTTGACAGACTGTTGGAGTGGTGCGATGACAGCAATATGCTGCTTAACCCGCTAAAATGTTACCACATTAAGTTTGGCTGCAAGCGCAAGCCCATCGAGTCTGAATATGTTATTCGAAATGAGAGCTTGCAAGAGGTTCAGGAAGTTAAAGACCTTGGATTGACCATGGATAGCAAATTACGCTTTGTAAACCACATAGACAAAATGCTGGATGCTTCTTACAGATCGTTAGGGTTTGTGCTAAGATGTGCTAAAGAGTTTAGAGAAAATTCTACATTGATTACTCTTTTTAATTGCTTCGTAAGAAGTAAATTGGAATACTGTAGTATGGTGTGGAACCCAAGTTATAAAGTGCATAGCGACAGGATCGAGCGACTGCAAAAGACCTATCGCTGCAAAGAAAGTTACCAGCCATATGATGGTAGGCTTAAACGTTTTAAATTAAACTCCCTCAGCAGTAGGCGCAGCTTGCTGGATCTTGTGTTCTTGTACAAATTATTAAATCATCAGGTTGACAGTTCTATGCTCTTTAATAAATTTAGCTTGAAAGTGCCTTGTCGAATGCCGCGCCACCCCTGCGCTCTGATGCACGTACCCCTCAGCCGGACGAACGTAGGTGCGCACGCGCCCGTCCCCCGGATGGCTCGGCTCGCCTGTACAACCGGCTCACTAGCCGACTCAGCTCGGTGGATATATTTCATGACAGTTTGCCTGCTTTCAAGCGTAAGATAATATCTGTTGACGATCTTAGTTAGGTCTTAGTTAGGTCTTAGTTAAGTCTTAGTGAAGTCTTAGTGGGTCTTCTTTAGGTCTTAGTTCGATCTTAGATAGTACAAGTATCTTTAGATAGTACAACTCTCTTCTGTAAAATATCTGTTAAAGCATGCTGTGCTCACCTGTAATTGAAGCCACGGCCTTGGAAATTCACACATTTTATCAAGAAAACAAAATGTTTTGGCTGTGGGAATTGGGTTGCTGCTGGTGGTCCTTCGCACTTTACATCTACAATGAGCAGAACACAAGTAAAAATGTTATAACGCAGTAAAAAAAATATATGTCCCATTTGTAACTTTGTTCTTTATGATCACTATCCACAAGATGAGTGTGAGCATTGCAATATTAGCAAGTAGTTAAGTTACTCATATTAACGTTATGTTTTTGATTTAAGTTTAATTTAAATTTTAATACACTTTTATAGTTATATAAAAGTGTAAAACCACATTATTAATTAGGTACAAATTACTCGGTAATTCTAACATTTGAGTTGTAATATTGTTAACCGTAAACGCGAGAGGTTTTACCAATAAGTTCACCACTTTTAATTGCATCATCAAGTTTATTGGACGGTAGCCTAATACGAAAATTATAAGGTACCTACTGTTAATAATGTGGATTTACAGTAAGGCTCTATGGTTATTAACTATAAAGTTTTTTTTTTTTTTAAATTAACCCTTAGTTTGTAAACGCTCTTGAATAATAATGAAGAAGATCTCATTTATACAAAGTTTACTATCTATAGCTGGATTCAGTATTATTTAACAATTAAGGAAAAATATGTTTTATTTTTATATTTTGTACGTATCTTTCATATTTAGAAGTCACTAAAAAGTGAATTAAAGCGATCTCAACTAAGATACATTTTTATGATGTATACATAATTATTTTAAGCCATACCTAATACTAATTAATGAACACACTGCCTAAGAATTCCTTATTTGTTACCCATGTTCCTATTATTGTTACTGTCCCTTGATATTTTAAGATAATATTTTTGATTTTTGTTTAGTTTTTGTTATAGAACTCAAACTTATTAAGTATTTATATTAAAATATAATTGGCCTTAAATTATAATTTTCAGGGATATAACTAGAAATAACTTTAATAAATACGTGTTACAATTTAACTTTAAAACTGAGGTTTGATTAAAAGGTAACGTAAAGGAGTAATTATCCATTGAATTTTTTTACAACCTTAAAATAATAAAGAATTTGTTTATTGAACATACGCAATTGGTTATTACTATTGTAACGTTGCGCTTTTATCATTGACTGGAACAAACCCAAACTCTGAGTACTGGCAACAATCTTTAATATATTTAAAGGCTGGTCACTAGATTGACATTCGGTATCGATTTGCATAGGGTTGTCAGCCCTAGATTTTCTACTCGTATGCAGGGAAATAAAATTCAACTTCATGATTTATTACTGTATGTTTATTAGGAAAAATGTATAGGAAGCTTTTGCTGAAACAAGGTTTTGTAGGAATTTAGGTTTCAGGAGGAACAATGAATGTCTTCTACGATAATCAACTGTTTAATTGTTTTCTAAAATACAAATTTCACAATTTGAAAGTCAATACTTTCGGGGTAAATTCTGGGGTAAATATTGTGGGAGAATTTCTTCATCCGAGGGTGCTCCAGGGTGCTCCGTTCGTCAGCCATATTGGTTAGAGGTTGCTTACAACTGCAGCTCTAAGTTGAGTGCGAGCAGAAGCTTTGAACATCTTGTGCAGGACGGAGGTCCTAGTTTTGATAGAAGTCTCCAGTGGCTTATGTGGCAAAGTAGCAGCCGATTTAAGAATTATTTTGTGGCAGTAACAAAACCGTAAGTAGATATTCCGTCTGAATAAGACATGTGCATCATGTAGACTGGTTTCTTAACCTCGTGGTTAACTTTCAGCTCTTCAAACTCAAATTATTTGAAACCAGAGGGTTCTTTATGCCGGGACGGAGGGAAATACAGCGTTTGAGATAATCTTTATTGGATGGTCTCCGGTAAGCTCTCTTGATCTGTTACACTCTGCTCTTCGCGTAATTTCTGCCATGTGCATATCCTAATCGAGGCAATTTGCTTCTTTCCAGCTGGATGGGAATTTGGAAAGATTAATATAGTTTGGAAATTTAAAGAATTTAAATAGTTTAGGAATAGAATTTGGAAGAAGTTAAAGCTATTTCATTCGAATATAATTTAGAAGGGGATTTAGAAAACACATTTAGATATAGGCCTTCTATTTTAGGGTCCAATCTTGATATTTGGCTTCCTTTCTTTGACCCTGAAAGAATTAAGCATATGTTCAGTAAATTTCACTTTCCACTAGAGATTTAGTTTGTGAATGATTAAGTTAAGGCTTGCTTTATTTTGTGTAATTTAGTAGTGCGGGCTAGGTACCTTTCACCAGCCGCCATTTTGTGTTGCAAGCCCATGACTGTCTCTTTATAAAGCCTTCTGCACCAAGCTTCTTAAAGCCCTCAAATATTAGAGGACCTTTCTATTCTATTCACGCGCTTACTGTGTGGCTTGCAAATGGAGCTTGCATAGAGTCGACGCCCAGAGCATCGCGTCTCGACTCACACTGCCCAGATCCAGTCTGCAGCCGGACAGCCCTTTGCAGGAAGGTTTCTTCAGAACGAGGTCTGTGAATTAATTACTAGTTAGGGAAGTAGGATTTAAGAGCAAATTAAGTATTGGAATTGATGGCATTAGGATTCCTTAGGGACTAACCAACTTTGGAATGGATAATTGTGAACCTATCTTAAGAACCATATTGTTTTAAACACGACCCATGCTTTACTGAGCTGTTAATTAATTTAGAATCAAATGTCTGGTCGTTCAGGACTTCAAGGTTTACAATTAAGTATTTAATGGTTGTAAAGAAAACGTAGAAATAAAGAATGTGTTAAACTTACTAACTGGTTTCTTTCAGCTCCATAGGATAGACCCACTCTTAGTCCAAAGGTCACGCCGGACATTAGTTTTGTTTTATTATTTTTCGACATTTCGTTTTCATTTTGTTTACGACGTGTTCCCTTCATCTAGCCGGGTAAGGGAGGTCGTCGCAATGGCGCCCAACTAATTTTGAGTAATTTTGGATGATTTAGAGTGACTTTTGGGTGGAAATTGGGTCTGTTTTATACACATAATCTTATGCCATCAAAGTCCATTTTTTCCGTGTCTTTTTGCCACGTAGACACTGTATTTTGCCTGATTGTAGTGTAATTTAGCCTTTTTAGACAATTTCACGTTCATTTCTACAATTTCACTTCAGTTGCGAACTATATTTTTGATATTTACAGTAAAAGAAAGTAAGAAGACAATTTATAACCTCTAACTCTAACTAGTACTTTCGGTTTTGAGTGACAAGCAAGTGAAAGTGACATTACATTTCACCGTTGATATTTGAATTTACAGGGTGAATATAACTGTATATACCTAATTGTGTACTTGTCAGATTGTGTTGAGACTGTTAAACCTTGTGCATATTATTGGCATCTTGTGCAATCTTTCATACTTACCATCGTATTTATTTGGAAAGTGATAATAAAAAAAAAAAGGTTGAGCACATTCTTTGGGTTTACAGGCTTCTCATGATGATACACAAATTGAGTGTTCAGGTGATAAGAATATTTCAAAGTGGGGGTTGAAATTCAACGGCACCACTGATCCCAGATCATTTTTGGAGCGTGTAGATGAACTTGGGTTGGCATTTGGCGTTTCTGATACTAAATTATTCAATTCTGCGGCACAACTTTTTGTCGATAAAGGTTTATTATGGTTTCGCGGTATCAAACACCAGGTGTCTTCATGGAGTGAATTAAAAGCAATTCTATTGCAAGAGTTTGATCCCACAGATTATGATTATAGGTTGTTGAGTGAAATAAGGTCGCGTACACAAGGAATTGATGAGCCAATTCATATCTATTTTGCTGTTATGAGTTGTATGTTCGAGCGTCGTAGTTCACCGTTGTCTGAGGAGGATAAGTTAGATATCCTACAGCATAATATTCGTCCTCATTTCTCACAAC
The DNA here is from genome assembly GCA_949316455.1 of Acleris holmiana. Lineage (NCBI taxonomy): Eukaryota > Metazoa > Arthropoda > Insecta > Lepidoptera > Tortricidae > Acleris > Acleris holmiana. Next base: position 4,764,779 of record OX438764.1, read on the forward strand.
AGCTGGCGTTAGTTAGTGTATCTTCAGTAGCTGAATTAAAGCAACATTGTCGGAATATTGAAGGAGCTCTGCAGCGTACCGAGAACTTTTCGGAACCAAAGTCGACATCAAACATTTTGGGCAGTGACTTTATGTACAAAGGAAGGTCGAAGAATGTAAATTCACTTTCAGTTAGCTCTGCTAAGGGTTCCGATAATAATTCGAAGCCGTGTTCTGCATTTTCACACCGACCAAGTACATCGAATGTTAAGAAGCACACAGCTGTTTCATCCACACATGAACAAATTCCCATTTGTTATAAATGTGGCGGGACTCGACATAATTTTAGATTTTGCAAGGCAAAGCCGAACAACAACAAACAATTTAGCTGTTTCGGTTGTGGAATGACAGGTGTCAGGATTGCCAATTGTCCGAAGTGTACGAGGAATGGTAACAATAAAGGGCCTAATTCACACTATCGTAATAATCCAAAAAACTAATAGGTTTGGACTGTAGCGAGATTAAAAATAATGTTGAATGTAAACAATCCATTTCGAAATTTAATAGTTACAATTCAATTGCTACAGTTCTTTTTGCACCGAATAAGGAAGATATTAGGCCGTATTTAAAATTTAATGTTTGTGATTTTGAAATTTATGGATTATTGGATTCAGGAGCATCCGTTTCAATTTTAGGCAACAATGCTCATTTAAATTTTGTAAAATTCGGTTTTGACTTACTAAATATGCAACCAACAACATGCAATGTTGCGAATGGCGTTAAAGTCCAGACAATAGGGAATATTTTCGTTCCGTTAACATTTAATAACGTAACACATGTTATTAAGTTTTTTGTTGTTCCCGATATTGTTACGGACGTGATTTTAGGAGTAGATTTTTGGCAATCGTTTAGGCTGGCGCCGGAAATATTCGACAGCATTGAGTATACACCGACACCGGATAATTATTTTACGACTTGCAACGGTGTAAATGGAGAACAGGTACACACGATTCAGTCTTACGACCATTTAACTTTAACGCAGAAAGAGCTTGCTGACGCTATGGTAGACAAATTTAAGACCATTTCATTTGAGGAGATAGGTTTAGGTAGAACTGCTTTGATTGAGCATTCTATTGACACAGGCGATGCTTATCCCATTAAGACAAGGCAATATCCGCTCTCACCGGAGAAGCGAGCAGCCTTAAGCGCCGAGCTCGATAGAATGCTTAAATTGGACGTAGTTGCTCCTTGCGAAAGCCCATGGAATAATCCTGCCTTATTAGTGCGTAAAGCAAATGGTGACTGGCGTTTTTGTTTAGATTGCAGGAAACTTAATTCGATTACTAAGGGAGACTCGTACTCCATTCCGTACATTCCACAGATTTTAGATAGTTTGAAGGAGGCGAAGTACCTTACGTCAATCGATTTAAGCTCCTCATTTTGGCAAATACCATTGAGTGAGACGTCTCAGGAAAAGACAAGCTTTACTGTGCCGGGTCGCGGGTTGTATAAATTTAAGGTTATGCCATTCGGATTGTGCGGAGCACCTGCTAGACAGCAGCGGCTCATGGATAGCCTTATTGACCACAATATAACCAGCGACATCGAAAACGGTTTAGCATTTTGTTATATCGATGACATAGTCATCTGTTCTTCAGATTTTCAGACGCATTTAGTGCTACTTAACCGTGTGTTGGAAAAATTGAAAATGGCCAAACTTACGATAAATTTTTCGAAATCTAAGTTCTTCAGGCAGTCGCTCAAGTACCTTGGTTACGTCGTAGACGAGTTCGGGTTGCGCACTGATCCTGAAAAGGTCGCGGCCATTTTGAATTTTCCCATACCAACAACTTCTCGGGAGGTTAAGATATTTTTAGGGACGTGCTCGTGGTATCGTCGTTTTATACGAAACTTTTCAACAATAGCCGCCCCTTTAAATAAATTGACAGCGAAAGGGAAGAATGTTCCTGCCTTTCGGTGGTCTGAGGAAGCTGAAGTTGCATTCAATTCATTGAAGAATGCATTAGTTTGTGCTCCTATTTTGGCAGTGCCAGACTTTGAGAAGCCTTTCTCTGTGCATTGCGATGCGTCTTCATATGGATTGGGTGGAATGCTAAGTCAGACTATCGATGGCCACGAGCACCCGATCGCATACGTTAGTCGTTCCCTTAACAAAAACGAGCGAAACTATAGCGCGACCGAGAGGGAGGCTCTAGCTGTTTTGTTCTCTGTCGAGAAGTTTCAGCCGTATTTAGGCTCACGTCGCTTTAAGGTGATAACAGATCACGCGTCACTTAAGTGGTTTATGAACCTGGAAAATCCATCTGGTAGGTTAGCACGTTGGGGTTGCAGACTGTCTCAATATGAATTTGATGTTGAGCACAGGAAAGGCACCGATAATGTGGTACCGGATGCGTTGTCCAGGCTTATGACGGTTGACGCAGTGAACGTCACAAACGATGTGGAGAAAGATTTATGGTATGAAAGGATTGTGAACGGTTGTAAATCTTTCCCCGCTAATTTTCCAAATTTCAGTTTTAAGGAGGGAAAGCTTTACCGATTTAGTAAGAGTAAGTATAGCTTACTAAGCGAATTCGATTGGAAAGTGGTAGTTCCAAAGAGTGACCGTATTAAGATAATGAAGGAATGTCATTGTGAATCAACAGCTGCACATCTCGGTGTATTTAAAACTCACCGGCGGTTATCTTTGACATACTTTTGGCCAGGCATGCATAAGGACGTAGTCGATTTTGTGAAGGCTTGTGACGTCTGTTCGGCTTACAAGCATTCACAAAGTCGCACTCCAGGGTTGATGGGTCAGCCAAAGGTATGTCATAGACCATTCCAAGTAGTATCTATTGATTTAGTAGGTCCTCTACCACGTTCTCGGTCGGGTTACACGTTTTTGTTTGTTGTGACATGCTGTTTTTCAAAATATACCTTGCTGTTTCCACTTCGCCGCGCAACCAGCGCTTTAGTTGCAAAAGAATTTGAGAACCATGTAATATTAGCACATGGTGTACCAGAAACCGTAATTACCGACAATGGGGTTCAATTTACGGGATTACAATTTAGACAACTATTAAAAAAGTACAATATTCCTCGGGTACATTATGGACCACGGTATACTGCTCAAGTAAATTTAGTCGAGCGGTATAATAAAACGGTTATGACTGCTGTAGCATCGTACGTGGAAGAAAACCACTGATCTTGGGACGAGCAACTGCACCGTATTCAGTTTGCGTTAAACAGTGCAGTTAACGAATCAACGGGGTTTTCTCCTTTCTTTTTGGTACATGCTAGAGAACCAGTCTTAGACGGCTCCTTTTACCGCAATACCGATGAGGAGTATACTGTAGGTATACCTAGGGAAGAGTATGCAGGCGAATTTGGTTGTTTAGCGAATATTTTTGAACAAGTTCGATCTTCTCTTTTGAAGGCACATGCCACAAACACAAAATATTATAATTTGAGACGTCGTCCTGCCAAGTTTTCTGAAGGCGATGTAGTTTGGAAGCGCTCGTACATACAAAGCGATGCTGATAAATTTAGGATGGCTAAGCTCGCGCCAAAGTATGAAAAGTGCAAGGTTAAGAAAGTTTTGTCACCTCTTGTTTATGAACTGGAGAGGATGGATGGACATCCAATAGGTTCTTGGCATATTAAAGATCTAAAGTTGTAGATTGAGCTGGTGATCAGTGGACGCGCGCCCCGTAATGCTGGTCATTGCTCGCCGCGCCGCTACTGTTGACTACTTATCACTACAGAACCACATGATTGGGTTAGCATTTAGTGTTGAATATTCGAATATATTCAATCACAAACTATTTGGTGTGGTGAACAGGAACAACTGTCTCACTACTTGTATTATGTGCGTGAAGTATGAAAGAATAATGAATGTTGAAGAATGTAGGGTTACTCATTCATGTCTCAATACCACCATGAGCAATCTTTGATATGACTTCAAGTAACTTAGTTTTTTTTAGTTACCCGCCAAGTTATGATTATTGAGTTACATTATTATGTGCTCCTGTGTTTCGCATTCAACAAGCCGAGTTAGGTTCATGTGTGGATGCGATGTTATGTTGCACAGTGTTTTATGCTTCGTTTAGTTTTGGTTATCTCCATTCTAGGTAAGAGATACATTATGATTCCTCAGACAACGCTGTCTAGGATATTAGTTTTGCATTCCTCAGAGACATTGTAAATGTATCAGAGACGTGTTTAGTTAAGTATAACTTGGTAAAAGGTTTTTTTTTTTACTTTGCGGTTTCGTTACTAATATAGGTTGGTAAGATTTCGTTCAGTAACGACACTGTAATGGTTGTTTTGTAGGTTTCGCCCGGACAAGGAGGGTATATATTTGGGAATGCTGATCATCGGTCCTGGCTGCTGGCAATTACCTCTTCAGCGCAACATTGCCGTTGTGCTGGAAAGGTAAATGGAATTGGTTTTCGTTATGGTTGGATATATAGGTTTGGGGTAGGAGAGTTTTTTTTTTATAATATGTAACACACAGATTTTTTTTATTAAATATATTTTGGATATTGAGAAAGTTTTGTGAACAGAGTGTTACATGGTTGTCTCTCGCTGTTTCTAAAAAAAGGGTTGAGCACATTCTTTTAATATTTAGGTAATGTCAAAGTTTGATAAGTGTCAGAGCTTGGGTTTCATTTGGCATTGGTGGATATGACGCTGAGGGCAGCGTACGGTTCATCTACGTTGAACCTTTTCATTGGGGAGGGGAGTATTGTAACGTTGCGCTTTTATCATTGACTGGAACAAACCCAAACTCTGAGTACTGGCAACAATCTTTAATATATTTAAAGGCTGGTCACTAGATTGACATTCGGTATCGATTTGCATAGGGTTGTCAGCCCTAGATTTTCTACTCGTATATAGGGAAATAAAATTCAACTTCATGATTTATTACTGTATGTTTATTAGGAAAAATGTATAGGAAGCTTTTGCTGAAACAAGGTTTTGTAGGAATTTAGGTTTCAGGAGGAACAATGAATGTCTTCTACGATAATCAACTGTTTAATTGTTTTCTAAAATACAAATTTCACAATTTGAAAGTCAATACTTTCGGGGTAAATTCTGGGGTAAATATTGTGGGAGAATTTCTTCATCCGAGGGTGCTCCAGGGTGCTCCGTTCGTCAGCCATATTGGTTAGAGGTTGCTTACAACTGCAGCTCCAAGTTGAGTGCGAGCAGAAGCTTTGAACATCTTGTGCAGGACGGAGGTCCTAGTTTTGATAGAAGTCTCCAGTGGCTTATGTGGCAAAGTAGCAGCCGATTTAAGAATTATTTTGTGGCAGTAACAAAACCGTAAGTAGATATTCCGTCTGAATAAGACATGTGCATCATGTAGACTGGTTTCTTAACCTCGTGGTTAACTTTCAGCTCTTCAAACTCAAATTATTTGAAACCAGAGGGTTCTTTATGCCGGGACGGAGGGAAATACAGCGTTTGAGATAATCTTTATTGGATGGTCTCCGGTAAGCTCTCTTGATCTGTTACACTCTGCTCTTCGCGTAATTTCTGCCATGTGCATATCCTAATCGAGGCAATTTGCTTCTTTCCAGCTGGATGGGAATTTGGAAAGATTAATATAGTTTGGAAATTTAAAGAATTTAAATAGTTTAGGAATAGAATTTGGAAGAAGTTAAAGCAATTTCATTCGAATATAATTTAGAAGGGGATTTAGAAAACACATTTAGATATAGGCCTTCTATTTTAGGGTCCAATCTTGATATTTGGCTTCCTTTCTTTGACCCTGAAAGAATTAAGCATATGTTCAGTAAATTTCACTTTCCACTAGAGATTTAGTTTGTGAATGATTAAGTTAAGGCTTGCTTTATTTTGTGTAATTTAGTAGTGCGGGCTAGGTACCTTTCACCAGCCGCCATTTTGTGTTGCAAGCCCATGACTGTCTCTTTATAAAGCCTTCTGCACCAAGCTTCTTAAAGCCCTCAAATATTAGAGGACCTTTCTATTCTATTCACGCGCTTACTGTGTGGCTTGCAAATGGAGCTTGCATAGAGTCGACGCCCAGAGCATCGCATCTCGACTCACACTGCCCAGATCCAGTCTGCAGCCGGACAGCCCTTTGCAGGAAGGTTTCTTCAGAACGAGGTCTGTGAATTAATTACTAGTTAGGGAAGTAGGATTTAAGAGCAAATTAAGTATTGGAATTGATGGCATTAGGATTCCTTAGGGACTAACCAACTTTGGAATGGATAATTGTGAACCTATCTTAAGAACCATATTGTTTTAAACACGACCCATGCTTTACTGAGCTGTTAATTAATTTAGAATCAAATGTCTGGTCGTTCAGGACTTCAAGGTTTACAATTAAGTATTTAATGGTTGTAAAGAAAACGTAGAAATAAAGAATGTGTTAAACTTACTAACTGGTTTCTTTCAGCTCCATAGGATAGACCCACTCTTAGTCCAAAGGTCACGCCGGACATTAGTTTTGTTTTATTATTTTTCGACATTTCGTTTTCATTTTGTTTACGACGTGTTCCCTTCATCTATCCGGGTAAGGGAGGTCGTCGCACTATCCTATTAAATAAATTATAACAATTAAATTGCTGTCTAATTTTTAGAATTCCCTTCTCGACCTATGGTCGGTTTTTGTTACCGATATTTACAAAATGTACAAACTTTTTTAGAAATGCTCAAATAATAAACAATACACACGACTAAAAACGACACGACTTTTACGTTTTTCTTCTAAATTTGGTGTAAGTTAATCCGTCAGTTCGATAACTGCATCCAGTAGACTTGCCACATTTAAAACCAAATTGATTGGGTGCTATGATATTGTGTTTATCTAATAATGCAATGAGCCGATTGTTAAGATTTTTTTCAAATACTTTAGAAATAGATGTAAGAACTGAAATAGGGCGATAGTTGATAGATGTTTTCCTTTGAACCACCTTTGTGTATTGGATGGACCAGGGCTTTTTTGAAGAGGTCTGGGAAATTTCCAGTAGAAATGGTTAGGTTTAAAAGATACGTCAATACAGGAACAAGTTTAACACGGGTTGCTTTCAAAATAGCACATGAAATTCCGTCACAGCCAACGCTTACACGTTATTTTTCAAACCTAGAATTATATTTTCCACTTCTACACTATCAACATCTAGAATGACCATAGCTTTCACTAGTGAGGCGCTAGAAATACATCTAAAATTGTCAGAGTTATCAGCACAATCTCCTTTATTCGATATTTTAGTAGCAAGAGTACTGCCGATCGATGCAAAGAAAGAGTTGATGCTGTTAGCGGAAGAAATAGGGTCCAGGCCGAGAGACAAAAGTTCCCGCGAAGGCGCTTTTTCCTTTTGTATATTGGCTATTTGCTTTAAAACTTTCCATGTTTCTTTAGGTTTACCCATGGCCTCCTCCAGCTGCCGTTTTTTTTTTTTTTTTTTTAATATGTTATTACAGTAGTTTCTGTACCTCGCAGAAACTCTGTACGTAGTCTTTAGAATCAAGTTAGTTGGATCTTTTCTATTTTTCAGGTAAAGTTTATCGCGATTTATAATACAGCGTAAGAGGCCAGGGGTAATCCAAGGTTTGAGTGTACGCTTACGACGAGCTGTTAATGGCGGTAAAGTCCGAGATAATGTTATAGATGATAAAATCCTAATAAGCTCTTCAGCTGCCAAGTTGGAATCACTCATATCTTGAATAGGCGAGAAGCCCGAGTTCAAGATATCGTCGATAATCGCAGATACGTCTAGCCTACGCATCGAGTGGCCAGTACTTATTTTTAGGTTTGATTTAATGCAAAAAAGAACGCGAGCATGATCGGTTGCAAAATAGTTAAGTATCATCACGAAAGCCTCTCTATTAATTTTTAGAATAACACGATCAAGACAGTTTTCGTTCCTTGTTGGTAGCACTTGAGCCGGAAGAAGTCCATGGGATGCCCTTCGAAATCCAAATACTTAATACTTGGAACTAGAAACCAATGTGAAAATGTAATTACCCGCAAACCTACAATTTTAATAAATGGAGACAAAGTTGAACGGGTAAATGAAGCCAAAAACCTCGGGTTACAGTTGAATGGAGAAATGCGCTTCTGTAATCATGTAACACGAAAATAAGAAATGCTTTTTACAGGCTTAAGGTTCTTTATGGTATCAGAAATTATCTAACAGAAGGCGTCCGGTTAACTTTAGTAGAGTCTTTAGTGCTGTCGCAGTTCAACTACTGTGACGTAGTTTACGGCCCTAGACTTTTTGCTAAGACGTCGACAGCCATACAGCGGGTTCAAAACGCGTGCATTCGATTTTGTTTTACTGTACCGAAGCGGGCTCGTATAACACCATACTTAAACAAAAATAAAATCTTGAAAATGGCGGCCCGAAGGGAAATGCACCTGGCCCTTACCGTTCATAAAATAGTCCATGAGCAGAAACCTGTCTACCTGTTTAAAAAAATTACGTGGTTAAAGGATGCGTGCCGCTGGAACTCGCGGGGCAAAGAGCAAAGCAAACTCGTCCTCCCGCCGCACAAAACACAAAAAGTTCGCAGCCTCGAAAATATTAAATGGAATGACTTACCTCCACCTCTCCGCAAAACATATCCCAATGTAGTTTTAAAAATCAAATACGTATAATTTTATTATCCAAGCAGTTAGAATTAGAAGCACCTAGTTAGAAGAGGTGTTAAATATTTTCCCATTTGGTACCTTTTTGTAGCGCTCCGAATTTAGGTGTGTTATTTCTATTATTTCTTTTTTGTGTTGAAAAAGTTGCGGAATACGGGTACTTTAATTAGATGTTTACTAGGTATAAGGGCATCAGTTTGTGAGATCTACCTAAAAAAAAAAAAAAAAAAAATATAGATTGCCCGTGTGGTTGCCGGGTTAGAATAGTGCCATTCCATGTCTTCCCGTGGATGTCGTAAGAGGCGACTAAGGGAATGAGGTCTTCTAATACTGTTAGGCGATGGGTTTGCAACCTGTCACTAATACACTGGTAAACATCTTAGCCTGTTTGTGCAAAATGTGGTTACAGAATTACCAACAACTCTTTTTGTAGTTGTTGGTATTTCTTTAGCTCTGCCTACCCCACTCTGGGATTGAAGGCGTGATAGTATGTATGTATGTAGATCGAAAAAGTGAAAAGGGGCCTGCTGAAAATCAGCGCTGTCCAGATGCGGCCTGTCGCACTGGCAGCAAATGCTGAGTTGGCTCTTTTTGCCATAATATCTGATTGTTTTTCTTTACGCTTTCGTTATTGTACTTTATTTTTTCTTACTTTTGTAATAATTTGTAACAAAAGTTTGTGGCAATAAATTCCATTCTATTCTATTCTATTCTACTTCGGGCACTCTTCGACGTCTGCCTCCGAGTCGGACAGTTCCCGAAGCTGCGGAAGGAGGGCAGGGTGTGCCTCCTTCCGAAGGCGGGTCGCCCCCTAGATGAGCCATCAGGGTACAGACCCATCGTACTGCTGATTGAGATGGCCAAAATCTTTGAGCGTATCATCGCTGCTCGTCTTATCCGGCACCATGAGTAGGTGGGCCCTAACCTCTCGGAGGCCCAATATGGCTTCAGGGCGGGTCGGTCTACGATCGACGCCCTGAACGCTCTAAAATGCCTCACGACGGAGGCGGTCAGGGCAGGCGATTGTGTCTTGGCCGTCTCTCTGGACGTAAGGAACGCCTTCAACACCATCCCGTTTGAGACGTTGAAGGAGGCGCTTCGTTATCACGGAGTGCTACTCTACCTCAGGCTGGTGTTGTCGGCGTACCTCCAGGACGGCCAGGTCCTGTGGGAGGGTGCTGATGGTGGAATTCACCAGCGACGTGTCGGCTGCGGTGTTCCACAGGGATCAGTTCTCGGTCCCGTCCTGTGGAGCATCGGCTTCGACTGGCTGCTGCGGCAGCCGCTGCTCCCCGGGATGAGCGTCATCTGCTACGCAGATGACACGCTCGTTACTTCCCGGGAACGAACGTTTGAGGCGGCTGAACGGCTGGCGTCGGTCGGCACTGTAGTGTAGGGTATGCTGTTTTGGCTAAAAATGTAGGGTAGTCTCAAGTCGGGCGTTGACCGTGTGACGCAGTCAGAAATATATCGTAGAACCAGCTCCGTGTTTGATTCCTGCCTGCTTCCCCTTTACTTCAGTGGCGAACGAGGAATCGGGATATAGTTTGCGCGTGTGATTAGTTAGTGTGCGGAACAATGTCCATCGGAAAGATAAAAGAATTTTGTGTATCAGACGGAAATTGGTCGTTGTACGTAGAACGGCTGGAAATGTACTTCAAAGTGAACAGTATCGAGGAGGAAATGTGGTTGCCAACTTTAATTGCTGTCATCGGCGAGGAGACTTACGAATTGCTAAGCAATTTAACGAGTCCGAAGAAACCGGCAGACTTGAAATATAGTGACGTAGTTGATGTGTTACGTAAGCACTTACAACCTAAGCGGTCGGTAATGGCAGAGCGATACCGTTTCCGTCAAAGAAGGCAAGGCGCGGAAGAGAATATCTCGCGATATATAACGGGGCTGAAACACATGTCAAAATACTGTGATTTTGCGGCAACTTTGGAGATTAATTTGCGAGACCAATTCGTGTGCGGCATAAGAAGCGATGTAATAAGGCAACGATTGTTCGCGGAAGACAATTTAAGTTATGAAGGTGCGATCAAGCTCGCGAGCGCACTGGAAGCCGCCGAGCGGGATGCGGCGGCGGTGGAGCACGTGGTCGGGAGCGGCGGCGCGAGTGGCACTAGCGGTCCGAGCTGCGCGAGCGGTGCGAGCGGCCCGGTGCCCGTGCACGCGCTGCGGGCGCGGCCGGCGCGCGCCCGCCCCCCGGGCCCGAGGGGCGCGTGGGGGCGGCCATCAGCAGGGCCTTCGGCAGCGGCGGCGACACTGTGTCCAGTGTGTGGAGCACGTGATCACGTCGGCGGAGCCTGTAGGTTTAAAAACTTTGTGTGTCGGCTATGTGGCAACAAGGGGCATCTCAAGCGGATATGCCCGGAGCGCGCGGGTTACGCGGCTAGGAACAAGGGGGGGGTGCAAGCTCTGCTTGCACCACGTTGGAGCTGCGGCGGTGGTGGAGCAGCCGGAGGGCGTGGCGTCGAGCGACTCCGAGCTGGAAGAGGAACTGCACCAGCTATGCCTAAGAGACTACAGACCGGTGAGCATGTCGTTGTCAGTAGATGAGGTTCTCTTGAAGATGGAAGTGGATACTGGATCAGCTGTCTCGTGTATTAGCCAGGCTACGTATTTAAAACATTTTTCTCATAGACAGATTGAGAACTGTAAAGTTGTTTTAAAATTTTATGATGGCACTAGAGTCCAACCGTTAGGTATTATTCGACCAACGGTAGCATTTAATAATAATAAAAAGCAATTGGAGTTATTTGTAATCGAAGGAGGGTCGACCTCTTTACTAGGACGCCACTGGCTCTCGGAGTTAGGTATTAACGTGCTGGAAGTACCGAAACAGAGCTTAGAGTCTCATAATTTTAAAATAAACTGTAACGAATTATCCGTGTTACTCGACAGGTATAGGGAGCTGTTCAATGGTGGGCTGGGTCGGTTTACGGGCGGCAAAGCGACGTTGCGGGTGCGAGAGGGCACGGTCCCGGTGTTCTGTCGGGCGAGGCCGCTCCCCTACTCGATCAAGGGCCAAGTGGACTCTCAGCTGGACGAGATGCTGCGCGAGGGGGTCATCGAGCCGGTGGAGACGTCGGACTGGGCCACGCCGCTGGTACCGGTAAGGAAATCGGATGGAGGTCTTCGTATCTGCGCTGATTATAAAATTACCTTAAACCCTGCCTTGCTGGTCGATAGGTATCCGCTGCCTAGAATTGAGGACTTGTTAGTAGGACTAAACGGGGCTCAGGTATTTTCAAAGATCGACCTGTCCCAAGCCTATAATCAGATCGAATTAGACGACTCGAAAGAATTCACGGTTATAAATACTCACAGAGGTTTGTTTAAATACAATCGGTTAGTATTTGGTCTGGCGTCAAGTCCAGGTATTTTCCAACGAATAATGTCAAACATTGTCAGTGACATTCCAAATGTCGAAGTCTTCTTAGATGACGTCATAGTTGCCACTAACGGCGTAAGCGAGCATTCAGTAACCTTGGAAAAATTATTTAGTCGACTTCAAAGTTACGGGCTCAAGCTGAAGAGGAGCAAGTGCTCGTTCTTAGTAGATGAGGTTAAGTACTTAGGCTATATTATTTCTAAAGAGGGCTTAAAAGTTGACCCGGCAAAGGTAGAAGCAATACTTAACATCCCACGCCCTACTAATGTTAACGAGCTAAGGTCGTTTTTGGGCGTAGTGAATTTTTATGCAAAGTTTGTAAGAAATATCAGTTCAGTTTTGGCACCATTATACCAGTTGTTAAAAAAAAGTGCGGGCTGGAATTGGAATTCCAATTGCGAAGAAGCATTTAAAATAATAAAAGATATTTTAGTTAGTGCGGACGTGTTGGTGCATTACGATCCAAGTAAACAGCTGACCCTCACGTCGGACGCATCGTCGCGGGGCGTGGCGGGGGTGCTCAGCCAGCCGGGCCCGGGGGGCGAGGAGCGCCCCGTCGCATACGTGTTGCGGTCGCTTACGGATGCAGAAAAGAATTATTCCCAAATAGATAAAGAGGCGCTGGCGATAATATTTTGCTTGGAAAAATTACATCAATATCTGTACGGTAGACGATTTACTTTGCGTACGGATCACAAGCCTCTTGTAAGTATATTCGGCCCTAAGCACGGGGTCCCGGCGATGGCGGCTAGCCGTCTGCAGCGTTGGGCTATTAAAATGTCCGCGTACTCGTACGATATCGAGTACGTGAATACGAAGCTCAACGGGGCCGACGGGCTGTCGCGCCTGCCACTGCCGGGCCCTGCGCGACCTCCGGCGGTGCCGGAACAGACGTATTTGCATTTTGCTCAGGATGCAATGTCCTTAGATTTTAATACAGTTAAAAAACTTACCGCGCGTGACCCAATTATAAGTAGAATTCTAACTTACGTGCGAGACGGGTGGCCAAGAGAAAATGATACAAAAACATTACAACCCTATTTTACTCGTAAAAATGAATTGTATGAGGAATTAGGATGCTTAATGTGGGGCCACAGGGTAGTTGTGCCTGAGGGTTGTCGGGACATGGTGCTAGAGGAGCTGCACGGTGGCCATATGGGCATTGTCAAAACGAAGGCAATGGCTCGGAGTTACGCGTGGTGGCCGGGTCTCGACGAGGCGCTGGAGGCGCGCTGCCGCGCCTGCCCCGTGTGCGCCGCCGAGGCGGACGCGCCGGCGCGCCAGGCGCCGTGCTCGTGGCCCTGGCCGGCTAATCCATGGTCGCGGATACACGTCGATTTTTTGGGGCCAATTTTTGGTAAGATCTATTTAATAATCATCGATGCTAGAACAAAATGGATGGAAGTGTTTGAAGTACCTAGCACGGCCGCACCTCATTCAATAGACAAGTTAAGTGAGACGTTCGCCAGATGGGGTTTGCCCAGGCAACTAGTTTCTGATAACGGTCCACCTTTTACTAGTTCCGAATTTTCGAAATTTCTTTCCAAATTAGGAATAGAACATACATTTGCCGCCCCTTATCATCCAGCGTCCAATGGCGCAGCGGAAAACGCGGTGCGCACGATTAAACGGGTAATAAAGAAAGCGGTAAGACAAAACAAAAAAATAGGGCTGTCCATTTCTACGTTTTTGCTTTATTACCGCAGCACCGAACACTGTACTACGGGGGAGAGCCCAGCGTCGTTAATGATAGGCAGGAAAATACGTACTAGGTTAGACGTTCTTCGTCCCGACTGTACAAACAAAGTGTACGACGCGCAGAGACGACAGGCGGGCAGTGGCAGGCACTCTGAGTCGGTTTTAAACTCAGGAGAGGAAGTATGGGTGCGCCAGTATCAAGGGGGCCACAAGTGGTTGCCGGGACAAGTCACGCAGCGGTTAGGTTACAGAGACTACACAGTTGTGGATGAGTTAGGAAAAGCCTCACATAGACATATGGACCAGCTAAGGCGGCGGCCTAGAAGTTCCTTAGTTTGCCCAACCAATCAGTCAGAGCGAATCCCTTCGGATGATTCCGTGGGGCCTAAGGGGGAGCCGGGGGTCATCCATACTGAGAGTCCAGCTAGATCAAGACCTCTGGCAGCATCCGCCGTAGTTTCTAGCCCTGCGGTCGTGTCAGGCGGGAGCCCTAGGGTAGAGGATAGTGGAGACGAGGGCCCGGGGACTGCCGGCCTAGCCCCGCAGGCGTCAACTCCGTCGCGTCCTTTGCCGTCTCAGTTTAGGCCGATACGTAAGTGCCGTATCGATAATCCAGCACGTTACAAACTGTAGTTATGAAATATCAATTTGTAAATTATACAAACAAAAAAAAAAGAGTACCTATTAAGATACGCCTTGGGTTTCCTGATTTGCAGCCCATCATTTTACTATATATTCTTTATTATTATATAAGAATTCGTTTTGGGTAGGGCAGATTATGTTGACCTTGTTTAGGCATTATATTTTAGGTGTGTATTAGAATGCATTTAATTAATAACTAACTTAAGCTATATGCGCAATTAAATTGTAGATCTAATTTTAAGTGGTTAGTAACTGGGTCATAAATATATATACGTTCCCAAAACGTCAAAGATATGTATACACCTTTATGCCACTAACCATATGGTCTTAGTATACATATATTTGACACGATGGCTGTATAGATGTTAGTGCCCTCGAAGGTACCTAACTTGTAAGAGTTGTTAGCTTACAAAAGTTAAATAGACAAGTATGTAATAATTATAAGCTGTTGAAAATTGTATGTAACTACCGTTAGAATAAGGGTGGAGGTGTGTAGTGTAGGGTATGCTGTTTTGGCTAAAAATGTAGGGTAGTCTCAAGTCGGGCGTTGACCGTGTGACGCAGTCAGAAATATATCGTAGAACCAGCTCCGTGTTTGATTCCTGCCTGCTTCCCCTTTACTTCAGGCACGTCGTTGGTGGTGGAGAGGGTAGAACAGTTGGGTCTCAGCGTCGCACTCTCCAAAACAGAGGCCCTTCTGTTCCACGGACCTCGGAAGGGGTGCCCTAGGGGGGGCACTATCATTATCCGAGGGACGGTGATAGCGGTGGGGGCCGGTGGGCCATTTGGTGGGGCTTTGGGGCGCACTTTACACAACTTGCCCCGAAGCTGGTGAGTGCCGCTGCTGCCTTGGGCAGGCTACTGCCCAATCTCGGTGGCCCCGCTAACACCTGCAGACGCTTATATTCCGGCATTATCCGGAGTATGGCCCTGTACGGGGCACCAGTCTGGTCGGACGCTCTCTCCGCCAAGAATAAGACTCTCTTGCGACGCCCGCAGAGAGTCATATCGGTGAGAGTGGCCAGGGGCTACCGGACGGTGTCATTTACAGCGGTGACGCCGTTGGCAGCAGATCCCCCGTGGGAGCTTGCGGCGGTAGTGCTCACCAGGGTACATGAGTACCGGGCCGAAATGAGGAGGCGGGGCGACCAACCTGACGTTCTGGATATACAGAGCGTCAGGAAGCTTGCCCAAGATGATGAAGTTAGGAGATGGGCGGAGGCGCTGGAGGCCCCCGTAGCGTAAAATTACTACCCCAGGAGGGTACCGGTTCTTCCGGAGAATCCCTCCCCGCGTCTTCGGGCGCGGGCTGCCCCTCGTATTCTGGGGGGGGCACCAGCTGCATCGTAGGTCGCCAAGCTGGCGACCTCCGTGAACACGACCTTGGCTTTGGAGTAATGGACACTGAAACGCAACTGTTGAAATTCGATGTTGAGAAGATGGTGAGCCACAAAGTGGGGTCCAGGTACCCGTTCCCAGGCCCTGCAGGTCCAAAAAAATTTCGGGCCAAATCCACCGGGAGCACCAAAGGCCAGTCCCAACTACCCCCAGACCGAAAACCCCAGGTCCGTACGATGTACCAAGACCGAGATCCGGTGGCAAAAGAAAAAGCCCAGGAGTTGAAGCTCTCCCTTAGGGGCTTGTGGGGCCAACGTTCCGGGAACCCCCCCCCCCAGGTTCCAGGGAAATAAAAACAAAAAACAAAGAAAGTAGCCCCAAAAACGGAATACACTACACAAATTAAATGCTCTTATGATCTAGTGTTAAAATCTACAAATTAATTTATTTATGACAGCAAAAATTATCTTAAAATTTCAAAAAAATATATCTCCAAAGTTCTACGCGCCGCTATGCTGAAATTTAGTATATAGCTTCGGCTCATAAGTGTCTCTCCTCCAGTAATTTAAAAATAATGGGTCAACGATCTAGTTTGGCAGCTATCACGTGACAAAGTTTTAAGAAATCTTCAAAAGTCATCCCCAGGCTGAGAGGATGCAACAATGCATTTCCAACTATATCTTTTAATATTTTTATTTTTTCTCTTTTATTACAATTTTCTTAACTTAAGCATACACGTGCTGTTTCTCCATACATTCACATTTTAATTGCTACTTTTATATAAAACTATAATTATTCTAACATCTAACTTATAGCTAACAGTAGCGCCCTACTATTATCCACTAAGAAAACATATTACAATAATCTTTTATCCTATTATTACAATTAATTCCTATGGTTATCAACATTTAAATACAAAAATAATAAAAAAAATGTTTTTTTTTTCTAAAAACTAAAAGGTGTATCCAAACGATCAAAACATGCAATAAAATTTGATTAAAATTAATTAAAATTAATTTGAAAATAAAATTCAAAAATTTAAAATCGAAAACACCAAAAATACCTTTCTGGACATATTTAAAACTTTTTATGACATTTGTTTTCCTATGCAAATAAAATCTCGAAAAACTCGGACCACCAAAATGGATATCTAAAGGCATCAAATTATGCAGTAAGCGGAAAAGGGATCTGCTTTGGCGATACCGTTCTAATCCATCAGAAGGTAATAAAGCTGTGCTGGCATCATATTCCAAGCGTTATAAAAAAATCATTCGACTTACCAAGTATTCTCAAAACAACCATTATATTAATACCACGGATAACAAGTCCAAAGCAACATGGAAGGTTATCCAAACAATAAACGGTTTTTTCCAAAGGAATCGATTACTGAAGTGGTACATGATTGTAAAAAAATAACTCATCCCATGGAAATAGCGAACACTTTTAATGATTTTTTTGTGGATCAGGTTATTGCTGCTGCCAATAATGATAAGTGTAAAAAGTACGGTATGGGTAGTTGTAGATTAAACTCTATGTTTATGCCGCCTACTACAAGTGATAGCATTTATAGAACAATTATCGGTCTAAAAAATAAAAATAGCGTTGGATTTGACGGAATATCAGTTGGGATTGTTAAATTTGTGGCGGACATTATAGCGGGTCCTTTAAGTTACACTTGTAATTTATGTATAGAGCAGTGCATCTTTCCTGATAATTTGAAAGTATCTGTAATAAAGCCCTTATTTAAGAAAGGAGATAAATCTTTACTTAAAAATTACAGACCTATAGCGCTTTTGCCGGTTTTTTCAAAGATCTTTGAAAAAGTCGTACATGAGTCCCTTTACAGCTATATCAATAATATGGATATTTTCTCAGAAGAACAAAATGGCAAAAGTAAAACCATTAATATGGCAATTTTTGATTTCTTGCAAAAGATTGTGAAGTGTGTGGACATTAGAGAACCAATATGTGCGCTGTACATGGACATGACCAAAGCTTTTGATCATGTTGATCATGACATATTATTATTGAAATTGGAGTCTCATGGCATTCGAGGTAATATTCTAAATTTAATTCAGTCTTATTTGCATAATATAATACAGCAAACCGAGATAGTTAAAATAGAAAATAAGTCAATACAAGAGTATAAATATTTATCAAAACCTCGTGTAGTCAAATATGGTGTCCCCCAAGGGAGTGTTCTCGGCCCCTTATTATTTATTATGTATATTAACGATTTACCCAGAAATATTAAGCATCCAATGGTCTTATTTGCCAACGATAATACGCTCATCATTAAACAAGACCGTATCGTTAACTATGAACTCGAAATTAACAATGCGTTGGACTCAGTAAGAAAATGGCTAGTTTCAAATAATATATTAATTAACTTACAAAAAACGTTTATAATGCATTTTAGCCAAAGAGCATGTAAAAGCGATTTAAAAGTTATTAATGCCAACTGTCAAATTGAAGAAACAATGACGACCAAATTCCTAGGCATAGTAATTGACAGTAAATTAAATTGGAAAGAGCATATAGATGAATTGTGCAAGAAAATAAATAGTTTTGCATATGCACTATATCAATTGTCTAAAGTATCCAATCGTAGCACTGTGTTAGTATCTTATCATGGATTCGTGATGTCTAGATTGAGATACGGTATAATTTTTTGGGGCAATTCAACTAACCGAGATCAGGTCTTTCTAGCGCAGAAAAGATGCATAAGAGCAATATGTAATCTACACGTAACGGATGCTGCAGGCCGCACTTTAAAGCATTACAATTATTGACCTTGCATCTTTATATATATACGAAGTCTCGATATTTGTAAGAGCGAACTTAAATAAGTTTAAAACTCGCCTTGCTGGGAATGCGAGACGCAAGGTGTAATTAGGCCTAAAATATGTAAAACTGCACTTTTCAAAAAAAGTGTTTTTGGTATGGCACCGACTATTTACAATAAATTACCTGATAGTATAAGAAATTCTGACATTGATAGTTTTAAGAGAAAAGTATTGAGTTTATTAATTGACAAATGTTATTATTGTGTGCATGACTTTTTAATGGATAATTTTGAATAATACCTAAGATTAAGAGAATTTCAAACATTTATATGACATGTATATTTGTATGCCAACTGGCAGTTTATAGTGATACCTTGAACATTTTGTACATCCTTTTATGATTATTATGACCTATGAACACAAATAAATTGATTGATTTGATTTTGATTAGATAGACTTGGGAATTTGTCGTCCTTCAGATTGTCCTTGGGCAAGCCCACTACACATGGTTAAGAAGAAAAACGGAGAATGGAAGCCTTGTGGTGACTATCGATGGTGCTCGATTTTACATATATAACGGAAAACAAACGGATTTTCAGCAAGATCGACATTCGGAAGGCCTATCATTGTATTCCAGTAGAAGATGTAGAGAAGACGGCGATCATTACCCCATTCGGGCTTTTCGAGTTTCCAAGGCCTTTTGGATTGCGTAACGCAGGGCAGACTTTCCAAAGGTTCATGGATGCAATTTTCAGGGATCTGGATTACGTGTTTGTTTACGTAGATGATTGTTTAAGTGCCTCAAACGACGAGGAAACCCATTACGAGCATTTGGAAACAGTATTTTCACGCTTAAATAATAATGGGATAACGGACAATCTTGAGAAGAGCGAGTTTTGCAAGGGTGAAGTTGATTTTCTAGGTTATCATATAACGAGCCAGGGAATCCGCCCAACTGACGAGAAATTTTTGGCTATCGAAGAATTTCCAAAACCTCGCACCGTAAAGGAGTTAAGAAAATTTTTAGGAATGGTGAATTTTTACCGAAGTAACCTTCCACGAGCAGCACGTCACCAGGCTTTATTAAGCCAGTATTTCCGTGATTCCAAGAAGAACGACAATTCTCCCATAGAGTGGACACCAGACACAGAAGAAGCATTTAAAATTTGCAAGCAAAACATGATGGATGCAGTAACCATAGCACACCCTTCGAGGAATGTTGCTCTCGCCCTTATGACTGATGCCAGCTCAGCGTGTGTCAGTGCAGTATTAAATCGAAGAAATGGTGGTGAACGGCAACCTTTGGGATATTTTTCAAAGGGACTCTGCAAAACACAAAGAAAGTATTCAACCTTTGATAGAGAGCTACTGGGCATTTATATGGCAATTAGGCATTTTAATCGACTCATTGAAGGGAGGCAGTTTACGATTTTTACTGATCATAAGCCTTTAACATTTGCATTTACCAAGAAACCGTCGATTACGGATACGCCAACGCGCGTACGTCAGTTGGATTACATATCGCAGTATAGCGCGGATATTCAACATATCAACGGTCGTGACGATGTTGTGGCTGACGCTTTATCACGTACTATCAAAGAGATATCTACGCCATCGCCAGTCGACTACGAGGAAGTAACAAGATGTCAGCGGAATGAACCTGGGTTGGAGAAGTTAAAAACCAGCAAAAAATAAAAAATTGTGGTACTTAGGCTGTCAAACTCGGGGATTGCCGTAACCTGTGACACATCCACTGGGACTGCTCGTCCATATTTACCAGAGAAGTTCAGAAGGGTGGTTTTTGATGCGCTACATGGCATGAGTTACCCTGGCAAACGCACCACAAGGAAAATGATAACTCAAAGATTTATCTGAACCGATACGAACAAGGATATTAACAGGTGGTGTGAAGGTTGCATCACTTGCCAGAAAGCCGAAGTATGGAAGCACACTAATTCACCAGTGGGCAAATATTTGTCATCTCAGCGTTTTGAGCATATACACATAGACATAGTAGGGCCATTGCCTATATCCCAGGGCAAAAGATATCTGGTGACGATTATAGATCGGTGCACTTCGTGGCCTGAGGCTTTTCTAGTCGATAGCATTACTGTCGAAAGCGTTGCACATGTGGTATTTGAGGGATGGATATCGAGATTTGGGGTATCAGGGGCGGCAGTTCGAGTCTAGGACGTTTGACTTCCTGTCAAAATTTTTGGGAGTGCAAAGAATTAAAACCACCCCGTATCATCCGCAAGCAAATGCAAAAGTGGAAAGATTCCACAGATCACTTAAATCATCCTTGATGGCCAGGAGCGCCGGGGCGCACTGGGTCGACGAGTTGCCGTCGGTGCTACTTGGGTTAAGAAGTTGTTTAAGAGATGATACGGGATTCAGTGCAGCCGAAGTGGTATATGGGGTACCTATCAAGCTCCCTGGTCAATTTTTCGAACATCAAATTCAGACGGAGACTTTCGGCGATTATATGGACAAGTTGAGAGAAAGCATAACAAAGATTACAGCAACTCCCAAACGTCACAGAGAGCGGCAAACTATTTTCGTTCACCCGCATTTAGAGCGATGTTCCCACGTTTTCATTAGATGCGAAACAACGCGTCCAGGGTTGACACCACCATATGAAGGTCCATTTCCAGTAAAAGAGCGCACTGACAAAGTATACAGAATTTTACGCGGAAATAAAGAGTCCGTGGTGTCAATTGATTGTGTCAAACCGGCATTTTTAATTGATGATTCAGAAGTCTGCGACGGTGAGCAAGCGAATTCGCGCACGTACGTCACGAGGTCTGGGCGCTTAGTAAAGTTCAAACGCTGACAAGTATAAAAATCTGTTGACTTTATTTTTGTGTGTAAGAAAAAAAAAAGCTTTTGGTTACTTTGGAGAGCAGCTTTTCACCCTCCATCTTCACCGCGCTCTGAACCACCTCCAGCTCTCGGGAGATCTGGGTTACCTGCTCCTCCTTGGCCGACTGCTGAACCCCCTGAGCCAACCCCTGGACAGTGCTCTGTAGGTCATTTAACTTACCCTGCGTCTTGTCGCCATTATGCACTGTTTTGTCACATGAGGTGACCGCTCTGCGGACGTCTTCCCGTATGGCGGTTGTTACGTCCATCACCTGCTTAATCATCCCTCAGCCGCCTCACCTCTACTATCACTTCATTTCCCGCGAGGTGTTCGCCCCTTACAGCTGGTCTTGCGATGGAATCCCTGTTGTCCCCAATGCTGGCCCGGATCGATTTCAGGTTCTCCTGTATATGGTTGTTGCTTCCTCCCTCCGTCGCCAGCACCTGTGGCCTCCCGCTATTCAGCGCAGATGTTTTTAGCTGCTCAAGGGGATCGCCAATATCTTTGATCATGATTGTTCTTTGGGCTGCCAGTTCTCTGACAATCGCCTCCAAGGTCCTCCGGTCCCGGGTAGTATCCGCTTTCGACGTTTCTATTATGGTCTTAAGATCCCTTGCGTGAGTCCTTTCCAGGACCGATAGCCTTTTCCCCTGTGCCAACTTTTCTCTCTGGTACTCCATTATGTGACGCGATCTAGAGTCCGCCAATCGCAAGACCAGCTCATACAGCATCTGGAGGGACTCCACTACCGTTTCCCTCACTGATCTCTTTATATTCCCAGTTGACTCTAGTGCCTCCTAGGCCGCCTGTAGGATTCTGTTGGCCTTTTGGGGAAGTTCGCTAATGAGGCCACCCCCCATCGCTCCCAAGTCCACCGAGCAGACCGAGCGATCATCGAAGCCGAGGGTCACCTCCGCCGCCCCCTCCAGATCAACAGGCTCACTCGCCAACCGGGTACGCTCAGTGATCTCCACAGCCGTCGCCTCGCGGATCTGCGTTCGGATACGCAGAAGCGCGGACTGGCCCTCGGCCAGGAAAATCTGATGGTGATTAAGCAGCCGACGGCGACCTTAATCCGCCTCCTGCCCCAAAAGAATCATCGTCAACTACCACTATATCCCCGGGCCGCTCCGGCTGCGGAGCTCCACTACCCGACAGCCTGGGTTCGGGCCAAACAACCTTCCTCTATGATTAGAGGGGTCAACACCTCCATCCTCACCTCCCCCGGTCAGGTTGCTCCTGCCGGCTCAGAACGCGGTCATCCAGCGCGACAGGGTTATTACCTCCCAACGCGCGCCTTCCATTCTCTATCTTCGTCGCAACTCCCACGCCCGCTGGGCTAGGGTCAACTCCAGTGCCTGAAGCCACTCCCCGGGATGGTCCCGCCTTTGGAAGCTTCACGACCAGCCTCGGCTTTGCCGACTGCCTGTCTCCTGACTTGGTCTTCTCTTTCCTACTTCCCCCCTCCTTTTCCCCCTTTGGACGAGATGTGGATGACGACATGACCACCCAAAAGCAAGGGTCAGCAAATCGCTCCCGGAAGTGCCCCACGTAACTGTCAAACCCAGTTTTCAACAGGCCGTATCTCAGGTCCCAGGCATCGCAGAGGCCCGAGACAAGGCTCGCTAGAGTCGGGCCGCCCCCCCCCCCCCCCCCAGTGAAGGAATACCTTCACCAGCTCAGTCTGGCCAAAAAACAAGAGACGGCAAATCGCCCTCAAAATCGTTTCAGCCGAAAGGGCAGATCACGCCGCACCCTACAACACCTCTTCCGACTCCCTACGCCCACTATAGGCTGAGGTCCCTCACCACGAACCACCCCAGAGGAGTTCAGCTCGTCTCCCAAGAACCCAGGATCGACGGATCTTGGTATCTGCGCGTCCTATCGTCTTTAGGTTAGGTTAGGTTAGGTTCCACCGAACCAGTGGCGGGATATCCACTCTCCAGGGCTAGCGCGGGCCCGGGGAACTAAATACTCCCCAAAAGAGCGCTGCAGAACCCTTCAAAGGTCTGCCAGCGAGGAGACTCACCCTATTGTAGGGGAGGAGGGGGCTCTCCTAACGTTCCTCTGATTAACAGAGGGCGTAGAGGACGAGCGTTGCCCCTGGAGGTCTTTGAGCGGCGGTTTGCTTAGGCTACCGTCGGTCAAATCGCAATCCGGACCCGTAGGCGTCCGGGGCGATGGCCGTCGCGTAGGGCCGCGAGGAGACAACCTCTATAAAAATTCCAAACCGTGGCTTTTAGTGCAGGGCCTTAAACGCACAAAGATGGATGGGCTTAAAAAGAAATTACCCCAGGAGGGTACCCGAAAGGGAGAATCCCTCCCCGTGTCCTCGGACACGGGCTGCCTCTCGTATTCTGGGGGGGGCAAAGACCTCCACGTAGGTCAGCGTAATGCTGGTCTTCGAAAACACAATTCACGCAAATCCATAACGGACTCTGACGATGACATTTACGATGACGTTACTGCTGAAGTAGACCTGACGACGCGAGTCGAGGAAACCGGCTTTTTGTCGGATTCCTCACTTCCGTCAGTTAACCTGACGAACTTATCCGCATCCAAAAGATCCTTGGAGAACTCGGAGGATGAATATAGTTTTGATGCTGCAACAGGGTCAGCACCAAAAATTAAAACGGCCTAGAGCTGCAAGGGACGGAAACTGGGTTTATCTGGAGACCCCAGCAAGGCTCAGACGGACTATTTGAATCCCGAAGCGGTGGCAGAACTTGCCCCCGAATCGACGACGGAACAGGTCGAAACGACCGAGCCGCAAGCCTCTCCCACTCTGGTGTTAACACTGCTGTAAAATAATACACAAGTACTTGAATTTCGATTTTATTCTCTTATTTCCTTTACACCACTTCACTACGTTCCAATGGCGCGATGCAACAACTACTTTTTTTAAACTGACAGTTAAGCCAACGGTCATTATGAATTCAGGTATTAGTCAAAACAAATGCTTATCAATCTAAGTTTATACAAAAATGCTAACATTTGGCCTTCCTGTAACAATTTACGTCCCGGAAATTTATAATTTGTGTTAAATCATATTAGTATAAGCCATTAAAATATACCTATAAACATTACTTACAAGCCCAATACATTATACATTTTAATGAAAATCAATAATCATTACCATTCATTAAAGCACCAAGCAAATAAATTATACAATACGTAAACGTTAATTTTAGGCAATTATTGACAAAATTATACATTATTATCATATGTGTGCTAACTCACACAAATCAATAAGTAACGGTTTATAATATTATTTTGCTTCAAATGTTAAGATTAATAAATAATAAACACTAATTTCACGTAATTCTCATTACTTCTAAACTTTTTTTTTATACATAGAAACGAGCATACTACTTACTAATAGAATATTATAATTAACCATCGGTATCACAATACTTTTCAACTCATTATTCCTTAATGTTTGTACTAAAACCCCCTACATATTTTTAGTAAGTACCTACATGATAATAATTAAATAGTCTAATCTCAAGTTTTCCTTATCTCCTTAATATTGAAGCCTCATTCATATCTTCAATATCAATCAATTTCTGCACTAAAACCTCATACATATTTTTAGCACATCATAATAACTAAGTAGGTAGTCTAATCTCAAGTTTTCCTTATCTCCTTGATATTGAAGCCTCATTCATATCTTCAATATCAATCAAATTATGTACTAAAACCTCATACATATTTTAGCACATCATAATAACTAAGTAGGTAGTCTAATCTCAAGTTTTCCTTATCTCCTTGATATTGAAGCCTCATTCATATCTTCAATATCAATCAAATTATGTACTAAAACCTCATACATATTTTTATTACATCTAAGTCTCAAACAGTTCACTGACAAATGTCATAACAATATCTTTAATATTGAAACCTTATTCCTACCTTCAATATTTGTAATAAAGTCACATACCTACATTTATTGGTAAGTACATCAATTCAATAATCTTATCTTCAATATTAAACAATGCTGCGTACTAAACCGCATACCTGTTTTGGATCTACTTTTATATCCTATAAATCACTTTTGTTTATTTGTATCCTTTATAAATTATTATATCATTTCAACGTCATTGTCATTGTTATCTGAACTTTTATACTCATCGTCTTCTAGGCTATCTGATCTATTAAATACCAACCAAGGGTGAATTTTATCAACAGCAAAAATACTTTTAAACGGTCTATTACCTTTCCTGGATACAGGCGTATCCTCGATTTCATATCTATCATTTCCTACCACACGTGTGATACGGTACGGGCCTCTTGATTTAGGAATAAGTTTCTTGCTATGACCAGTAGATTGAATATCTCGCTCAGCTCTTACCAGATCACCGACTTTATAATAAACCATTTTCTTTGTTTTGTCATACCTAACTTTTTGTTTTCTTTGATCAGATTTTATATGTTCCTCAATTTCTTTCCTGACGACATCCCTGTCAATACTATTCTCTTCTAATGCTACCCCCAAACGTAACAGGGAATCGGAAGTTCCTGCTAAACTAGTACCAAATAGTGCTTGCGCCGGGGTTTTACCGATACCCTTGTTAAGGGTATTATTCATTCCCCATTGTATTTCTGAAAGACTATCATCCCATACACGTTCAGATTTCCCAACATTAGAAGCTGTTAAGGCAACTAACAATGTTCTGTTGAACCTTTCTATCTGCCCATTTGCTCTCGGGGTAGCAACAGCATTTAAAACATGCCTCGCACCTAATCCATTTACAAAATCTTTGAATTTATTTGACGTAAACGATGTGCCTCTGTCAGAAATTATTCTTTTCGGAACACCAAAAGTGTGAAAGTAAGAGGTCAGTGCCTTGATACTACTAGATGTTCTTGTATTTTTAACCGGTGTTATTACAATAAATTTTGTGAATGCATCTATGATCAGTAATATATGGGTATTTTTATGTCTACTGGTAACAAAAGGACCTAAGTGATCAATATGAACCGTATGAAAGGGTTCAGCGATTTTTTCTATTGGATGTAAATAACCAGCTCTTTTTGAAACAGGTACTTTAGTATGTGCGCATTCCAAACACGAATCACAATATTTTTTTATAAATCTTCTCATTTTTGCGAACCAATAAGTAGATTTGATTCTGTCGTAAGTTCTATCAAAACTGAAATGACCTATGGCATCATGATTAGATTTCATGATGTGCCACCTGACACCTTTAGGTACAACCCAACGATTACCTTCATTAGTTACTCTGTATAAAAGCCCTCTTTTAAGAATGACATTTTTGCTTATCTCTATTATATTCTCAGTTTCTTTATCTTTTAAAATATTAACAATTCGTTGAACTTCTGGATCATTCTGTTGCACTGTAGCGATCCAGTCAACAGTAATACTTCTTACCTCAAATAAATGTTCACTAACTGGATTGCGACTTAACGCGTCTACGTGAGCCATCGATTTTCCAGGTTTGTATGTTATTGAGAAGTCATATTCTTGGATAACATTCCACCATCGAGCAACCCTCGGTATAACATCTTTTTTCTCAAAAGTTGCCCGTAAGGAATTACAATCTGTGACGATAGTGAAATGTTTTCCAAGCAAATAAACCCTAAAACGTTGTAAAGATGACACTACAGCCAACGTTTCTAAGTCATACGAAGTAAAATGCATCTCTTTTGGGGAAGTTTGTCTACTATAATAAGCTACCGCTTGAAACGGGGACTGTTCATCTTTTCTTTGTAATAAAATTCCAGCTACACCCAATTTAGACGCGTCATCATAAGATGGCTCAAATAATGCAAGAATAGGCCTCTCAGTTAAATTATTTTTAAGCGTACTAAAAGCATCTTCTTCTTGTTTGCCCCAGACGAATTTGCAGTCTTTTTTCAATAATTGAGTCAAGGGTCTTGCAATGACAGAAAAATCTTTTACAAATTTTCTGAAGAAGCTAGCTAGACCCACAAATTGCCTTACATTATGTTGATCTTTGGGATGAGGAAAGTCTTTAACTGCCTGAATTTTTTTCTGTCCTGGTCTTATACCGTTTTTATCAACTTCAAACCCTAAATATTCAATAGATTCCATAAAAAAATTACATTTTTCTAAATTTAATGTCATACCAGCGTCGTTAAATAACTTTAAAGTTAATTGCAATTTATGAAAGCCGTCGTCTATATCCTTAGAAGGAATAATGATATCGTCCATATAGGCGAATGCATGTTTAAAACGGGCATTACCCAAGATATGATTAATAGTTCGCTGAAAATTTGCCGGTGCATTACTTAGACCAAATGGCATTCTATTAAATTGATAATGCCCATCCGGCGTAATAAAAGCGGTTAAATGTCTTGAGGACTCGTCTAACGGTATCTGGTAATACCCAGATGCCAGGTCTAGTGTAGTATAATAATTATAACCTGATAAATGATCCAACTGATCATCTATTCGAGGTAGCGGGTAGTGATCCTTTACTGTTTTTTTATTTAAAGCTCTATAATCGATACATATACGATAGCCACCGGTTTTTTTCTTAACTAAAATGATTGGCGATGCATATTCTGAGGTTGATTCACTAACTATTCCAGATTCTTCTAATTCCATAACCATATCCCGAACAACCTCTCTCTCTGCGTAAGAAAGGCGATACGGACGGTACACAACAGGGGTTTTGTCGGTTAGTTGAATAGACATGGCAGCTGAACTACAACAGCCTAGTTCTTTGATATTAAACGCGAAGCACTTACGATGTACATTCAATAGTTCAATTAATTCATTTAACTTCTTCTTGCCAATCGAATGATTTACCTGAACTTTATCCAAAACTATTGGATTATTATTTACAGATGTCAAATTAGTATCTATTTTATTAACTGTAAACTCTTTGGATTCATGAGCGATACAAGCTCGAGTAAGTATGCTATCTTTAAATAATTCGAAACTATCTAAGTTTAAACCTTTTATAACTATACGACCAAAACCATTAACAACTCCAATCACACCTTGCAATATTTCATATTCCCTTTTAGGTTGTGAATGTAAACTGTACTCTACAAACAGGTTTCCATCAATGACAGGCTTAGTATAAACATCTACTTTCGTAATATGGTTTACAAAAGTATTTTCTTTAATAAACAATGTTACAGATTGTGGAGTTACATTTTTACTCTTTTCCGAAAATGTCAAACCATCTTTTGTTTTGTAAACTATTATGTGATCCTGTTCAGTAAATGTTTGACCTATTAATAGAGGTGTGGTTAAATAACTATCTGGTACTAAATAAACTTCTACGGTAGCTTCAACAGAATCAATTTTAATGCTTAACTTAACTCTGCCAATAGTTTGAACTAAAGAATTTCCAAAACCCTTTAAACTTGGTAAATCGTCTTTAGACCATATCTGGACTATTCGGCTAGCATCTGAAAGCCTCAAGAGTGTGCATTGGCTTCCAAAATCTACAAAACATGGTAAGCAATGTTCATTTATACTCGCAGACTTATAATATTTTTTGTCATTACTATTAGCCACGGTTAGTCATGACACCGTCTTAACATCTACATTTTTCTTAATAGGACAGTCAGAAGCCACATGTCCTATTCTAAAGCAAGACTCACATTTTTTGATTGGCAATTTGCATTTGAAATGCGGGTGTCCTTCACCGCCGCAATTAAAACATTTGACTACCCTATTATCGAGCTTATTAGAGACGCTAGTTTGTGCCTTGTAAAAGTTACTGTTAGCTTTGTTATCAGAATTATTAGGATGTTTAAAGGAGGGTCTCGTTTTGGTTACCTTTTGATTACGTAAATAAACAAGTAATTTATCCGGTTCAGTGAACTGAGCGGCTTCGGCACTAGTTTTAACCGCTCGATCATCGATCCCTAACAAAATACAGTCCACAGCATCAGTACCCGTAATTCTACACCTGTTCAATAACAATATTTTATCATAATAATAATCTTCTAACGAGTCCCCATATCTTGCGCGTTTATCAAGCATTTCTGTCAGTAATAGTCCATAATGTTCCTTACTTGGGAAGGTGGCTCGTATTTTCGCCTGCCATTCAGTCCACGTAAATTTTAAACTAGGTAGGCCTTGATACCACTTACCCTCTAACTTTGGGAGAGCATAATGGATTATTTGACGCTCAGACCAACTATAAATAGCAGCGGTTTCATTCACTTTAGCCAACCATACATCAGCGCTTTGACTTCGATTTGATGGATTAAATTCAGGCAATACATTCATCACTGGAAACCTTTCAGTATAATCTGATTTATTTATGGACCTAGCGGATTGAAATAACTCTTTTAACGTCTCCAATAACTCGATTTGTTTATCTTTTGTTTTGTTATCTTTATGGCTATCAGCATACCTTGAGCGACTCCGAGTATAATTTGAGCGACTCCTACGACCCCGCAGTGGACTGCGACGCCGCCTGCTGTCCCTCTGGAAGTCGTCGCTGACCCGGCTGTTTCTGCCGCGGCTCTGTCTGGACCGGCTCCGCTTCGCCCTGCTGCGTCTCTCGTCAACCCGGCTGTGGGCCCGACTTGGCCTGTGTTCGTCGCGGCTGCACGCCCTGCTGCGTCCTGCACCAGGATGATGCGCCCAGCTGCGTCTCTTATCACCCTGGCTGTGCTCCCGACGACGTTTCCCTTGGTCTCGATCATGCGCCCGGCTGCGCCTCGTTCGATCACGGCTGCGCGCCTGGCTTTCACTATGAGGTGCCTGGATAGACGTCACGCGGTCCCAGATTGACTCCTCTAACGGGAGTGGGGGCGTTTGCACTATACGTTCACTATTTTTATCCATGCTAAAACAAAAAGATTTCCAAAGGCGTATTTGTTCTTTTTTTTTACAAAATATAAAAATAATCACATACATCTCGAAAAAACATAATAATTAGTAAGTTTTAATGTGTAATTTACCTAATAGTAGTTAAACTCGTATGTTTACTTCATAACTAACTACAGTGTTTCTTTATAAAAACAGTTACTTATTAAAACCACATATATCATGTATTAAGCCAAGAAAAGAATGCAATATATATGTACACGTATCAATCATTTCCAATTAGGTTTGACAAAAAAATCGTCACAGAATATCTCACAAGTAGAACTAACTAATAAGCTTATTTTTAAACTATTGTACGAAATAACCTTGTCAAGAAAACCAAGCATTATAGAACATAAAAAATACATATCTCCAATTACCTGTGGGGTTTATGAGTCGATCCAACTTCTGAAATGTTAACACTGCTGTAAAATAATACACAAGTACTTAAATTTGAATTTCGATTTTATTCTCTTATTTCCTTTACACCACTTCACTACGTTCCAATGGCGCGATGCAACAACTACTTTTTTAAACTGACAGTTAAGCCAACGGTCATTATGAATTCAGGTATTAGTCAAAACAAATACTTACCAAACTAAGTTTATACAAAAATGCTAACAGTATTTACTTAATAAGTTATTCAGTTTCTACAGAAACTTTTATCTTCAATAATAATAAGCTCGGCAGAACAGAAATCTGGATTCAAGGCAAAAAAATTACCGACCATCAATGTGTCGATTCTTGGTAAGTTTGTGCTATCTGCATTCACGAATTAAACATCCATGATTGCTCTTATCAATAAAACTAGAAAGCAGTAACAATAATACACAGATTAGGTTTTTACTAATGTTAAAACGACTACGATCATAACACAACCTCAAAAGTCCATGAGTCATGTCATAAATGTCAATGTCATGTCACAGCACAGAATACTTACAGAATATACCATTGCGAATTTCACTCGTATAAGAACCGACATGAAGTTTGCTTAGAGTCCTATGACGTCACAACAAGTCCGACAGCGTTTTCAGAGTTCAAAATAAAAAATGAAATTGATCAATTTTAAATAAAAAATACGTAGCCATCTTACAGTTTTAATATCTGAAATCGATAAATATTGGTTTCTTAAGTGTAATACTACAGAAAATATCAATTTATTAAGCCAAATTTATTATGAGGCAAGTAGCCTATTATAGAAAGTGACATAAACAATCCTAATAGGATATAAGCGCTAATGAACCTTTGTACAACTGAGTATTTAGTTAAAATATAACTTAAACTATGTAGTAGGCATACGATGTACCTACAGCTAATACAAATAAATAAAACTGGCTCTAAATATTTTCTATACAGTTAAAAGCGCTGATGTTTTATTAATCAACTACCTAGGTATCTTTTATTTAAATATTTAACGAGGATAGGTTAGTTAAATATAACATGACTTTTATTGATTTTCATAAACAGAGATAAGGTTATAAACTCTTTTTACACCTTGATAGTAGTAGTAGTAAACTTTATTTATAAGCTTTTTGAGATGTGTGTCCGGCCCCCGTATAGTATACACTGTATTACGGTGGGGCGGAACTCAACGTACTCAGCTTTGCAAAGGTACATACACATAGGTAAGTTTTTTGTAGACATTAGTTAGTATATAACAGAATTGTTTACATCAACGCGGTAGTCTAAAAATATGTAACATCTGGTCAAACGCCGCTGAGCACCGTGGCGGGCAGGGGCGGGGCGCGGCGCGGCGGCCGCACGCGGGCGCGGGCATTGCAGCCACAAGTTAGTCCTTTGTTGTTTAGTTTGTATTTGTAACTTTAACAAGTACCCCACGAGCGTGCGCCTCGCTTTTGCGGATGCTCTTATCTACGACGTTTCCGATGTGTACCAGTGACGCGTCCTTCACGCAATAAAGAACAATATTAGACTATCTTTCAGCGCGTTTGTACGTCACTCTCGTAGTTACAGCAGGCAAAAATTTTTTTATTCAGTGTTTCATTTGAGTCGTAGCCACTTTATAGGTTTGTACGCACCTTCCGGTTAAAACGAATGATATTTGATTTGGAGTGAAGCAACCCGTTGTCCTTTTAATATAATTATGCACTCGCATAAGCTCAGTAAAAACCATCGGATTATATGTGCCTCAAACTAAATGAAACGTAGCAAGTTTTGCAATATCTGGCATGGGAGAGCGGACAACCGACAAAGTGGTGGCCACAGTATACGGAGGTGAAGTGAGCCAGGTGGTCCGAACTCCCGGTAACGCTTGTGAAAATCCGTAGAATGCGAGACTAAAGTGTTGGTCGCTGAAGTGTGCTCCAGGGGAAGGGAGATGCAGCACTGGATCACATTCTTCTGTCTCGAGATTATGAGCCGATGTTTTATTTTAATTCATATATACATACATAACATCACGCCTTCATTCCATTCATAATGTAATTCATATTTACTAAAAAATACTTTTTATAGGGGAGGAAGGCAAACGAGCATGTAGATTACCTGATTAGTAAACTTTTTCACCTTCAATTGTTGTTTTCTGCTATAAGCATGCTGCTGCCTCGTCATTGGCGCGGGCGCATGGGCTGGCGCACGCTGGTGGCGGCGCTGGCGCTGCTGGCAACGGGCGCGGTGCGCGTGCCCCTGCGCACCGAGTTGGCGGGCGCCGTCCCGCGCTCGCAGCCGCACGCGCTCGCCCAGCACCTCGCAGACTTCAACAACGTGCGCGCGCTCTACCCACACATGTAAGTCTCGTGCTACCCATTGCAGAAAAATCTGACTTCACTTAATTCACTTAAATAATAGAAAAAAGAAACAATGCATCATTGGCAGCAGAGTTTTTGTATGACGGTTCTTAAAGTAGGGTTAAACAAATAACAATTTAACCCTTTGACGATAATGATCGGTCGACTCAACTATAAAACATAGTTAACTTTGCCGTCCTGTTAAACTATTATACAAATGGTTGGTTTCAGAGAGTCGTGGGCCGTTGAGGAGGAGTGGAACAACTACACGTCGTGGCGCTACGTGGTGCGGTTCGCGTGCGGCGCGCGCTGCGCCGGCCGCGGCGCCGTGGCCTCGCACCACTACTACGCCCCGCCGGGCACGCAGGCGGCGCCGCGGCACGGCGCAGCGCACACCTACCGCGTGCTCCTCGAGCTCAGCTCATGCTGGACACTGCCACTGCTACCTTGGCCCTCCTTTTGTGGTATGCCCGTTTGTATGTCGACCAAAAAACTCCTTTACCACTTTTCGACTCTATTAACATGACGTTAAGGTCCAAAAGTGGTAAAGGACGTTTTGAGTAACTAGAGACTTTTAACCTAGAGAACAGGGGGTATAATACCTAATATGAAATTATTATTCTTTACTTATTTTCGTACATATCTCCAGACGACACGAGTGTGGTGTCGACGGTGACCGGGGATGGTGCGGGTGGCGCGCGCTACGCCGAGCTGGCGGTGGAACGCGCCGGGCTGGCCGCCTGGCTCGGCGGGCGCGGCGCGGCGCTGGCGGCCGAGCGCCGCCAACGCCTGCAGAAACTGAAGGCAGCTTTATCTTGACAATCGCGTTACATATTAATAAAAGTTTTATATTAATATATTTTTATTGTGTATGCAATCACATTTTTATTTAAAGGGGGAAGTTAGTTAGTGCGCATTTTTTTAGCCTGACTAGAAATGGAAATACCTCAAACTTATGCTAAAAATATACGTGCACATACATTAACGGTTTTCACGCATTTTTTGCAAAAGAGGGGTAGGCAGAGCTACATAAATAGCTACCAAGAACTGTAAAAAAGACTATGTGATACTTTTGTAGCAACATATGGTTATGATAAAAAAAAAAAAAATTAACCATACCTGTTAATATTTAATTGTTACCAAATAAGGAGTTGAAGTAGTGGAGTAGACCCGATTTCACCGAAACCCCTAAACAACCAATCACGGTGTTTGTGAATGGAGGATTATCGCCACTTTCAGTGATTGTGTATGGACCATAATTTTGAGTGTCGAATTAACCTCAAAATGACAACTGTGAATATATAAAAAAAAAGGATTTAATTTCGTGAAACACGATTTATTATTACGAATATGAGTCTATTTAATCATATTAAGGCCGAACTCTTTTATTATGCGTGGTCCAATTACTTTTAAAATGGTTTCCAAGTTTGAACCTGTTGGCTAAATATGCAAGCATTTAAAACATCACTTTACAAAAAAACGACGGAACTTTTTTTCCTATTTGTATTTTGAATAGATGTTCATAACTTGACTAATGTATTGAGCGTACGTTGTTAAAAAACAATATTGTTTAGAACGTCGTTTTTTTCCTCGCATTCAAAGTGAAAATTAGAGTGTTTAACGCGAGACTAAACAACCATAATGACACTCGAACTACAGCCACTCTCGCTCTCAAGCTCGCTCGCGTGGCTAAACATCTCGTGTCATTATGGCTTGTTAAGTCCCTTGTTGAACAATCTACTATTTTAATCGATCCACAACTGACGGAGTATTCGCGTCACAAACACAAAAAAAAACACCGTCGAATTGAGAGCCTTCTCCTTTTTTGAAGTCGGATAAAAAAGAACATTGTTGCCATCATTATCGACATTTACCTACTTTTACTTCCATTTACATTCGAAACGTACAACTTAGTATGAAACTAAAACATATACCATTGCACACTTGCTTATTCGATGCACCTTTCATTTTATCAATCTCTTTCTGCAAGATATTCCTTAAATGGAAAAAACTGCCTTTGTATATAACAGTGTTTACACACATACATACAAACCATTACATAAAATCACAAATTAAAATTATGTCAAACATGACATTTATTACGTGTAAAAGTTCTTCTTCTTCTTTTATAATAATGGCGGTCCACCGCGATATTGTGCCTATAATCCGAATAAGAAAAAATGCCCGGTTGGTGATAGAGAGAAATACATAAAAATCTTCCTCTTAGATTACAGGAATCGCAATAAAGCTATCTTTCTCTATCAAAGGGTGTCAGGCCCTTGATTTATTTACGTTGATAATTTGTAGGGGCCCATCAAAGACTACTTACTTATTCATCTTAAGGGTCTATAGATATTCATCGATCAATCAATCAATTTATTTACTTTGTTGTTATGTAAATGTTGTCTAGAATTCACAGTGCTATAGTTTTACGGTGTAATTTCAAATAAATAAATAAATAATAAATAATATTAATAATAATCAATCAAGCAATCCGAATTACGCTCACGTAGCAGTAGCCTTAAACTGTGCGCGACTTGGAACGTACCCATACCACAAAAACGTCAGTACCGTCTGTCAATGTCAAAATTGTCAAACTCTTTCAGAAAGTTTGACAGGTGAGTGAAGTGCGAATTCCATAAACTTATTCGTGAATCCGTGTAAATCTCTTTTGTTTCTATTGCATTTCGGTATTTATCTATAAAAGTAAACGTAGACTGTGACCTGGCATACGTGTGAAGTAAGATTTCCCTAAACGAAATCGTATTTTCTTTCAGGTACTTGTCAATCCTCGGAACAGCTTCAACATGGTAAATGTCCCTTAATATTGTTATAATTCTAGAAATCAGCGCGTGTTAAGGGCGTCATTCCAAATACTGTGTTCTTTTGCATCATGGCTGTGTTATTTTGTTATTGTTTAGAAGCCCGATTGCGACATAACCTCTCGTTGTTATTGTCTGGCGCTGCCGTCCGCCTCCAGGGCTGTTGCTGACAGAATGTTTTTCTGTTTCAGCCGCGAGAAATCAAAGATATCAAAGATTTCCTCTTGAAGGCGAGAAGGAAAGACGCTAAATGTGAGTTCATTGTCGCGGTATCCGAACCCCCATGAAACTCACTATATCAACAGATAATTTGAAATAGTGTAGTTATCTGCTTAAGTGTGAAGTCGAATTTTGATCAAATTGTGCAATCTTTTAACTCGAAACATCCCTTGATTAACACAAATTTTCTCTGATCTTATGTCCACAACATTGTTTTATTTATTACTTTTTGGGCTGTTACATCCTATACTATTAAAATATACTATATGTGTTCATACGGTTGTAATCATGCCTTGAAAACGACTCCAATAATTTTACTGAGAATTGAGCAATAGGGGTGTTTTGGGGCAAGAAATTTATCCGTTAAGTTGTCATCTTTGTTTTCAATACTTGGTCTAACCAGGCAGGTACTTTTAAAACTCAGTGAAATAAATGTAACAAATGATAAAATTATGAATCTCATATTTCTGTTTACCCCCAAGTTCACCAGGGTTGATATACAAAATGGGTGTGTTCTGTGTTGCAGCGGTCAAGATAAAGAAGAACCCAGAGAATGTGAAGTTCAAGGTGCGCTGCTCGCGCTTCCTATACACGCTGGTCATCACTGACAAGGAGAAGGCTGAGAAGCTGAAGCAGAGCCTGCCGCCAGGTACACCACTCAACTTTTTAGCTGTGAATCATGCAATACCTACAATATTTTAAGTTAAAACAGGTAGATAGATAGGATAGGAAACATTATGTTTGTTTGGAATCTACAAAATATGTTGCAGTTAACAGATAACAAGTGGAAGTAATCTTTTACCAAGAGCTGAAAAGAGACAGACTGGATGATACAGGTTAAGTCCAGTGGTTTATTAGCCATTTTGAGCTTGCTTAACTTATCTACCTATTCTAATAGAATTCTACAAAATTTTCTCCAACTTCTTGTTACTGTAATTTGCTGAAATTTGGAATATGTAACGAATCCTAAGTGCAGTGCAATATTAATGTCTAGGAGCTGATGTATTGGATCAGCAACATCTCTGCTGCACTTATACTTAGCATATTATGATGACAGACTACATAAAAAAAGTTCAGTCACTAACAAAAGCTTGCATTGGAAATGAAATTTTGCACAGAAAGTTAGCGATGTGCAGCATTCTTTAGACATGTCCCCATTGTAATAAAGACATTAAATGCTCATAAAGTTTTGTATACTGCCATATTTTTTTAAGAAGGCAGTTAACTGCAGTGTAGTAGGTAAAGCATTATTTACTCTCCTCAAAAAATTCAGTATGTAGTCACTACAGGTTGTAGTTGTACCAGTAGGATTTCTAGTAAGTCGTACTGGTAGGACCATGGTACACTATGACTACACAACTGCTGAAGGAGCTGGGTCTGAATGACAAAGTTAGTAAGTACTATGGGTAGGACCTTGGCCCTTAGAAGGCTATTGATATCACCATTCAATTTATTAAAAATAATTTTTAGATAGGTATATTGGTTATATTGATAATTTTTAAACGAAATGAAATATTTACTTTAAACGAAAAAAGGTATGTTTACTTACAATAAACTTACTCAGACTCGTACAAAGATATTAATGAAAATAATGTTTTGTTGTGAAATTTATGTTTTGTTGAATATGTTTAACACAGGACTGCAAAATTTCACGTTTTTATTCCCTCTATTACTTTTTTTACTTCTTTAGTTGATTAGAAATACATATTTTTTTGTGTCACACCTGTTTTTATCTAGCATTTCAGATTTAGCTTGCTATCGCAGCCCTGTATAGTTTATCTAAATGTGGTTCATAAATAAAAATAATATATTATAGTATGTACCAAAATTTATTATTTATTGAAAGAACAACTGCATTATCTACATCACTTGCCATGTACCACGAAAGTTACTTACTCTGTTTATTACTCTGTATAAAATTAAGTTATTCTAGGCCATGCTTATTCTTGAGTTGTGGCACAATTAACTCCTCGTTTGCTGAGGCACAGATCCGTGCTCAAAATATGTTTTATTTTTGTATTATTTTTCATGATTAGTTTTATGGCATAAATCATTGGAGACTAGAACTTGGTATTTTATTGACCCCTGCATATGGGGCATTAATAAAAGTGAGGATACCCAATATGTTAATTAATGTGATCTTCTTAAATGATAGATAATGTGCACAGTATTGTTTCTGTTGATGCAGTCACTGCTACAAACATTACCAAGTTCCTACTCAAATGCAAAACGTCTCTATTGTGCTGAAACTGTTCTCTTCTTTTCTTTCTGTCTTTTGTTTTTCATCCCCTGATGAGAAAAGAGGGGTGTGATAAGTGTTACATGCATATCTGCGTGTGTATGTGTGTGTGCCTGTGGCGTCATAGCCTCCATTTGCATGGACCAATCTGGGTGCGCTTTTTTAAACGAAAGCTAGTTTAATCTGGATGGTCCCTAGCTAGGTTTTATGAAAATCAGATGCTCAGGGTTGGGCGAGGCAAAAAGGACTATTTTCAATAATTGTACTTAACTTTCACAATATAAATCGTCGGTGAAACTGCAATACTGCGTAACTAACAAATTGGATAAGTAGCAAAATACTCCTTAAAAAGTAAGTCAGTAAGGCATTTATTGCATCTTATTGGATTTGTTAGTTACGCGGTACTGCAGTTTCATCGACAAAATATAATTCTGTGTTAAGGGATATTTATATCACTAAATAATTATTCTGCAATCAAACACTTTAACCATGTGTTTTAACTTCTGTGGTTTTTACCAATTGAAATTACTTATTTTATTACATTAAACTAAACTTTTCATAAAAGATTCATGCGGAAAACTTGGTAGTGATTAAAATTAGATGGTTATTTTATGTTTAAGCAATAAGCAATTCCCCTTCATTTCATCATCGTCGTCATCATCCACCACTGTCAACTGGCACTTTATTTTGTTTCAGGCATGTCCATCCAATATTCATATTATTTAACTATGACTTTATAAGGTTTTTTAGAAACTACAATTGGCGTCAAAAAAAACGCAACTTTTGAAATTTTCAAAAGAGGCCTCACAGTTTACCTTACTTTATATTAAATATGGTTTATATGTATCTCTATCATGGCAACATTTTAAAAGGTGCGTTTTTTTTTGACGCCGAGTATACCATGACTTGTATTATGATAAAAATGTCTGTTGAAACTCTGAACAAGCAAAGTTTCGCCGCCAATCCCGAGGACTATGACTGACTGACGCGTCTTTTATTGTTGCAGGTCTGCAGGTGAAGGAGGTGAAGTGATCCTATGACTAAGTAAAAATAAAAAACAAAAACCAAGCAAGACTATCATTTACTCCTATATTTTGTGCACAGTTTACCAACAATTGGATATTGATTTGAAGTAAGTAAACTATTAATTTAAATTCAAAATGTTCAATTGTTAGTGAATTTGGCTCTTGAGCATTTTAAGTGAGTTAGTCAGATAAAAAAAAATTGCAGGTAGGTAGAGAACATCAAACAATGCAATAATTAAATAATATTCTAATGTGTTTTTGGTTATACAAAAGGAACTTCCCCTACGTTTTTTTGGGACATATTAGAATATTATTAATTTTTTGCAGTTTGATGTTCTCTACCTACCTGCATTTTTTTTTAAATTTGTTGATGTCACTCAGTGGAAAAAAAAGAGACATGCTCACTTAACCTTTTGCCCTCAAAACCTGGTGTAACCCTGGAGTAATTAAGCCATCCTTTCCTTTAAGTCCTTATCTGCTGAATTCAATTACACAGTGACCGGTAAGGACAGCACGGCTTAACTACTCCAGGTTACTGCACATTGTTTATTACAAGGGCATAGGATGTTATTCTCCAGGTCCCCCGGCCCGGCGCGTGTAAAGGGGCGCTGTAGTGTCTGCGTCTGTCTGTGCCGTCGTAGCTCTCCAACAGTGACGCGATTTTAAAAAATTGGTTTTCTCGAGATGGGGTCTAAACTAGGAATGTAGTCTAATGCATTATTATAACAAAAACGAACGCTTATCAGTACCATAAATACCATAATTAAAAGTGTACTCGTTAGCTTTATGATCCGATAAAAATTAAAAGTAATAGTTCTAGGGTTGCTTACGCCATCTCTTGACGAACGCCGTAACTGGCGAACTTTTGGTTTTAGACATGAAAATGTATTTATGACACAAAATGATACTAAAATACGAATTGAACTCAATAAATTGCCGTAGTTTATGCATATCTATGCATGAATGTGAACTATAGGTCTACCAGAATCACATGAAAAATTTAAAAGTTAAAAGAAAAGGATTTTGATATGGCAATGTTGCCTTGCCAGTCTTGTCACTTGTCATTTCAAATTTCGCGAAATGTAGCTGGGTACGAAATACGAATCTGAGCGGCTCAGCCTGAGGCATGCTCGCCCTGCGCGGTGAGGTGCTCGCGAGTCAAATTGTTGTACATAAACATGCGCGGGTGAGGCAGCGTGCTAGACGCGAGCCGACATTTCAAAATGGCGTCGGGCACGTTGACAGTCGCGGCTGCGTTTATCATAATTCACCGAATTATTTAAAAAAAGAAGAAGAAATCGGTTGGGTGATGGAACAGCTTAGCAACTTTATCAAATTTGTACGCGCCTCACCCACAGACAAGTTAGAACTTGTCGTTCTGCCCGCGGCACGCTCCTATACACGTCCAAATTACGCGAGGCACGCACACCGAGGCGCCTTTGAGCACGGTCAAAAGACCGACTCTCGACGGCACGCCGCGCGCCGCTCGCCCGCTGCTCGCGCACAGCGCGTGAGCGCGTACGAATTTGAGCAAAATAGGTGAGCCGTGCGTGCCTCAACCCGAGGCTGCTCTAATTCCTACCCACCTTTAGACCTACACAACCGATATTTACATAGAAATAGTGTTAGTTTTATTTTCCAAAACGTCTGGGTTCAATTCCCGAGCTGAATACAAGATTTTTTTAAATGTATGAATGAAGTTTTTCTTGTTACTAAAAATGATGACATGGTTCCTCAGAACAGACCTTTGTATGTGAAGCAGCAAATGTTACTGTGAATCATGATATCTAAAATTAATAAAATGCACCGGAAGAGTGTAAGACCATGCTTGGTGTGGGTTTCCGACGCGCTCACTACATACTTAAATACGAAACTATTTCGAGAAACGACAAGTATGAACTAATTTTCTTTTTACCCGACTACGGCGAAGCAAAGGAAGGGACATCCTATGTATGTTTCTATGTATGTATGTATGTGTGTATGTATGTATGTATGTATGTATGTATGTATGTTCCACTCTAGCGCCGTTCCTATTGAACCGATTTTAAGAAATGATAGACTAGGTGTCTATCGATTTGTCTTTTTTGTGCGATGGTTATAATAGGCTATTTGGTTTTATTAAAAATTGAACATAGCGGCTGGAAATTAAAAATGCAATCTATAGACTTCAAGGACCCTCTAACGGGCAGTGGCGGTACTATGCTTGTGATATGTCCAGTAATTAGTTCCGCTACCGGATGGTAGATGGCATAGGTAAGCAATGTTTGTGTCATTGGTTACAAAACTATATTTTTTATGACTTTTCGACAAATGTATAGTTTTCAGACTTTTCCCTATAATTGTAATATAAGACGGTATTACTTGCCAAATTCCATAGTTCTTGGTCTACGGGAAATTCCTATCCTATGTCGCTAGTTATCAATCTAATGGCATAGAAAACATTAATTTTCAACTACGCCGATAGATGACGCTCACAGGTTAATGGTGTAATAGTGTAGTAGTGGTGTAGGTGTAATAGTTCCGCTACCGGATTATAGATGGCATAGGTAAGCAATGTTTGTGTAATTTTTTCTCAAGTATGTACCGAAAAAGTACCAAGCTTATAAAATAACGGCGCTCAGGACATTTTGGCTTTCGAGCGCAGAGCGCTCCGCGACTTAATTACCGTTCTTTGTTTATCTTTACTTT
Organism: Acleris holmiana; assembly: GCA_949316455.1. Lineage (NCBI taxonomy): Eukaryota > Metazoa > Arthropoda > Insecta > Lepidoptera > Tortricidae > Acleris > Acleris holmiana. The sequence continues at coordinate 4,806,669 of OX438764.1, forward strand.
AAGAGCCTACTTGTAACACAATTTCGTGAACCAGGTGCCCGTTAGATGTCGCTAGTTATCAATCTAATGGCACAAAATATAGAGTACAAAACATTAGTTTCCAACTACGCCGGTAGGTGGCGCTAACATGCAATTAACACGCGCCATCGTGAATTAGAAAGATTGCGAATATTAACCATCGAGGATGTGTGATATTAAACGACATTTTATTTATGTTTTTATTAATATCTGCATGATAACTTACTACATATTTTACTTAAAAACTTGAGGGTATCAATAAACGAAAAAAAATCAAAAAGTATTTTTAACACGACTACAAAAAAGTATTTTATAAAAAACATAAGTTTAAAAAGTATTAAATAAAAAATAAGTTTAAAAAACTAAAACCCCACTGTAAAAAAGAATGAAACAAGTTTAGACCTTTTTTATGTTTTAAACTACATACGAGTATTTACCAAAAAGTGGTATTCGCTATCTGATAAAGAATACTTAGAACCTCTCCTAGTGTTCGTATGATCACGTAGAGTCCAAATTTAGGAAAATTCAACACATTGGCAGCATTCATCACCTCTGAGTGGAACTCCATCCATTGTGATCGTCATCCTATTGCTATTAAAAATATTGTTTGTAGTCGAAGGCTAGAAATTATTATAGAACAATGTTTTTAATAACTTGCTAGTAGACAGGATGACGATCATAATGGATGGAGTTCCACTCAAAGGTGATGAATGCTGCCAATGTGTTGAATTTTCCTAAATTTGGACTCTACGTGATCATACGAACACTAGGAGAGGTTCTATTCTTTATCAGATAGCGAATAACCACTTTTTGGTAATACTCGTATGTAGTTTAAAACATAACGAAGGTCGAAACTTGTTTCATTCTTTTTTACAGTGGGATTTTAGTTTTTTAAACTTAATTTTTTATTTTGTACTTTTTGTAGTCGGGTTTTAATTTTTTAATTAAACTTTTAAAATATATCAACATTAGCGGTTTAACGAGTAGAAACAGCCATTTATTGTCTTCTCACAAAGATGCTGATACGATTGCAGCGTATGCAGCCGTATGTGGACGGTAGAGGGACGCTCCCGGCGCGGCGCCGGCCGGCAGTCGGCGCGAGGCAGCCGTCGACAGCGCCCGCCTGGGAGGGCGCGAGGGCGCGACCCGTGCGAGCTCGAGTCGCGCGAGTGCTGACGCGCGTCGCTTACTGGCGGCCCCCTCGTGACCCGCCGCAGTGCTCGTGTGAGGTTGTTGTGTACAACTTTGCTAAGTTTTGTTAGCGTAAAAGTTACGGCCAAAAACATAAACGTCAAACTTATGGCCAAGTTTTTCCAGAAGTCCAGCTGGATACCAAGTTAAAACCAGTTTTACTTCTCCTTGATATACTACACACATATCCAACGATACTAGGTAGACTCGATACCCACTAAAACAGAGAACTTAACATACGTAAGTGTACCGATTTATTATACCTACAAACAATAAGTTTTTTTAAAGTAGGTATGACCGAGTTTTCAGCGAAAAACCGGATACCGCGTAGCAATCATGTTTGTTCATGTCAAGCAGTTGGCAGTTCAATGGATAAGATAAAGATAAAGATCGTTTATTTATTTGTATTGCACAGGTACAGGTAGGTACATGAGGTCTTAAATATTTGGAAGTGTCAACATGTTGCGCCGCGAGGCATACAAATTGTAGATGCAGTCAACGAAGTTGTAGCATGCACATGCTCGGATTTCTTCAACTGATTGTAGTCACACAGGTATCTATTTATTGTGAAACAAGCTTTTTGTACTAGAACATCATGTAATTTGTGTTTAAATGGAGGGTGCATACACACATAACGTCACGCCTTTATTCCCAGAGTGGGGTAGGCAGAGCAGCAGAATACCAACAACTCTAAACTTGTTGATCATTCTGTAACCACATTTTGCATAGTTAGGCTATACCAGTATGGGTATGTTTACCAGTGTATTAGTGACAGGTTGCAAGCCCATCGCCTAACACTACTACAAGCCCTTATTCCCTTAGTAGTAGTAAATGGAGGGTAGTGATTCCTAAATTCTGTATAAAAATATCACAAAAGTAAAGTCGTAAACTAAACCGGGGACAGGGGCCTCCCCGCCCTCTGCAGCCAAAACTACAAGTACTAAAAATAGCGACTAGACTGTATGCTCTGCGGAACATGCATTATTTTGTTTTCTTACGCTCTTTGAAAAGTGCTATGAAAGAGAAGGGTTAGTCAATTTGTCGTGTTATTTTTTCATAAGATATTCTTACATACATACATAAATCACGCCTGTTTCCCAGAGGGGTAGGCAGAGACCACTTCTTTCCACCTGCTACGATCTTGACAAAGCTCTTTCGCTTCTTCCACGTTCGTACCGGTTTCGGGTAGGTACTTATGATTCGGCCCTTTTCCAGAATTTCTCCGATTTGATTAATAAAAGTAGCGCCCCCTTCCGACCCTTCCACTCAATTTAGCACTGTATATTTCTATAGCACTAGATATACTTAGAGCTTTAAAAAATCATAGTTCCGACCCTCTGTAAAACACTCTATACAAAATTGACGACAGGGATGACGTCACAGCTGTTTTTCCATGTTTAAAATATAAATAAATTTGCATTTATTTCAGAAAGTTGTATGTTTAAGCCAATAAGTATATTGAATTAAAATATTACGTAAATAAAATGAGAATGCCGAAAAAAACAATCTAAACCTAAGAAAAGTTTTAAAATTATAACAAGTTTTATTCTATTTAAAATCTTAATAAACGGGTGTAAATTTTGCGTAGGTACCTATTGCATTTTTTATGTATTTTTTTAATTTCCTTCTAAATCGCATCAATGAAACTGAATTCTGTTTTCATGCGTGTTCCCTGTTGTAGTTAAGCGGGGAGCTCCCGTTGTCGGGATGCATTGTATTCCGTAGTCTCGCGCTACAACAAGAAGAACACGCAGTGGCCACGAGGTTCACCGTGACGCACGAGAACGTCATAGCATACATTTTATTTAAGTGATAGAAAAGGAAAACGTTACCAACGTTTCCACCTTGGCTACGCCCTCAGATAATTTTAAAAATACGTACAAAGTATTGCACTTTTAGGGTTCCGTACCTTAAAAGGAAAAACCAGAACACTTTGTTGTCCGTCCGTCCGTCCATCTGTCTGAGAAGACCGGAAAACCAGCCTACCGACCGTTTATGCCGCAAAAAAAGTATATTTCGACACTCAAGGTAATCAAAATTTATAGGGTACTTCCCATACACCTAAAATCCTGAAATTTGGCAAGAAGGAAGGTCTTACAGTACAAGTAAAGTAGTCAAGTACGAGTCGGACTACGCTCTACTAACGCGTAGTAGGGTTTCGTTTAAGAAATAACATTTTTTTTACCGACTTCATTTTATTCGCTTCTCCGTTGACGATCAAGTTTTTTTTCAAATATCTTTTTTTTTTTTTAAAGAACAGAAAACGCGCTCAGAAATTACCAGCAAACTTAGACCCCCGAACTTCAAGAGATTGTATGAAATCTAAGATCAATACAATATTGGTCTTGTTTTATCACCTGATAAGGTTGAAACTTTATGAAGATCAAATGAGAAGGAATGTACAGATGTGTTCGGCTTTTATTATGTTACTCCAAAAATTGATATTGAAAAAGACTGGAGATCTCTGGGGCCGCTCTGAAACAGCACTACCGTCCATCTTAGAGTTGACTGTACCTTATCTAGCCTCTTTATTTAACTAGTGTGTCGATATTGGAATGCTTCTTGATCTGATGAAACAGTCAGATTATACCCTTGTTTAAGTCAGGGGCAAAAACAAATCCCACAAACTTAAAACCAATTTCAACACTGCCAGCTCTTAGTAAAGTTTTTGAAAAAAAAATAACACTAATATCATGTCGGTAATATGCAGTGCATAATAGGAGCTTCTCGGATCTTCCAATTTCACAAAAACTTCTTGAATTCATGGCCACTCTAGAACCACATGTCTAGAATCACTATGAATTTTCTGGCAAGAAAAAAATTAGTTTCACTCTAAAATGATAGTTTACATCACCTGTGTGGTTATTTTAATTAATAGAGACAATAAGAACACTAACACTATGCAAATCAGTTTTATTTTTACTGCCACAGACACTACATTAAATTAAGTTAAGTTTTAAGAATGGGATAGACGAGTGGCGCCCTCTGTTGGTCGTTCTGACAGTAACATCACCTATTACTTTTTTGAAGTTAAGTGAACTTACTTTATGAAATAAATAAATAAATAATAAATGCACTCATAAAACAAGTTAATTTGACTAACAATTATATAATTTTTTTATTAAAAGTTATCTAAAATGATAAAAAACGGTAATAAAAGTTAACATTTATTTTCAGCGCTAATTATTCTTTAACGATATTCAATACGCAACTTACGACCAAAAAGAACCTATTTATTTTTTCCCGACTTCATTGCAGAATAAATTACCTAATTAGTTAACTATTAACAACAAACGTTAAAGAGGTAAGAGTGGTTGTACAAAAAATGTTGTTGTAGTAATTAACTATTCAAATAAATACGTTTTTACCAACTTGCATTTGTATTAAAATGCATTCAGCCCATTTAACAGGCTGGATGTATTGACCGTGTAAAACCACCAATTTAGAGTGAACACATTTTTTGCCAGAAAATTCATAGTGATTCAAGACATGTGGTATACAGTTCGAGTGGTTGTACAAAAAATGTCGTTGTTAATTAATTAACTATTCAAATAAATACGTTTTTACCAACTGGCATTTGTTTTAAAATGCATTCAGCGCATTTAATAGGCTGGATGTACTGACCGTGTAAAACCACCAATTTAGAGTGAACACATTTTTTGCCAGAGAATTCATAGTGATTCAAGACATGTGGTATATCGTTAGAGTGGTTGTACAACAAATGTTTTCCCACGAGGCTAACTTTTTTAATGAATAGCTGTTCATTTAGGTTATTTATTAAGCAATGAAGTAGGGAGAAAATAAATAGGTTCTTTTTGGTCGTAAGTTGCGTACTGAATATCGTTAAAGAATAATTAGCGGTGAAAATAAATGTTAACTTTTATTACCGTTTTTAGGGTTCCGGAGCCGAATGGCAAAAACGGAACCCTTATTGTACGGTCCGTACAAACCGATCATACTGCCGTCAGCACTTTACGCCACGTAGCATTGATTTCTTTACATTAAGTTAGTGCATATCCGACCGCCGCGGAGTGTATTCGTGATCAACTTACATTTGTATCATTTTATCATTAAACAATTATTACGGAAAGCTGCAGTGTTATCGTTATCAACTATCAACTAATAGATGTGCGAACACAAACTGTACACTCATAATTTCGTCATGTCCGTCTGTATGTCACAGCCATCTTACTCAGAGCCTATTGGCACTATATAATTGAAATTTGGAGGATAGATGTATTCTATGAACCGCTATACAATGATGTAGTAAAATTGAAAAAAAAAATATTTAGGGGTAGCACTCCATACATGTAACTACTGGACGAAAATTTTTTTTTGAGTTACATTAGCGTGTGGGGTATTTTTAGATAGGGCTTCCAAAATGATACGGAGGTTTTTAAGTGACTTTTTTACGTAAGTGAACAGTTGGCGAGTTATACGCTTCTAAAGTCGTAAAAATTCTGTCCGGGTGGGTAGCTTTTGAACTGTTAAATAGAACATTCTAATAAAAATTACAGTAGTAGAACATACGAAATACTTCCAACGAAAATTATTTTGAACACGATACGCTGTGTAGTTTTTGAGTTTTGGTATAAAAAAAAATAATTGAATATCAACCCTGAACGTTCATCCCAGCTACGGAACCCTTCTGCGTGGTCCGACATGCACTTGGCCGGTTTTTTTTATCATTGTAGATGACATTTAATGTTTTTTTTAAATAATTATTTGTCAAATTAACTTGTTTTATTGAGTGCATTTATTATTTATTTATTTATTTCATAAAGTAAGTTCACTTAACTTCAAAGAAGTAATAGGTGATGTTAATCACCATTTTAGAGTGAAACCATTTTCTTGCCAAAAAATTCATAGTGATTCTAGACAAGTTAGAGTGATCATGTTTTTTTTTTATGAATTGAAGAAGTTTTTGTAGAATTGGAAGATCCGAGAAACTCCTACTTTCTTTTTAATTGTGCCGTAAAGTTGAGCTTGAAGACTTTTATTTTCTAATTTTCACACTTTGTCGGATCATATCTTTTTTTTTGTTTACTATGGGAATGTAAATAAGATATTAACAGAATAAGCAAACATTAGACAAAAAAAAATATGCATTCCCTTTTTGCTGCGACATTTATAAAAAAAGATATGTTAAAAAAACTGCGAACTTTTGGGAAATATAGAAAAAAAAAAAAAACCGTGAGCAGGATGAGTGTTAATTAGCCTAAGGTGTGTTGCAAGTGACCCTACCTACCCGCCGTATTCTTTGGGCACACGATCTGCCTAACACCCTGTATAATGCGTTAGCGGGTCCCTGAAGTCGCAGGTCGTTGTGGCAGGGGGAAGCGTGGTGCGCGCGGCGCGGCTGGTGGCGCTGCTGGCGCTGGGGCTGCCGCGCCCGGCCGCGCCGCTGCCCGCGCGCCCCGCCGCGCCCTGTGCCGCTGCGCCGCTCTGCTCCTGCGCTGAAGAATACTTCACCTGCGACGCCGTGCCCTTCCACCGCTTCCCTGAAACAGGTTTTGTATGACCCGTTCACTTAGGGGAAAAGTACACCTAACCGTGATTCATTGTAATTACCTCCTAATCGAGGAGCTCGGTCTTTACAGCCTTAATGGGATC